>JASVEL010007860.1:0-350211 GCA_032618575.1 Nicotiana noctiflora | reverse complement strand
GTTCCCCCACCACCCTCCCCCCAATTCCGGCGAGTTCGCCGGCAGCACACTCCCATCCCCCCGTTTTTTTTTTTTTTTTTTTTTTTTTTTTGTGCAGGTTCGCAGGTTCTCGGCGGGACGCAACAGAAGTATCCGTCCCGGTAAATTCCAGGACAGGTGACAAGGCGGCTTTGCGGCGTTTGGGAGTGAAGAGCTCAACAACATCAGCCGGGACGTGCAAGTGGAGACACCACTTGGCCTCGGGCACCTACCTTCAGGTTTTTCCACCGGGAGTTGGTACCTCCCGTCCTTCGTTTAACCTGTACACATTTTCCGTGCTTCCGCTAGCATTTCTTGTAAGGTCTACTCTGTTGCTATCTAGTTTGCCCCTTTTCGTATCTCCCTTTTGTGCGTGTGTGCGTCATTATTCCCCATAGTCGGTCGGAGGGATAGTGGCCGCGGCGGGGGATGTAAGTGCAAGGTCATGTCCTCGGGGGGTGGGGGCAGTGGTGGGGGTGAGTAGGGGGGCAGGGAGGGTTTTTGGGAGTGAAGAGCTAAACAACACCGTTGGGAAGAGGGTAGCGAACGCACATAGGTTAAGGATCGGGTCGTGGAACATAGGCACTCTGACGAGTAAGTCCATCGAGTCGGCGAAGATTCTTCAGAAGAGGAGAGTCAACATCGGCTGTGTCCAGGAGACTAGGTAGAAAGGGACGAAGGCGCGGGATGTTGACGGGTTTAAGTTGTGGTACTCTGGGGTCGTGAGGGGTAAGAATGGAGTCGGCATCCTGGTGGGTAAGGACCTAGGGAGTCCGTGGCGGAGGTTAGGCGAGTGAACGATAGGTTGATGTCTATTAAGTTGGTTATCGGGGGTTGCGTCCTCAACGTCATCAGCGCCTACGCACCGCATGCGGGCTTAGATGAGGAGGTCAAGAGGCGTTTTTGGGATGACTTGGACGAGTTGGTGCGTAGTATTCCCCAATCTGAGAAGTTGGTCATTGGAGGGGACTTTAATGGTCATATTGGGGCAGATGCTAGTAGCTATGGTGAAGTGCACGGAGGCTTTGGACTTGGGGCTAGGAACGGAGGAGGCACTGCGCTGTTGGATTTCGCTAGAGCTTCCGAGCTCCTGATAGCTAACTCGACATTTCAGAAGAGGGAGGAACATTTGGTCACCTTCAAAAGTTCGGCGGCGAAAACTCAGATCGATTACCTCCTTCTCAGAAGGAGCGATAGAGGTCTGTGCAGGGACTGCAAGGTTATTCCGGGAGAATCCCTTTGTACCCTTCATAGACTCCTAGTGACGGATGTCGGACTCTGGGTGAAGAAGAAGCAGAGGGGTGCTCGGGGCCGACCGCGAATTAGATGGGGTGCTCTGACTAAAGAGAAAGCCCAGGAGCTGGAGAGGAGGTTAGTTGATGGTGGAGCTTGGAGAAGTTCTGGGGTACCAGACGCAATGTGGTCAGAGACGGCGAATCTGGTTAGGGAGGCAGCGCGGGATGTGCTTGGGGTAGCCAAAGGCTATCTAGGCAAACATCAAGGCGACTGGTGGTGGAACGATGTAGTGCGAGGAAAAGTAGAGGTGAAGAAAGCAACCTTTGCGAAGTTGGCAGGGAGCACAAGCGAGGAAGAAAGGCGGGTGAACAGAGAGAGCTATAAGATGGCAAGGAAGGAAGCGAAACTGGCGGTCACGGAAGTTAAAAACGCGGCTTTTGGTCACATGTACGAGGAATTAGGGGAGAAAGGCGGGGACAAGAAGCTATTCCGGTTAGCCAAAGTAAGAGAAAAGAAGGCGCGAGACCCAGAACAAGTTAGGTGCATCAAGGATGAGGATGGTAGAGTCTTGATGGGGGAGTCTCAAGTCAAACAGAGATGACAGGCGTACTTCCGAGACCTTCTCAACGAGGAGGGGGACTAAAGCATTAGAGCTAGGGGAGCTGGGGCATTCTGAGTGTCCTAGAGACCTCGGGCACTGCAGGCGCATTAAGGAGGAGGAGGTCTTGAGGGCGTTGCGTAGGATGAGTAGGGGCCGAGCGACTGGGCCAGACGAAATTCCGGTGGAGTTTTGGAAACGCATGGGTAGGTCAGGAGTGGAGTGGTTGTCCAGGTTGTTCAATGTGATCTTCGGGACCAAAAGGATGCCGGAGGAGTGGAGGTGGAGTACAGTGGTACCCTCGTATAAGAACAAAAGGGATATTCAGTGTTGCAACAATTATAGGGCATCAAATTAATAAGCCACACCACGAAGGTCTGGGAGCGGGCTGATCGAGGCCAGAGTGAGGAGTCGACATCTATTTCCGTGAACCGGCTCGGCTTTACGCCGGTCGGTCCACTACGTGCTTATCCACCTTGTTGGAGATCGGCGGAACAGCTCAGTGATACGAAGACGGACCCGCACACGGTGTTTATCGACTCGAGAGCGCGTACGACAAGTGTCCCTGCGAGGTGCTGCGGAGGCGCCCCGAGGCTAAGCCGCGTACCGAAGCCTCACATCGTAGTAATCGACGGACATGTACGACGGAGCTAAGTCTAGGGTCAGGACAGCGGGTGGTGACTCGGACCATTTTCCCGTAGCTACGGGCTCCATCGACGATCCGCGCTAGCCCCCTCTTGTTCGCCTCGGTGATGGATGCTTCGACGCGGCATATTCGGGCGGGACGTGCCTTGGTGTACGCTATTCGTCGACGACACAGCGTCGGTAGCACGAAACCACAAATTCAATCCAAACGTCACAGTTAGAAGGAATTGAATTGGTTGCATATGTTAAATTCATCTTTTACTTTTGTATTTGTACTATTTATTTTACCAATTAATTATACACAAGTCATTCCCTAAAGAGAGGGTTTCAGATATTGGGATTTACAATTCAGAAGGATAGGGAGATAGATGAGGATGTCACACACTGTATCAGAGCAGGGTGGATGAAGTGGAGGTTCACGTCCGGTGTCTTGTATGATAAGAATGTGCCGTTGAGACTTAAAGGTAAGTTCTAGAGGGTAGTTGTTAGACCGACTATGTTGTATGGGGCAGAGTGTTGGCCAGTTAAAAACTACCATCTCCAACATATGAAAGTAGCGAAAATGAGAATGTTGAGATGGATGTGTGAGAATACTAGGTTGGATAGAAGTAGGAATGAAGTTATTCGTGACAAGGTGGGAGTGACCCATGTGGAGGCAAACATGTGTGAGGCAAGGTTGAGATGGTTGAGGCATGTTAAGAGAAGAAACTCAGATGCCCATGTTAGGAGATATGAGAGGTTGGCATTGTGAGGTGAGAGGAGGGCTAGAGGTAGGCCAAAGAAGTCATGGGGAGAGGTAATCAGGCGAGACATGGCACAACTTGAGCTAACCGAAGACATGACCCTAGATAGAAGGTTTGGAGGTCTAGTATCAGGGTTGTAGGATAGGGGCTTTTAGAGTTTTCGTACTCCTTTCCGGGGTGGGTGAGGCGCGGTAGGGCCACCCATAGAGGATTAGTTTTCTTTCTCTTGTGGTAGTCATTTCTGTTTGCTACTGTTTTAATATTATTGCATGTCGATTTATTTATGGTACATATGTCTCTTATGTTTAGTTAATTATTTATGTGATGTATGCTGGTGTAACTAATGTTGCTTTTGTTTTTGTTTTTTGTTTGCCTTTCTTTTCCCTGCGCCGAGGGTCGATTGGAAATAGCCTCTCTGCCCTCTCGGGTAGAGGTAAGGCCTGTCTACATATTACCCTCCCCAGACCCCACCTTGTGGGAATATACTGGGTTGTTGTTGTTGTTGTTGTTGTTCTCTGCATAAGTTGTTATAATTTGTTAAGAAAAAATGCAAGCCACTGGGAACCTAATTGGCCTTGGAAAGTGATTTAGAGGAACAAAGGTTGCATGTTTTGGTTGGACTGCAGCTTGGGAAGCTTGCCTTACTCAAAATAATCTTCAGAAGAGAGGCTTTGTTCTGTGTAGCAGATGTTATTTATGTGAAGAAGAATTGGAGACTACTAATCACCTTCTCTTGCATTGTAGATATGCTAGACAGTGCTAGGAGCATTTTTTTTCAGTTCTTGTGGGATTTTTTGGACCATGCCTCAGAGTGTCAGGAACCTTTTGAATGGTTGGTAGCATCAGAAGACACATAAAGCACTTAAACAGATTTGGAGAACCATACCTCTGCATATTCTAGACTACTTGGCTAGAGAGGAATAGAGCTTGCTTTGATGGGCAGAAAGATCATATTTCTAGAATAACAAATAAGTGTCTGCACAATCTATTTCTTTTGGTGTAATAGTAATTTGGTAGATAATATTGATCATTACAAGGATTTTATGCAGTTACTTAGAAAATGTTGTAATTAACTGCATGGATATCCCAGTAGTTTTGTACTCTTTTCTGGTACCATCT
The DNA here is from genome assembly GCA_032618575.1 of Nicotiana noctiflora. Classification (NCBI taxonomy): domain Eukaryota; kingdom Viridiplantae; phylum Streptophyta; class Magnoliopsida; order Solanales; family Solanaceae; genus Nicotiana; species Nicotiana noctiflora. The sequence goes on along the minus strand of JASVEL010007860.1, from coordinate 345,852 downwards.
TTGTATTCAGTTAATAAACCTTAACTTAAAAAAAAAAAAAAAAGAGACAATAGCGATCAAGTCTAGAATATAGACGTGACTACACTTCTATCAGACAAACACGGTTTTATCAGAATATATCGAATATGCTCCACATGTTAAGATTACTCCATTTGCTCTGCAAATTATGGAGAAGCTCATCATACTTCGCCTACACATTCTAAGATATTCTTCATTAATCTGCATATTCATGTGGGGACATACCACAGATATTGCGCACAGCAGTAAATCCCAACCTCTGTTCTCAAGCAATGGTATGGTCGTGGACAAGAAGAACTACATAGACTTGACTGCAAAACTTTGGTTATGCCTGCCTAAACCATTCTAAATTCTAGAAGATCACTAGATCGAAAAAACATTTATTTGACAAACTAACACAACAAACATATTCAACATTCATATAAAATCCAAAGTGGACCCAACTACAGCATATCCATTTAATATTAAAGGTTATACTGGGAAAGATGTTGATGAAACATTTCAACATTGTTTCCTCCTGCAACACAAACTTTTGACGTCTAAAGAGAGTTATTAGAAGATGATATGCATGAAGCAACATTAAATAGTAAGAGACTTCGGGCTCGTTTGGTATGTGGGATAAGGGATAACTTATCCCGGAATGAAATTTGAGATGAGTTTATCCCGTGTTTGGTTGGGATAAAATCATGGTATAACTAATCCCTTTTTTTTATTCCTATGGGAGGGTGGGATAAATAATCCCTGAATAATTACTCATGGAATAACTTATTTCCAACCAAACGACCCCTTAGCAGCTATTTCTTAATCCTCAACCATCTTTCTGAAAATAGTTAAAAACTGGAATCAGATGTAAAGAATATCAACACCTAAGTGTGCATTCTCCCCGACCAAGCCAAATCACAGATTCAACCACAGGAAGAAATGGAGCAATCCCAGAACACAATGAACATACTCGAAAGCATATTTCATACCAAACATTAAGAAAGGTGCAGGTTCGCAGGGAAAAGATAATTGTCACCCAAAAGAAAAAATCAAATGTATTAGATAATGTCTTTACTTACTTCCAACATCCCTTCACATCCTAAGTCAATGCCCTGCATCTGATCCACATGTAGATGAACTATCGCTATCAGAATCTGCAAACATAGACAAATGAAATTACAAACAGGCTTCAATACTGGCTGCAAAATCAATACTTCAAATATCAAAGATCATGGTTCATGTGTAGATGGAGATTTGCAACAGAATGAATCATAATTCCTTTTCATCAGTTGACTAAACAGTTATTACCGCTGGAGGATGTTCCTGAATCACTGCTAGAACTGCTTGAGCTGCTGGAACTGCTTGCATTATCCACTGGTCTCCCACTTTCTGCATTGGTAGAAGGAGCACTAGTATGCATTTCACCTACTCATAAGGAAAGAGACAAGAGGTATGATATATATTTTCCATGTAATGTCAATCTCAAACAATAATTCTCATAGAAATAACTTACCAGGTCTGCTTTCTTTTAGTGTATCAGCAACCATTGGGCCGGAACTCTACAACAAAAAATGTGACAAACTAAGTATTCCTAATTCACACTAGATAACCATGTACTTAAAGCAGACAGGGAGACAAGAAGAGAGAGATATATGTGACTCAAAACTCACTGCAGCGGGAGCACTTTGAGCAGCTCTTGCTCGGGATTGAAGGGCAAGTTCAGCTTTCCTCTTATTCTTGCTCAGACTCTTTTTGTAATTTGTCACAAACCTATCCAGCTCCCATAGAGTTTCTGCATCAACACTGTCTATGTCTACTTCAATCTCATCGTTATTCTGGTTAAGTGCTGTGCTCCTCTTCTTAATGATCTGAACAATTGCATCAAGCTTTTCTGAAGGTAAATTCTCAAGATTTGTACTAAGTTTCTGCTTTTCTTCATACGTCATGTCCCTCTTATTGGGATCCTTTGCTTTAGGTTTCTTGGGAACTGGTGTCCTACCAACATGAGAGAAAATGAAGGGCTTCTTATTCGCATCAGCTGCCCCAGTAATTGACTCAGACCTTTCTAAAGTCCTTGTTCGAGGAGAATGTGTAAGTGTATGATAAGGCACAGGTTCATGGACAAAAGGATGAGGAAGATGGGCCCTCCTTGAAGTGGGAGTGGGCAAGCCTGCATCATGATACATTTGATACCTCCACCCTGGATTATACTTGGCCTCTATAGCAGCCCACCTCTCTTCAAAAATCTGTGATAACTGTTCAGCCATTACATGAACATCCTGCCCTTTAGGGTTATAAGCCATGGCATTGCTAAAGACAAGTCTTATATCCTCTGCGAATTCCTTCGGAGACTTGTACCAATTCTGGGATAGCCTATTCTTAATAGTGCCCAAATCCATAGGATGCTTAATTATATCATGATAATCATGGAGCCCAAGAGCCTCTACATTTACCGGCTCATTGAACACCCAACCATGCTTATGTTTCATTAACCTCTGAAGCAGGTCACTACAACTTCGAAACAGTTGTTTTTTATGCTTATCAAATGTTCCAAACCCAAATGCAAATCCGTACTTTGATACACTCCCACTCCCGTTGGTCTTCAATTTTTTATTGCTTTCGGAAGGTAGTCTGTCCTTTCCGAGAAGGAACTCGGAATTCTTGTAATACGGATTAGCTTTCGGGGTCCTCTTCTCCTTCTCCACAATTTCACCAACCGCGTGGTTGTTTACAACAACTGCAAGACGAGGTGGACGGAATGGTCTTGGTTGGATATGCCCCACTGAACCTACCTCTGAATGCACTCGCACTAAAGACCTACTGTTGAGCAAATTGTCACTACCCATATATTGTGGATAACTATGGGAGACAACGGCATCACCAGGAACAGCAACAACACTACCATTGTTACCAATGCTATGCGAAGTCAGCTGAAACTCCTTAGCTTCAAGTTTCTTCGCAAAACTCCTAACATGATTGAGCTCCTTCTCTAGCGTCCTTCTAAGATCTCTAATCTCAATTCCCGACCTTGCCCCAGTTAAACTAATCCTAACCCTATCTTCAAGTCTAGAAATTACCGGTTTAACCAACCTATTAGCCACCTCAAGATCCTCTCTAGGTTGTGATCCTTCTTCATGATTAGGCAGACCACCACAACTGCCTTCCGGGGCTACCTCCCGGTTAACCTCCATCGTAGCGTCACCGTCTCCTCCATCTGAAACCGCCGCTCCTCCACAGCTACCGTGCCCATCTGCCTCTAGGGTTTGTGAAATTGGCTGCGAAACATTATTATTTTCGTAAAGCTTGCTCTTTTCATGGAATACATTGGTGTCCGATACAGCTACGTCTACGGCTGTGGCTTCTTCTACGGTGGCGGCGGCGGTGGTCGCCGGAGAAACGTCGTTGTTACTATTATCCTTCTTTTGGACCCTACGCTTTTTTCGGGTATAAACTTTGGTACCGTCGCCCCAACGAAGCCTCTCTCTATAATTCAAACCTTTAGCATCTGAAGTCATACATACAAATTGGGAGCTAGGGCTTCCGAAAAGTGAAAATTAGAAAACCTAGACCGATTAAGAACCAAAATTCAAAATTTCAGGGAAATCGAATGACGTACGGATCTAGGGTTTTTTGGAAATAATGAAAGAGAAAAAAAAAGGGAAAATTAGGAAAAGTTGAAGGATCTATTGGGTAAATAAAGATAAGAGGGGGAAATCTGGGGAAATTAGGGTTTGGAAATTGAAAATTTTAGCGAAGAGATCGAAAGATAAGAGACCGCGATTGAGAGTAAGTTTGGGTTTGGGATCCGAAATGTACTCGCCTCATTCTTTTTCTTTTTTCTGACTTTTAATAGTATTGACTAACGAATTATATATAGAGATTTTTGGTCAGGAAGTTATTATTATTCTCTTTTTTAATAAGAAAATACCATTAATATTCAAATTGAGCCTTTACCTTTTATTTCCCGTATATGGTTATTCGGAATTCATTAACCTAAATAATTTAAGAGCATGTTTGGCCATAAAATATGTTTTACTTTTTTTCGAACTCAATGTTTGCTCATAAAAATTTCAATATTTATTTAAAGATGAATTTTAAAAAATTTTAAAAATTTTAAAAACTCAAAAAAATTATTTTTTTGTAATTTTCACTTAGATCACTTACAAAAATTCAAAAACAACCCAATATTATATTCATGTCCAAAAACAATTCTAATTTCAAATACCACTTTTACTGGAAAAAATAATTTCACTTTTTTTTCGAAACTTTACAATTTTTATGTCCAAATGCCCACTACATTCGCGTTGCATAAATTCATTTTAAAGAAAAATACTCTTTAGCTGATTTTTTTTAATTCTTAGGGCTTAAACCTCAATTTCTGGTAAAGAAAATGAAGTTACTCAATCTCACCATATTTTTTATGGTAAAAAGTAACTACCTTATAACTTGTTTGATTTTACAAGGCTAGTGCTAGTGCTCTTACTTAGATCCTTTTAACTAAATTCTTTTATTTAATAAAAATCTTTATTTATATTTACTTATATATTAAAAGAAATAGTAGTTTGCAATGTGAGTTTGTCAATTGACGTGTTTTCACTTTTAAAAAGATAAAAGATTGAATGTGGGTTTTTTCTTTTGGTTAGTAACACCAAAGATACATTATTAGTCTTTTACTATTGTCACGATCCATTTTCTGAACAAGTCGAGACCGGTACTCGATCATTAAACATGACCGAGCGAACCATCTCTGTTCATCAAGCTTCTGATAACTCCAAACATTATATGCAACAAAGCAATACTCTAAATAAATACTTTTGATTAATTCAAATATTTAAATAAATCAACTCCAAAGCTTTATTCGTAGTAACTACTGAAATTTCTGCTAAGTTATTATAAAGTAACTTATGACTCTCAACCCAATGACTATGTCTATGAAGCCTCTACTGATAAACTGACGCACTGCTCAGGACATGAGACTTCTTGGCCAGTTCTCTAAATAAAATAAGAAAATAACTTAATAAATATGACTTTAAGAAGTACTCCACGAACAAAAGTGGAGCTCACCAATAGCACTGGAAGAGAAGGAAGTCCTAACTCGTAGCCAGCTCGCCTGGAAGTCCGGTTCCTACGTTGTACCGCATACCAACGTAGGTTCCCAAAAGAGAACGTCAGCACCATCCACTATACTCAGTGAGTCTCAACAACAGGGGGAGAAACTTTAATAATATATACATTATGAGCAAAGGTTCTAAATGCATGTAAAACATAAAGCTTATAAGAATAATTCTAAATAATTGCATAATAGAAAATTCTTTTCTTTTTCTTTCTTGATAAAAATACTTCACTTTATACTTTGGGAGTTCCAACTATCCTGACTTAATTCTGTCTCAGTCACCGTCTGATCGGCACAGGTTCGATCCCAACCTGATCGAATCGGCCCAATCCACGAGGTGCCACTCGCTTCATGGTTCTCAGCGCTCATGTATCATACCTTAGCATGATTAAGTAAATTCTCAGCAACGAGACCCTCGGCTCGTGTGTACCCTACTTTGGCACAAGTAGTTTCAGGAAGTCAACGCCTTGGTCAGGACCCTAGGCCTGGACGATGACCCCTTCTCAAAATAAAGGATACTCCCAAAAATCTTTTCTTTCTAAAACTTCTTCTTGTGACTTTTCAAGTCTAAATCTTTTATACATACTCATACTGGTATCCTTAAATGTAAGGCATGACATTAGAATTAAATAAATTCAAAAGTATTTATAAAGGTTCTTGATCCATCATGACTTTTCAACATGAAAATGGCATATAGAAATAACATAAAAATCTAAAATTTATGCACGTAAAGCCAAATAATCATCTAAAGTTTAGCTAGAAAATAATTCTAGACTAATAGGTATTTACTACTCCAATTAAGTATAAAGAATAACATAAAATAAATCTGAAATTTATGCACATATATTCAAATAATCATATAAACTTTAGCTATAAAATAATTCTAAACTAATAGGTACTTACTACTCCAATTAAGTATAAAGAATAACATCAATATCTGAAATTTATACACATATCCAAATAATCGTCTAAATTTTAAATAAAAAAATAATTCTAAGCTAATAGGTACTTACTACTCTAATTAAGTATGTATTAACTCTCTTATGCAATCATCAAATACTTTGTGTGCATGCTTTTGTGAGTTAAACCACTTTAGTAAAGGGTTATATCAACTCACCTCAAAACTTCTCTAGCCAATACGTAGACCCCAATCCAATTTATACCCGTCAAACAATTAATTCTACAACAAGCAGTGTATTTAAATTAATTTTTCAAGTACTACACCTAATTATGGAATTTATTGATGATATAGATGAAGAAGGAAATTTGCTATATAATTCTTACCCATTACTACGTAAGATAATTGACAATAGGAGATTTTACATACCTGAGTTCAAGAATAAGTGAGTTATGAAGAACCCTAAGATTTTTCGCTGTCTGCGTGATAAGTTTCTGGTTGCCTCTTTTCGAGCGTAGCTTCTGCGTTCTTTAAGGCATTAAGCCTTTTGTTGCTTTATTTTAGTTGAATAAGGATTTTGTCCTTTCCTTTGCCCTAATCAGAACTTTATACGTCTCATTCCCCAAGGCTTTAAGCCTTTGTTTTTATTTTTCTTTCTATGTTTTATTATTATAGTTATTATAATTATTTTTCTTGTTATGTTTTCACTTAACTCATAATTAATGGTACCTACTTTTAAATATTACTAAATATTATAAATATTAAAATTATAAATATTCTCTTAATTGTATATCCAATTATTTAAGTGTGTGTGTTTATATATATATATATATATATATATCACTATAGGCAAGATAAAAATAATAGTAATAATACTAATTCAGTTCTATTCGTATCTTGAAACTTTTAAAAATTTGTGGAGTGTTACAATCTTCCCTCCTTAAAAACATTCGTCCTCGAATGTTTCTAGGGCCTTATTCTTAAGCTAACAATCATTCCTTATGTCCTTGAACCTCTAAAGTTTTCTTAGCACTCCTAACCTTTCCAAGAGACTCATAATTTTGGCTAACTCCCTAAATTTTTAAAAATTTCGGCAGAGTTTCCCTTGTAAATTGGACTATCCAAAAAAATATCCCTGTCACAAATATCACAACTACACCAACAACAACCAAATATACCATAACATGCCATTCATAGGCACCCTACACATCTCATAAATTAATTACTCACACTCCGGCAAGGAGGTACCACAATAACTAAGAAGAATAAAAGGCATAACAACTTTAGCACAAGTAAATCACTTTAGTAAATTAAATATACTACGGCATGAACTAAATTACTATAAGAACTAAATATAATCTAAGAATGACAGAAACACTTGCTAACTTATATTTAATAAATAAAATATAAATGTCAAACCAAACTTAGGTTCACTTGCCTTTTTCCTCAAATAAATATGAATATTTCTTTCTCATATCTTTCTCGACTTCCATGTAGCCTCTTTGGAATCATGATTACTCCACAATACTTTGACCGATGCTATATCTTTTGTTCTCAACTTTCTTACTTGCCTATCAAGAATTTCTATAGGTACCTCTTCATAAGTCAAGCCGTCTTTAATTTCTATGGTATCGGCAGGTATTATATGCGACTCATCATGAATGTACTTTCTAAGCATAGACACATGAAAGACAGGATGAACAGAGGACAACTCAATGGGTAGCGCTAGCTTATAAGCCACGTTTCCTTTCTTTTCTAGAATTTCATAAGGTCCGATAAATCTAGGGCTAAGTTTCCCTTTCTTACCAAACCTCATAACTCCTTTCATCGATGAAACTTTCAAAAACACCTTATCACCAACCATGAACTCTAACTCACGATGCCTCTTGTCGGAATAAGACTTTTGACGACTCTGAGCCGCTTTAAGTCTTTCTCTAATTAGCTGAACTTTCTCCAAGGCCTCACAAACAAACTCTGGACCAATCAACGGCACCTCTGCTGGCTCAAACCAACCCACTGGAGACCTACATCTCCGCCCATACAATGCTTCATAAGGAGCCATACCAATGCTGGCCTGATAGCTGTTATTGTAAGCAAATTCTATAAGTGGCAAGTGATCATCCCAATTACCTCCAAAATCTATAACACATGCACGCAGCATATCTTCGAGAGTCTGAATGGTCCTTTCTGCCTGGCCATCGGTCTGTGGATGGAAAGCGGTGCTTAAATTGACCTTGGTACCTAATCTTTTCTGAAATGCCTGCCAAAAATGCGCGGTGAACTGAGGACCTCTATCAGATATGATTGAAACTGGAGTACCATGCAATCAGACTATTTCTTTGATGTACAACTGCGCATATTGCTCTGCAAAATCTGTCGTCTTTACTAGTAGGAAATGTGCGGACTTTGTCAGTCGGTCTACAATAACCCAAATTGAATCACGTTTACGGTACGTGCGAGGTAGACCTACTACGAAATCCATATTAATCATCTCTCACTTCTACTGTGGTATTTCTATGTCTTGATCTAGGCCACTAGGCCTCTGATGCTCGACTTTGACTTGCTGGCAATTCAAACATTTAGCCACATGATCTACCACTTGTTTCTTCATGTCTTTCCACCAATACAATTCTTTCAAATCTAGATACATTTTGGTAGCACCTGGGTAGATAGAGTACCTCGAACTGTGAGCTTCCTCCATTATGGCCTTCCTAAGACCATCTACATCAGGCACACATAACCGATCATTCAACTTCAAAACTCCATCATTTCCTAGAGTGAAAGCGGTGATTTCTTTGCTTCTACTTCCTTCTTTTAATTTCACTAAGTACGGATCTTCGTCTTGCTTAGCCTTAACATGTGCAACAAGGGAAGATTGCGCTAAGGCATAAGCAGTTATATCTCCTTCTTCAGTCTTGTCCAATCTAATTCCATAATTTGTTAGTTTTTGAATTTCTCGACCCAAAGATCGCCTTTGTACTGCAAGATGGGCCAAGACACCCATTGACTTCCTACTAAGTGCATCTGCTACTACATTAGCTTTGCCCGGATGGTAAAGGATATTGATGTCATAATCTTTCAATAGCTCGAGCCACCTTCTCTGTCTCAAATTTAGTTCTTTTTGCTTGAAAATGTACTGGAGGCTTTTGTGATCGGTAAACACTTCAGAATGCTCGCCATAAAGGTAGTGTCGCCATATCTTTAATGCAAACACCACTGCTGCAAGCTCTAAGTCGTGTGTGGGGTAGTTCTTTTCATGATTCTTTAACTGCCTGGAAGCATAAGCAATAACCTTTCCATTTTGCATCAGAACACAACCAAGGCCCACTCTGGAGGCATCAAAATATACTGTGAACCCACCTGAACCTGTCGGCAAGGTTAAAAAAGGTGTAGTGGTCAACCTCTTCTTTAACTCTTGAAAATTCTACTCACAAGCTTCTGACCATTGGAACTTAACTGTTTTTTGAGCCAATTTAGTTAATGGAGCTACAAGTGAGGAAAACCCCTCCATAAACCTTCTATAGTAGCCAGCTAACCCCAAGAAACTCCTGATTTCGGTTGGCGTTGTCGGCCTAGGCCAGTTCTTGACTGCTTCTGTCTTCTGAGGGTCTACTTTTATTCCTTCACTAGATATCACGTGACCTAAGAATGCCACGGACTGCAACCAGAACTCACATTTTGAAAACTTGGCATAAAGCTCATTCTCCTTCAAAGTCTGCAAGGCTATTTTGAGGTGTTCTGCATGATCTTCCTTGCTCTTGGAGTACACCAAAATATCATCTATAAACACAATAATAAAGGTATCCAGGAATGGCTTGAAAACTCTGTTCATGAGGTCCATGAATGCAGCTGGAGCATTTGTCAACCCGAAGGACATCACTAGAAATTCATAGTGTCCGTAGCGAGTTCTAAAGGTTGTTTTAGATATATCCTCTTTTCTGATTCTCAACTGATGGTATCCCGACCTCAAGTCTATTTTTGAAAAGTACTTTGCACCCTGAAGTTGATCAAATAAATCATCAATTCTTGGCAGTGGGTACTTGTTCTTAATTGTAACTTTATTCAATTGTCGATAGTCGACACACATTCTGAGAGACCCATCTTTCTTCTTGACAAACAGGACCGGGGCACCCCACGGTGAAACACTCGGTCTGATGAAGCCCTTGCCAAGAAGATCTTTCAACTGTTCTTTCAACTCATTAAGTTCTGCTGGAGCCATCTTGTAAGGAGGTATAGATATGGGCTGAGTGCCTGGCATGAGATCAATGCCGACATCTATGATTCTTTCGGGAGGAAGTCCGGGAAAGTCATCTGGGAAAACTTCTGGAAATTCCCTGAAAACTGGCACTGACTGAAGAGCTGGCGGTTCTGATTCTGGATTAATAATGTGGGCCAAATAGGCGAGACACCCCTTTCCAATCATTCGTTGTGCCTTAAGGTAAGAAATAAACTTACCTACAAGCGATGCTGAACTACCCTTCCACTCTAAGACTTCTTTATTTGGAAATTGGAACCTGACTATCTTGGAATGACAATCTAACATGGCATAGCAGGAAGACAACCAATCCATACCCATGATCACATCAAAATCCCCTATTTCCAACTCTATAAGATCGGCTTTGGTGCTGCGACCTTGGACTGAAACTATACAACCTCTATAGACTCTGGTAACTTCCACTGACTCGCCAACTGGAGTAGATACTACGAATGGCTCACTAAGTTGTTCAGGTTCTAGGCCGAGGTTAATTGCAAAGTATGGAGTCACATATGAAAACGTTGAACCGGGGTCCATTATGGCATAAGCATTATGTGAGCAGACTAAAAGTATACCTGTAATAACTTCTGCAGATGCCTCTGCACTCTGACGATCAAGTGTAGCAAACAAACGGGGTTGTCCCCCTCCCCGAGTAACTCGGTATGCACCTCTGCCTGCTACATGCCCAGTCTGATTATGAGAACCACGAGCCTGAGGTGGTGCAACTACAGTAGCTGAGGAACTAGAAGGGCGAGTTGATCCACCACTGAAATTACGTCGCAACTTTGGGCAGTTGGCCTTTATACGACCAATGTCTCCACAATGGTAGCAACCATGAAACCCGATCTTGCACTGACCTGAATGTTGCCACTTACATATCCCACAAATACCTTGCTGGTGTGAATGTTGCTCAGCATGACTCTGGCTATGTGAGGATGATATCCCAAAATTCTGGCTCTGGCGAGACTGATTTCCATATTTTTGAGTACGCCTGAAGGAAAACCCACCACCTGACTGATGACTGGATTGAGATGGTGCTAATAACTCCTTATTAGAGGAATCCTTTCCACCGCCGCTGGATGTACCATGAAACTTGCCCGTTGTCCGGGATTTCTTGTTATGCTCTTTCTCTTCTCTCCTTTGTTGTCTGTCTTTTTCTAAGTGCTTGGCAAACCCCACGACAGATGAGAAAGCTGTCATTCCTACCGCTGCAGCTGATGTCGTATCCTTAATGTGGTAAGCCAAACCGCCAACAAACCTGCGAATCTTTGCTCTTTCTGTCTTAACCATGTGAGGAGCATGCTTAGCCAACCTTATGAATTCCATGTAATACTCTTGCACACTTCTTATTCCCTTGCTTGAGCTGTTCGAACTCTGTAGCCTTAGCTTCCCTATCCTCTTCGGGGATAAAATTAGCCATGAATGCCTCTTCAAATTCTTCCCAAGTAGGCGGACCATCATCTTCACCTCTTTCATTTTCCCACATCTCAAACCAAGCGCCGGCCACATCTCTAAGCTGGTAAGCAGCCAGCTCCACAGCTTCATCATCAAATGCTTTCATCACTCGGAGGGCTTTCTTGACACCCTCCACCCACAACATCGGATCTTCATCAACTATAGAACCATGAAACACTGGAAGATTCAACTTTAAAAATTCATTAACCCTCGAGGACTCAAAATTGTTCTGTCTATTTGATAGAGGCGGAATCTCATCTCTTCTCTGGTTCTGGTTGGCCATAAAGGCTTTAAACATCTCCATAGCACTATTGACAACATTAAACATCTGACCTACATCGGGAGATATAGTTGCCTGAGCCGGAGCTGCTGTTGGGGGCAGTACTGGATCCTGGGGTACTGGATCATTATGCTCCACCCCTTCCTCATGTTCACCCGAGTGTACTTGAACCCTCTCTGTGGATTTACTCTTCCTTTTCTGGGTTGAAGGCTTTTTAGTTCTGCCTTGGGCCACAATAGTAGCAAGAGTTTCTTGAGCAACATCTTGAGTGTCGGTGTCAGAGTTGCGAGTACGAGCCATTTCTGCGAATTTTGGAGAAACGAATACCTTAGATAATTCCTTAGAGGTAGGATCTACTGCACGATCTAAAGTATGACAAAAAAATGAGATTTTTCCTAAATGCTTGTAGCCTCCTGTTTATAAGTATGGCGCGCTTCATACCCATAAACAAGACTCTACTAACACGGCTTCATAGACCCCTAGGACTCCATAAACCTGAGGCTCTGATACCAAGTTTGTCACGACCCATTTTCTGAACAAGCCGAGACCGACACTCGATCACTAAACATGACTGAGCGAACCATCTCTGTTCATCAAGCCTCTGATAACTCCAAACATTATATGCAACAAAGAAATATTCTAAACAAATACTTTTGATTAATTCAAATATTTAAATAAATCAACTCCAAAACTTTATTCGTAGTAACTACTGAAATTTCTGTTAAGTTATTATAAAGTAACTTATGACTCTCAACCCAATGACTGTGTCTATGAAGCCTCTACTGATAAACTGACGCACTGCTCAGGACATGAGACTTCCTGGCCAATTCTCTAAATAAACAAAGAAATAACTAAATGAAAATGACTCTAAGGAATACTCCACGAACAAAAGCGGAGCTCACCAATAGCACTGGAAGGGAAGGAAGTCTTAACTCGTAGCCTGCTCGCCTGCAAATCCGGTTCCTACGTTGTACCGCAGACCAACGTAGGTTCCCAAAAGAGAACGTCAGTACCATCCATTGTACTCAGTGAGTCTCAACAACAGGGGAGAAACTTTAATAATATATACATTATGAGCAAAGGTTCTAAATGCATGTAAAAACATAAAGCTCATAAGAATAATTATAAATAATTGCATAATAGAAAATTCTTTTCTTTTTCTTTCTTGATAAAAATACTTCACTTTATACTTTGGGAGTTCCAACTATCCTAACTTAATTCTGTCTTAGTCACCGTGTGATCGGCACGGGTTCGATCCCAACCTGATCGAATAGGCCCAATCCACGAGGTGCCACTCGCTTCATGGTTCTCAGCGCTCATGTATCATACCTTAGCATGGCTAAGTAAATTCTCAGCAATGATACCCTCGGCTCGTGTGCTCCCTACTTTGGCACAAGTAGTTTCAAGAAGTCAACGCCTTGGTCAGGACCCTAGGCCTGGACGATGACCCCGTCTCAGAATAAAGGATACTCCCAAAAATCTTTTCTTTCTAAAACTTCTTCTTGTGACTTTTCAGGTCTAAATCGTTTATACATACTCATACTGGTACCCTTAGTGTAAGGTAGAATTAAATAAATTCAAACGTATTTATAAAGGTTCTTGATTCATCATGACTTTTCAACATGAAAATGGCATATAGAAATAACATAAAAATCTGAAATTTATGCACGTAAAGCCAAATAATCATCTAAAGTTTAGCTAGAAAATAATTCTAGACTAATAGGTATTTACTACTCCAATTAAGTATAAAGAATAACATAAAATAAATCTGAAATTTATGCACATATATTCAAATAATCATATAAACTTTAGCTAGAAAATAATTCTAAACTAATAGGTACTTACTACTCCAATTAAGTATAAAGAATAACATCAATATCTGAAATTTATACACATATCCAAATAATCGTCTAAATTTTAAATAAAAAAATAATTCTAAGCTAATAGGTACTTACTACTCCAATTAAGTATATATTAACTCTCTTATGCAATTCATCAAATACTTTGTGTGCATGCTTTTGTGAGTTAAACCACTTTAGTAAAGGGTTATATCAACTCACCTCAAAACTTCTCTAGCCAATACGTAGACCCCAATCCAATTTATACCCGTCAAACAATTGATTCTACAACAAGCAGTGTATTTAAATTAATTTTTCAAGTACTACACCTAATTATGGAATTTATTTATGATATAGAGGAAGAAGGGAATTTGCTATTCAATTCTTACCCATTACTACGTAGGATAATTGACAATAGGAGATTTTACATACCTGAGTTCAAGAATAAGTGAGTTATGAAGAACCCTAAGATTTTTCGCTGTCTGCGTGATAAGTTTTTGGTTGCCTCTTTTCGAGCCTAGCTTCTGCGTTCTTTAAGGCATTAAGCCTTTTGTTGCTTTATTTTAGTTGAATAAGGATTCCGTCCTTTCCTTTGCCCTAATCAGAACTTTGTACGTCTCATTCCCCAAGGCTTTAAGCCTTTGTTTTTATTTTTCTTTCTATGTTTTATTATTATAGTTTTTATAATTATTTTTCTTGTTATGTTTTCACTTAACTCATAATTAATGGTACCTACTTTTAAATATTACTAAATATTATAAATATTAAAATTATAAATATTCTCTTAATTGTATATCCAATTATTTAAGTTTTCATTTCATGTGAACGTCAACTATAAAAAGAAAATTAGATTATGAGTATGGTTTAACTTATGATAATTGGTTTGTTGAGCTACTTTTCAGATTATAACTAATAATATTTATGATCAAGATTTACGCAATTATCATTCAAGTGCTATAAGTTAAGAAACTATGATATTGTTCTAGAAGCCCACTTTTAATTGTGGTGCTTTGTGATTGTTTTGACGATCTACGATTCAAATTGAGGGGTGTAGGAGATTATTCCTACGCTATCAACATTATACTTGTAATACCAATTTACAGCTTTATCTCATATAGTCAGGAAATAATATGACCATTGTTGTGGATAACATCGATCAACAAATTACTATAAAACTGCATTATGGGTATGTCAGCAACGATGTTTACCTTATATTAATATAATATATGCTAAGTGCACAACTGAAGAGAGGAGAGCATTATGAAGCAATATATGCAAATAATGGGGCAGTAGTGTATGTCATCGTAGACCTTGATGAAAAGAAATGAGGCAGGAATCATAGAGTGCACAACTGTCTTGAGTTTAATACTTGTATAGATAAATGTATGGTTACAAATTTAGGATTTATTGATCATGTATGTATTCACATGATATAACAATTGAGAACCTAGAAGAAGAATCTGAAAGAAACAGCTTTTTCACAACATCGTGGTTAGGCATTTGGCAAGAACATACTCTGATCATTGATCTCTACTCATCAAATGCCAAGACAATAACCAACATGGAGTTCAAATATTCCAATAAGTTCCTCAACTTCTGGAATGAAATTAGCATAAGATGTATGAAGTAGTCAGATACAGAAACACGCTATGTAAAAATTACAACAAAAACTTAAGAATTGAATCAGTGGTCAAAAAAAGGTCTTGGTGATATGTTTGATCTTGTCCATATCTCGAAATCTAAAATGCAAACCCTTGAGTAGATGGATCTCAGCAACAGTAATCATCAATCTAGAGCTGAGTTGGATTAAAGTGCATGCAGAATATATTAGATGGATAGGGATGAAGTGGTTTTGAAAGAAGGTGACTCGAATTCTAAATACTTTCATAGCACCATTAGAGATAGGAGAAAGAAGGTTGCATCTTCGTAGAGTTAAGGACTAAAATGATAATTAGTGGATTGAAGGAGATGCAGATATTGACAAAGTTATTGTGCACCAATTATATATACCATTTAAGATATCAGGATATCATAAATTGTATCCCTCAATGTAATAACAATGACGATAATATTATCCTTACAGCCATTCCAAACAGTGAAAAGATTAAAGGAAGTATTCAGTATAAATGTTGCTCGTTTAGCTAGACCAAACGACTACAATGGAACTTTTATTCATACTTGTTGGGACATCATCAATAATAATATTAGAGATTTTGTGCAGGATTTTTACGATGGAAGAAGACTAACCAAGTACTTTTTCCATATTTGTCTGGCCCTTATACCACAAGTGTACTCTTCTGGCAGTTTCTCATATTTGAGACTATTTATTTGAGTAATTTCACTAGCAAAATTATCTCAAAAATCCCCTATAGAAAAATAAACCCAACGCTAGGTAAGATCATTTATAAATATTAGAGTGACTCTGTCAAAGAAATGACGATCATAGAAAATATTCTACTAGGATAAAAAATAGCTCAAGGTGTGAACAAGAAAATCAAGGGAGGTGTTACACCCCATAGTTTCGTACGTAAGAGTACGTTGTAAGTCAATTGATGTAAGCTCATAAATGAATCATATTACCTCTGAGATTACAAATAATGAAGATCATGAACAACAAGTACAAAGAGGGTTCAAAAGCTAAGGAATTAAAGAACACAATGTTTCATCGAAAGTCGATAAGTTGGGAATGTTATAACATGTAATTTTGGGGTGAGTTTGGGTTCTTAAAATGATAAGAAGATTATGTTATGAATTACGCTAGTCATATGATAGTCATGTGTTATGTTTTGAAGTCAAGCGAGTTATAGGACAAAACTCAATGAAAGTCATCACAAGTTAAGTTCATAAATTTTACTGAAACTTTGGGTCAAATGTAACGGCGATTTTTTCCCAATATACATAGGTTTACGGGGTGTTCCACCCATGAAATTGAATATCCACGAGTCTAATTTCTAATGCATTAAACCATTTATCAATACAATATCGGAGTAGAGACATATGGGTATTTTTGCAAGACTCCGCAGGTTGCTAGGTGAGAAGTAGGTGTATCACCTACTTGCTTAAATGAGAACCCAAAAATGGCCATTTCAGGTCGTCCAAAGAGGCCTTTTAAAGGCCTTCATTTATTAGACTGAAAATAGGTCATAATAACTAGTTATAAGCTCTGTAAAAATCCTTCCAAAAATTACCCACAAAGCCTAATTGATTTTCTCTCCCTTTTAAGTTTTAATTAAAGGTTAAGCTAAAGTTTGAAGAACAAAGGTATGAGCTAAGTTTCCATCAAATAAGGTGATTTTACTACTCACTTTCATCAAATTTTTCTAATGTAAGTTCATGGTAAGTTATTCTATACTTCTAAGAACTCACGGGACAGTGATCGAAAGTTGTGAGTTCGAGTTATTCACTTATAGCAGACTGTTTTATGGACTATTTTGTATTGCTGTTGGGCTACGTGTTTTAATACTTCTTTATGGATTTTTGGAGGAGAAAGGGTGTGAAGAAACACCATATTTATGTAGGGTGGTGGTATGGTCATTCGTCGTAATATTTCTGAGTCGTTTGACACTACTACGATAGTCGTTTCTTATATGAAGAGATTGGGGTGTGTTGGGATATTTTGTAGTATTTTATGGTGTATAAGGCTAGAAAATAATGTGTGTGTATATATATATATATATATATATATATATATATATATATATATATATATATATATATATATATATATATATATATATATATATTTATTTATTTATTATAATGTTCTTGTGTTGTTTGTGTTATCTTGAATTTAGAGGAAGTAAGGATTATAGGGGAGATGATGGTGCCCGTTTTAATACAAAATAAGCTTGTCGTTCGTTGTGTGATAGCTGCACTTTTCGTAACTTAATGATAATATTATTATCATTGTTGTAGATAAAGGTGCGGGAAGGTGAATTCAACTAGGTGATTGGAAAGATAAGGTACGTGAAGGCTAAACGTTTTCTTCATTTTGGTATGATCCCATAACTACATGTGCTTAATAACGAGATATAAAAAGAAGTTCATATCCTTTAACTTATGCCATTATCCTAGTCTCATAAGTTACAGTGTTCTCCCTTATTGGAGCTTCAAATTCAGTTTCTTTTTGTCTTCTTTCATCCAAGAGAGCAGAAAGTCTATATGTATTGTATATTACATTATTTTCACTACCATCGAGCTATAATCAATGAGAAAACCCCTATTAGGCAACTTCTAATCAGATGGTAAGTTATATACCTAGCCTACTATGGTTGAGAACCTATGAGCGAGCCCATAATGGCCAAGATATAAAGCCTAGTATTGCTGATCACCTATGAGCGAGCCTACTATGGCAGAGCAGTTACACATCCAAGCCTTATATGGTCGTACATCTATTTTACTTACTATACTGAGAGAGTTGAGTCAGTATCAGTCAGTAAGATTATCTTTAGATTATCTTTGACTCCTATTTACTCTCAGTTATTATATTATTAGTTCGGTTTTAACTTTTGGTTATTATGTTGCCTTACATAGTCAGTACATTATTTCATAGTGACGTCCCTTTCGGCAGGAATGCTGCATTTCATGCCTAACAAGTCCTCATTGATAGTGACAAACCCTATCAGCAGATAAAGTGAAACATCAGCTTGGTTGGTAAGCTCTACTTCATCGGGATTACTAGGTCTAGACCTTGGAGTCCATTTTATATATATACAGGTTTGATGGGTAGGTCGAGGTCCTGTCCCAACCATGATACAGTTCAACTATCGCTAGAGGCTTGTAGACGAGTCCTGTATATTTTTTATATCAATAGATATTCATGGCGGCTTAATCGGCTGGCACAGTTTTATATATATATATATATATATATATACTTTTGGGTATTTTTAGCCCACGAATATAAGAGACATTACTTTCAGGCAATTCAGAATATGGCCTCATTGGCCTAAGTTGAGGTTTGCCCCTCCAGAGTTCATAGTTACAGAGTCGTATGCTCGAGCCGATTACGGCACTGGTTGGCGACCACGCCTCTTCAAGTTTGGGGTGTTACAAATTTGGTATTAGAGAAGTTGTATCCTACGAAGTCTACAAGTTGTGTCTAGTAGAGCTTTGTTTATAGATGTATTGTGAACCACATTATATAAACATGAAGTTATAAAGCATTTATGAGTATGTTTCCCTTATTTAAAATCCAAATCGTGCTATAGAGCTGAGTCATACGAGTTCGAGCCAAAACTTATGTTTGCTATTGATATAGAGATGTTTTTAATAAGAAAATTTATAGCTACCCAGAGGGCTAATATAATAGCAGGTAATGTCATTAGTAAAGAGAGAACTCTTGATGACGGGCCCTGTTTGACCCTGTTAAATTGTGCATACCGGACATGCAAATTTCCCACTTACCCTAATATGGAAATATCTAAAATACCCCGTGAATAGAAGGCCATGAAAGTGTCAGAGAAAGAAAGTATAAGTTTCAATAGGCAACTGAAGCAAGGTGAAGAAGGGTACGAGGTACCTAGTCAATGAATATTATTCGAATTTCCACGTTAGGCAGAAAAATAAAAGGATTCTAGGTTACCTTCAACGAAAATAGAGGTATGTACAATTGGCCACACCCATCTCAGTTATGCCATATGGGAGCTAAAATATATAGTTTAAGAGAAATATGGGATATCGGGATCCAAATAGGGTTAGAGTAACCCAAAATGCTGGATTGAGCTAGGGGAGCCAAAGGTAAAACAATATTCTGTTGAAGTTTCTAGAATAATGCGATAGACGAAAGTATTAGAAAGAGAATAATAAAAGAGTAAATGAAGCATTATGAGTAAGGTATGATAAATGGGTGATAATGGTAAATCAAACAATGGTAGGATGATAAAGTCTATGGTCAAGTGAAAGAAAAGACAAGATATGATAGGATTTGAGATTGTAAAAGAGTATATGCCATAAAGTCATATCCTTATTTCAATAAATGAGTTGGTGGCTCCAACATGATTACTAGATAGCTAAGTTAGATCTCCGAAGTAATAAAAATCACCACATGCTAGTAAACAATAAAAAAAATTGAACATGATTTAGAGACCAGAGGATTCGATAATAGTCGACATAGTGAGATCTTTAGAGACCATGTTCCATAAAAATAGAATGTACAACGGAAGAATAACCTTTAAAGGTTATTCAGGAAGATGTTTCCCTAAAGTAAGCAATGTGAGCAAAGTTACGGTTAAGGACTAAGTGTGCCAGTTAGATTACGTGTCACCCTCATGTGTAACGAATTCAGTTATCCCTAGTAAAGAAGGGTTACCTCAAGGCGAGTAAGAGTTAGTGAAGACGTGAAAAGAAGCAAAAGATGAAGAGGTAAACCATATATACGTAAATCTTCGTAGCATTAAATTTTAGTACTCCCCTAAAGGAAGACGGTGTGATATGGTAGTAAGTCAGAGTTATATAGTTCAAGTAATTATGGAATAGAAAAGAAAGAATGCAGTAAAAAGGCGAAAGGAATGAGGTTTCATTTATTCAGATCCTATAGATATGTTACGACTCCAGAATATTATTCAAATAAGATTTTAGGGAGATGCAGTAAGGGTTCCCCACCAAAATGGTATTGATATTAAGTGTGAATGAACTCTTGATACATAAGGATCCAATGCGAGAGGTAAGTAAGATAAATGAAACAACCCAAGAGAGATTAAGCGGAATATAGATATGAGAATGTATAAACAAGTATTTAGTAGTTGATTCGGGAAGAGCCTAGTTATGTCTAGACAAGAGGATACAGATAAATTAGCAGATCATACAAGATAAACCTAGTGAAACCCAACATAGGGAATTTAGTCTCACATATACGACATCGTAATCCATGAGAAATATTCAGATAGAAGTTAAGGTATTTATAGTTGTCATAAATGTGTTATGGAAATAAAAAGAGAGTGCCATGGGGGAGACAAAAAATAAATTGAGTTCGGAAGTAACACTACGAGAACAAGGGCACGGAGGTATATAACTAAGGATATTTATAGGTGAGTAAGAACATCAAAAATTTCGTTAGGTATATGATGGGATAAGCTCAGAGCTTTACAAGAGTCGGGGAGCCTTACTAAATGCTACAATAAAAGTCTCGCTGAGGAAATAAGGAAGAAGGATTCAAACTAAGCATAGTGACCTAAACAAATAATGGTATTGTAACAACAGTCTCACTACGACATTGTATGTCTCCAAAACAAAGTGGAACCTGTCGTAACTAAGGAACGGGAAGTAAAATCCAAAGTAATATTCAAGATCATATGATTTTAACAAAATTTTGATATATATGGGCACAAAGATAATCTAAGTTCATGCAACAAGTGGCAGAATAATTAAGAAAGGTAATTTCTTACTTTTAATGAAAGTTGAGAAGGCACGAAAGGAGTTATTTTATCTATGACCCAGATTTAGTTATGTTATGAACACTCCAGTATAAGTTAAAAGAAAGAATTGACTCCACGTCACAGACAAAAGATTGAATTGCTAGAAGGTTATATCATGGATGTTCCATAGCATCAATGATAGGCTAAAGTAATAACTAGTACCCTGAGCCGCAGATCAGAAGATAAAGTAGGCTTACTTAAAGGCTGAGATAAAGAAGGAAACTAAAGAGTTATATTAGCAAAGTGAATTAGGAGCCTGATTATTAGACCCCAATGGGTATAGAAATAGTGATTCAGAACATTGTAGAGTCACTCTAAACCATATTTTATAATGGCTCTATGATAAATATGGTTAGAACAATACCAACCTCATAAGAAGTCAGGATGAAGTCACATGATGTGCAAGTATTTATACCAAGAGAAATGCGGGTAAGCGACGAGGAAATTGCCTTAACAAAACAAGTTTTTATTTCCAGAAATATCCCCACATAGTAGAGCTTTAAGGTGTGGATGTGAATTCCACCTATGTGGATGGGAGGTTATGAAATATATAAAATATACGATGCAAGACTTAAAGGTAAGTAAGGTACATGTGAAGAAGTTACGATATTCCCAAGTACAGAAGGTTACAAATAATCCAGATATGAAATAACGAGCTGGAAGCATCATAATTCTATATCAAGAAATGATAGTGGTGTCGTTAGTGGCATATTTTTCTAGCATGTGGTTTCCAGATATAGAGAGGTCTAGTTAAAGAGTAAATAAGAGTTAGAGACTATATGATGTCTCGCTTGAAGTTCCAGAATAACATAAGCAAATCTATGGTGCTTGCAAGTTAAAGGAAGGTTGAAATTGGTACAAATAGATAAATGTAGGTCGCAAGCTAAAGTATGTACAACTACATGGTTTTAAGTAGATAGGAGTAATGATAAGAATAAGTGAGTTAAAAGGTAACGAGGATAGGTAAGTCATCGGGATTAAACCCATCACAACAAAAAAGTTGGTGGTTTCCATAAGTTATAAAAAGCTCAGTATAGCATGAGTGAACTTAGAGGAGTTTAGGACTAGGAGAATTAATGTTGCCCTAGTGGTAGAATAAGGATGTAATTGTGATAGATAAGAGGATGACGTTTAAGCCTTTGATTGGGTAATGATTCAAAGAAAAAGGATTTCATGAATTGTATAGGATAAAAATACCCCATAAGGTGAATCACGTTGGGATGCTATGAAATACAGTTATTGAAGTATAATATTGACCTTAAGTTGATCAAGCAAATAACTCAAGATGTTTCCAGATGAGACGTGAGACTTAGTGACAATATATTACGTAAGAGGCTTCAAGTTATAAGTGGTAGATTAAGATCAACATTAAGGTGAATCAACAATAGATGGATAAAAGTTCCAAAGCACGAGATGAGATTTGGTTGTCATTCTTAAGATGAACAATAATGAGGAAGCATTAAAGGACATATATTTATACATATAGGATGAGCAACTAGAGATCAACTTAAAGTTTGGTAGAAGACCTTGGTAATAATAAATCTAAATATTATGGTACGGTATGACCTACCTAGATGCAATAAAGCCATAAGGATAGATATCCGAGGCTATGAAGCAAAATATAGAAATAGTCGAAAGTTCAACAAAGTACCAAGTGTTGATACCCAATATTTCTCTATGTATTTTTATACCCAAAATACTTTCAAAGTAGCATATATAAGTATACCAAAAGGTTTTGGCATTTTAATGATTTCTAAACCAATTTATTGCCTATTTTTATACCATAAAATCCGATAATTATTCCCAAACTACCATTTTGGTGAACAATTTATTTTTGTTCTCATATTTACATCAAATTATATCTAACATGATTTTTTCATATTTTTACAAATTTGTTCGGTATTTTTTAAAACTAAATTGCATATAATTGAAATACTAGCCTCTTTTAGATTTTATAGTATTTTATAATTATAAAATTGTCACGACCCGGATTTGTTTAAATTAATATTTATATATCATTAACTAATTTAGTGTCTTTAATTTAATTTCAAAATCATTTCTATCATTTTATAAAATAAAAGAGAAAAACTGGCTATTTAAGTTTTGGCCACATTTCATTTCGATTATAGCCCTAATTCCATTTTAATTTTAGCCTACAATGAACACAATTTCAAATCCAATTGGACCGACCCCAATTCCAATTTTAACCCAAACCCCCGATCCAACTATTTAACTCGCCCAGATTTCTTATAATCCTGGTTGTTCATCCTTTTGATCAATGGCCACAATAACTCCTTTCCTTTTAAACTAACCTAACACAACCCTAACCCCTCATTTCTCTCTAACAGCCACCTCTAAAATCCCTCATCTCTCTCGAACCCTCTCAACCTCTGAAACCCTACTACCCACCTACCTCTCCCATTCGACCTCAAACCACCGGAACCCATGGCTAACCTAACCATGGACGACCTCTACTCACCATCTCCTGCTCCCACATGCTTTCTCACTGAAGATTCGAGGCTAGACCTCAAAGGTCTTCATCTAGACCTTGGTCGATTCGAGATTCTTTGGTTGTTTTCCGCCTTGCTCTGGTATATCTTAGCCTCTTGAGCCTGGATTCGACTTTATCATCTCAGATCCGTTCTCGTGACTTCCAAGCCTTTCTCGTCCTTTAGGGTTCTCAAAAACCCTAGCCTAATCGAGGTTCCTTTTTTGCTTATTCGTCTAGATCTATGCTGTTTGTGCCATTTTAGAGTTTTCCCCAATTTTCCCTTTTCAAAACTGTTCAAATCCTATTTTTAGGGTTTTATGAAAATGGTTTCTAAATGTTTCTAATTCTTTTACTCTTTTTATGTGTGTTCGTGCTCATTATTTTAGCCTGCTCTTGTGTTTCTTACTGGATCTTTTATCGAGATTTTTTACCTCTTTGTTCACATGTTAGCCTAGTTTATTGACTTACTTTTTGCTATATGTGTTCAAGCTCATGCTTTAAGTTTTGTTTTATAAAGTTTCATTGATCATGTTATTGCCTACCTTTGCCTTAGCACTCGTGGTTTTCTCTTATTTCTGTATGTGCATGTCTGCCTATCTATGTGACCTTTTGTGACATTCTAGAACTTGCATGTCGGAAATTTTTGGTTCTTTTGAGGTTTATGAATGTTTTCCACTATGTGTTTGTCTGGTTCTCATCTCTAAATTGATTTAATCTCACACTTCCAATGCTGAGCATTCTTTATATACAATGGTTGTCCCTCTAGAATTAGAAACTAATTGCAGACTTACTTGTGTAAGCATGATTGATTATTTCCTTGTTTTATTTGGAACACTCTTTTTAACCTATTCCTCGCTGGGTTCATTGTGGATTTTTGAATCCTTGATTCCCTGTTTCACTATGTGTTAATTGATTTATCGTATCCTTGCCTTATTTAAGTAGACAGTGTGTCTAAAGAGTCTTTCCTTATTTAAACCCCTATCTATTTACCCCTTTATTTGTATACTATGCTTACTTAATCTTTTTCCTTAAATAACTATTGCCCTTTATCGTTCAAACTTGAATCCCTCAATTAAAGGGATTTGTTTGCTACTGATTGATTCTAATTGGTGCATGGTTATTTCCTTACCTTGTTCCCTGCCAGATTGCAATCTATAAATACTCTCCTCCCTTATTTTTGAACACACATACACGAACACAGTACTCCATCTGAGTTCACAATTCACTTATACTCCCCCTCTTTCTGATATTTGCATTGCTGTGGACTGTGTTTGCTTTCTTCTGCACTCTTTGCCTCTATACTGGTATGTCTTAATTGGTTTACATGCCCCAATAGCAATGTGTTTAATTCTGTCCAGCTGTTTCCCATTTTCTTTACAATCCAGTATTTAAATAATGTGTATAATCGTTTGTTTGTTGTGAATTTGATACCTTATGAATTCCCTTATCCCCTACCTCTTACCCCTTTGTATGTGAGTTATTGTTCATGCAATAGCAACACTCCAATATTATTGTCTATGATCGTGAACTGGGTTCTTTTAATCCCTAACTCAACCAACTCCCATTCCCTTTCCCCTTTTATGTGCTTGAGCCCTGGACTCGAGTCTGATAGTGTCATAATCACTATCCAGATCTTGGTCTGACATTCAAAAGGTTTGATCCTAACTTGTTCAACTAAACAAGTGGTCAGGGGTGTGCCAGCCTACTTTACGTCTAGTTATGACCACCACCTGTCATGGACCCCTAATTCCGTTTCACTTTGCACTTATTCCTAGCTATAAGTTTTGCCCCTCTCCTACAAGCCATGCTTTGGGACCCCTGAGCTCCCTCTGAACTTGGATGCTTGAGAGCTGGATTTTCCACACTGCACTGTTCCTAATTCTAATGGTATCTTGGGTGTAAGCAATGCTGGGGATCCCTGAGATTCCTTGGAACTTTGAAACACCCCGGATAATGAGTAGGCTTTGGAAATCTGGATCCTGTAGTTGGTTAAATACATGTTATTGGACATTAGGATTGAATTAGGCTGCTCGAATCTAGCTGTTAGCTATTGATGTATCTTTTAATTTCTAGTTTGATTCAATGGGTTGTAATAATTTTGTATAAAATTTGGGGATTATAGTAAAATGGTGTGGGAAGGGTCTTTATTTTCCATGCATCCAAAGGGTAGAAATCATGACTTAAAATTTATTTTATCAAACTAGAAATCTTGCCTATTGGAGCCTTAATACTGATTCAATCACATAGAGACCATGCCTGTAGGATTTAACGCTTAACTCACCTAAAAACATGTCTATAGGATTTAATCCTCATGTTCTGTAACTACACATCACGAGATCCTGCCTATATGAGTGTAAATTTCCTAAAACATTAATAGGTATCATGGTTATAGGATACACATATTAATTAGGCAATTTATAGGATTAATTAAACAAGCATATTTTCACAAGTTCACTAACAAGCGCTAAAATTGATAACATATATATCATGCCTATAGGTTTTTGCATCAAACTTGCTTAGCCCTTTTAAAGCAGTAATAATTGGTTAATTGGTTCTTAGACGCCTAACTTAGTAACGTTTTCAAACTTTAACCTTTGATAAAACTCTTTTAAACCAGTATGCATTTGTCCCAAAAATCGAGTTTTTCATTCAAATTTGCATGTCTTTTCTACTACATCTTCTCTAATGTTCTGCCTAAATGCATTTCTTTTCTAAACAATCCCTGAACTCGTTGTTTAAATCAGTTCTGCAATTTACTCTTTAAAGTCTTGTCTCTTATGGATCTCAACAACCACTCTTTCTACATGTACAATTGAAACAGTTGTTCGATCCCTTTTGAAATTCATTTCTTAAATGTTGTCCTAAGTCTGCAGTCCCCCTTTTCCTTTAAAACACTTCTGCATTAGTTACTTTCTAAAAATCAGTGTTTTCTTTAAATGCCTTAATATCTGACAACTGTATCCGAGTTGCCTAATGCAAACTTTCTGCCTAAACACACGTGTTGAACCAGTCCGCTCGCTGCTTAAATTTAATCTAAGACCAAACCAGTATTTGTTAAGGCATGCTAAACTAAATGATTGTTTGATTTCTGGGGTTAATTTGGGCTTTGTATGATTGTTTATTCTCCCCACTTACTTGCTACTTGTTTTGAATGTCGAGTAGAATTTTACCCTTTAAGCTCCACAAAGGCCTCCATGCCTTTCTTTTCCTTTTAGGATTAGAAGTCCTAATACCACGGGATTGATAGGATTGGGATGAGTAGTAGCATGCGATAAGTAAAAGATACCGTTCTACGATTTAATACCTTAATGGGGTGGGAAGGGTAGACATGGAGATGATGATTACACAATAACACTATGCGTACAATCGGGTACTGGTGTTGTGCGAATGATCCATGTAATGTATAAACCTAGGACCCCCCCTTTTTATTAGTTTGTTATTTTCAGATTTTTCAAAATTTGCCCAAACCTTCTTCAGACTTCCATTTCTATTTATTTCGCTAAGCTATTTGCATCATTTATTTGATCTCTCCCTTAATTGTGTATCTCTTCTTAAATTGCAAAACTGTTATCTTCTAAATTTCGGCATTTTAAAATCTTTTTTTACACTTTTATTTGTAACCGTTTTCCCATATTTTCAATTCTTGCTTGTTTACTTATTTGCTTACATTTAAAGTTACAATTGTAGCATGGCCGGGAACCACAATAGTGGATCTTGAGGGATGCCTAACACCTTCCCATCGGGATAATTTCAAGCCCTTACCCAACTCTGGTTTTCATGTTTAATTCTTCTTAAAGTATCCTAATGCACTATAATCATTAGGTTGCGACTCTCCAAAATCCAAAACCCAATTCCAAACGGGAATAGAGTTGTCTTCCCAAATGTCATATACCCGATTCCGCGAGGAAAAAGGGGGCGTCGACAACATGGCGACTCTGCTGGGGATTTTCTTTAGGATTTTACCACTGCATGCTATACGTGACTTTATTGTCTTCTTTTATTGCTTTTATTTAATGTCTTTATTTGAAACTGACTTGTTTCTTTTATTTTTTTATTTTTTTTACTTTCACCGCCTTTCCATCAATGTTGTTGTAATTTTTTGAGCAATCATTGTAACTTTATTGTATGAACGTGAAAATACATGTCAATTTGTTTCATCCTTGTAAATTGCATCTTCAATATCATGTTCCACTCATGCCAAACAAATACTGTAGCAATGATTATAATGACTAGTTGCGCACTTCCAATACTATCACCCCTTAAATTTGGCAAAGACGTATTTGCGGTAAAACCAGTCGATCAACGGTGTAGTCAATGGTTCTGTGCCTTTCCTTCTTGAGTTGTCCGCTCAAGGGTACCAGTTTAGCACTTCAAAATAGAAACCTTACTCTGTTAAACTGTAGATGCATCATGGTCAAACTAGTCGAGTCAGTTATGTTGTCCACATAATGACTCATTAAGATAGCCTTGTCCAAAGTCCATCGGGTTTCCTTGAAACTCAAACGGATGCCTTCATGTTCTGTGCATTTATTTGGAGAACTTAAGTGCTTTGCTATACTAATTATTGATTTAAATAGTCGAGTCTGGAGGGGGTAAGGTCCTAACACTTTGTAGAAAATAAGGCACGAAATCCCCAGATTTGGCATGGTAACCAACATTCATCCAAGGCTGCTGAATTGGTGGAATGGCCTCCACTCAAGTGATCAAACACTCGTCCACAAGTACCTAGGAAATCTGCCTTCTCTCCCCAAGATTCAGCCCAACAACAGAATCATAGAGGCTGCAACGATGTTTTGGGATAGTGATAAATCTGTGTTCTGCTTCGGTGATAAATGACCCCTTTACTTGAAGAGATATGGGGTCTAGATGGAATTCCTTGGGAGACTACGGGTTTGATCATGCCAGAAAATTGCAAAGGAAGGGATTTCCTTAAGATGACGGGATTGAAGAAAAACCCAGACTTAACCTGTTTGAAATACTCCTACATCCCGTTAGACTATCTATATGAGAGGTATGGCTATAGCAAGTCATACCGCACCTATTCAGACGAATTTGCTATCACCTCATTGGGGCATGTCCATAGAAGAGTTTTTGTCTTCATGTTTTGCTTTTTGGGGATGATCGTGTTCCCTATGAAGAAGGCTAGGATCAGCACCAAACTAGCCATGGTAATCAAAACTTTGATGGAAGGGATTGGTGGGCAAACTTTCAATATTGCCCATGATCATGGCCGAAATATACCGCGCCTTGGACAAGTGTCAACAACAAAGTAGTCATTTTGAGGGTTGCAATTTATTTCTTCAGCTGTGGCTCATGGAACACCTCCAGAAAGGAGAATACTGATAAGAGATTCTACATAGAGATTGGGATGATCACATTGCCTTCCACCAGCCAAGGCGAATGAATTATATGCCTAAAATATTTGCTCAGCTGGAGGACGCTAGATGATGGGTGGAATTATTTGAAAATCTGAAAGAAGACCATGTGTAATGGATGTTTGAGTGGTTCCCTACGGATGAGTTCATCGTTTGATCCCGAGATGCACCATTTCTCAATCTGATTGGTTTGATGGGAACTTATCCTTACATTCCTCTCCGAGCCATGAGGCAAGTTGGGAGAAAAAAAATCATACCGAGGGTCATAAGACAAGTCACCTCAGCGCTGATTTCAAAGATGACGATAGCCCTCACCGGTGCCAAGATCAACATTTGTGGCATTGAAATATCATTTTGGAGAAAGAATTCATCGAGCCAGACAGGTCCACGCCGGGTATGTGCCGCATTATTTGGGTTGGTTAGAAGATAATGGCATGGCTCAGCCAAGATCCGTTCGGGGTCATAGAATTATCGACGATCATGCTAAAACACAGAGCTAAGTATAATCAACTGCGCAAGAGAATCCGAGAGTGCGAAAGTGAGCATCAGGAAATACAAGAAGCCCATCAAAAATTGATCAAGGGGTGGAAAGAATGGCTGTAAATGCCAACAATCAGTTAGGATATTTGGAGCGGGGTCTAGTAGAGCTATAAGGAGAGTTCATCAAGAGGATCGAAACTGCCAAAATGCTTAAGGAAATGAAAGCGGGCATCTGGCCCGAGCCTAGTTACTGCTAGGACTACGCGAGTTGGTGGAGCTGTTCGAGGGAGACAAGACTGCCAAATCTGGGGAAGGTCCTTCTGGGACCAAGTAGTTAGGAGTCCTTTATTTTTCCTTAATGATGTAATAAGGCCAATGGCTAGTAGCGACATTTACTTTCTGCTATTTAGAGTCGTTTTGGATTCGTCTTATTTTTATCAATAAAATGAGGCATTTAGCATTATAAGTTCTCCAAAATTATTTTTCGCTAGGCCTACCTCGGACACAATGAGGCACAAAAATTAGGACACGATTGATATTCTCGCACAATGTGTTTAAATACTGCAATACTTTCTCCTCAAAGCCCGCACTAACTTGTTACCTTTTTTTTTTTCTTTTTTTATGCCCTTCCCCTAAGCATTACTATTACTTATCTTGATGATGAACCAATGATTGTGACTTGCAACGAAACAATGCAACAAAAGGATATGGATTCAGAAGAAGATGAAATACCTGAAGAGGTTGTTATAGAGGTTGAGAGTTTTGAGAATAGACCTAAGTCCAACTTGAAAGAAAGTGAGATCATTAATTTGGGAGATGCACATAATGTCAAAGAAACTCGCATCAGTGTTCACTGGTCGCCATCAGAAAAGGAGGAATATACAGAATCTTTGAAAGAATATGAGGACATATTTGCCTGGTCGTATGATGATATGACTGGCCTCAACACGGCCATTGTAGCTCATAAGTTGCCAACAGATACAACTTGTCCACCAGTAAAATAGAAGCTCAGGAAATTCAAACCCGACATGAGTTTGAAAGTCAAAGAAGTGGTTACTAAGCAAGTCAAGGCTAAGGTTCTCAAAGTAGTCGAGTATCCAATATGGTTAGCCAACATCGTGCCAATACCTAAGAAGGAAGAGAATGTTAGAATCTAGGTCGACTACCGGGATCTCAATCGGGCCAGTCCCAAGGATGACTTCTCCCTTGCCAAACATACACATTCTTATCGACAACTGCGCCAAGCATGAGTTGTAGTCTTTTATTGATTGTTTCGCTGGGTATCATCAGATATGGATGGATGAGGAGGATGCAAAGAAAATGGCTTTCGTCACACTGTGGGGAATGTATTGCTACAAAATGATGCCAATTGGATTGAAGAATGCTGGTACCATCGGCATGAGAGCCATGACTACTATCTTTCACGACATGATATACAAGGAGATCGAGGTATATGTGGACGATATCATCGTCAAATGCAAGAAAGCCACTAATCATATGGGGTATCTGAGAAAGTTCTTCAACAGACTGAGAAGGTATAACCTGAAATTGAATACCGTCAAGTGTGCATTCGAGGTTCCTGTGGGAAAAATACTGGGTTTCATCGTGAGTCGTTGAGGAATATAATTGGACCCATCAAAGGTCAAAGCCATCCAAGAATCGCCACTACCAAAGAACAAGAAGGACGTGATGAGTTTCCTAGGAAAACTCAACTATATCAGCCTGTTCATAGTCCAGTCCATAGTCATTTGTGAACCCATCTTTAAAATGCTAAAGAAGAACGCTGCTACTAGATGGATCGACAATTATCAGAAATCCTTTGACAGAATCAAGGAGTACTTGTCAACGCCACCAGACTTGGTTC
The DNA here is from genome assembly GCA_032618575.1 of Nicotiana noctiflora. Classification (NCBI taxonomy): domain Eukaryota; kingdom Viridiplantae; phylum Streptophyta; class Magnoliopsida; order Solanales; family Solanaceae; genus Nicotiana; species Nicotiana noctiflora. The sequence goes on along the minus strand of JASVEL010007860.1, from coordinate 314,391 downwards.
CGCCCGAGCCATGAAGGTCCTTATTGCTTTATCTTGCAGTTTTGGATGGAGCATTAGGTTGTGTTCTGGGACAACATGATGAGACGGGAAGAATAGAGCAGGACATCTACTACCTCCGTTAGAAGTTTACCTCGTACGAGGTCCGGTACTCCTTATTAGAGAATACCTGTTATGCTCTGACTTGGGTAGCTTAGAAATTGAGGCATTATTTCTATGCCTACATCACTTATCTCATATCCAGGATGTACCCGCTGAAGTACACTTTTTTAGAAGCCGATGTCCACTGGAAAGCTCGCCAAACGGCAAATCTTGTTGAGTGAGTTCGACATTGTTTACGTGATCCAAAAGCAATCAAGGGTCAAGCCATAGCAGATCACCTTGCTGAGAATCCCATTGAAGGAGAATTCGAACCGCTGAAAACATATTTTCCTAACGAAGTAGTGTCCTTTGTAGGACAAGACATTGCATAATCCTACAAAGGTTGGAGGTTGTTTTTCGATGGAGCCGCGAAATTCAAAGGAGTTGGCATAGGGGTAGTCCTAGTATCAGAAACTAGCCAACATTACCGGTATTCGCCAAGCTCAGGTTCCATTGCACAAACAACACGGTTGAATACGAAGCCTGCATCCTGGGGCTCAGGATGGCCATTAACATGAACATTCAAGAGTTACTAGTGATCGTGGATTCAGACTTGCTCATATATCAAGTTCGAAGTAAATGGGCCACCAAAACTCTAAGATACTTCCCTATTTGCATCACATACAGGAGTTAAGGAAAAGATTTATAAAGATGGAATTTCAGCGTGTCCCCAGGGTTTAGAACGAGTTCGCTGATGTGTTAGCAACTTTATCATCCATGATCCAACATCCGGACACAAATTTCATTGATCCATCCTGATAAGGATTTATGATCAGCCAGCTTATTGTGCTCACGTTGAGGAAGAAGCAGACAGAAAACCATGGTTCCACGACATCAAGAGTACTTGACAACAGGAAAGTCTCCCGAACTTGCCAACGCTACTCAAAAGCACACACTTCGGAGGCTATCCAACAACTTTTTCAGTCTAGGAATCTTGTACAAGAGGACTCCCGATTTAGGTTTGTTAAGATGTGTCGAAGCAAAAGAAGCAACCGGACTATTAGACGAGGTGCACTCAGGGACCTGCGGGCCGCACATGAACGATTTGTCTTAGTGAAGAAGATACTCTATGTCACACCTCATTTTTTCGAAAGCTTTATCGGTTTTTAGTATACCCCGGGAATGGATATAGTAAAGAAAGGAGTTTTTCCAATTTAAGGACAATTGAACCCGGATTCATTTTATTTAAGAGGTTCAGAGTCGCTATTTGGGAGATTTATGGTGTCCCAAGTCACCAGTTTGGATCCCGAATCGAGGAAGGGTTTGACTCTATTTAACAGCCGCGAACCAAAAACCGGGTAAGGAATTCTGTTAACCCGGAAGAAGGTGTTAGGCATTTCCGAGTTTCGTGGTTCTAGCACGGTCGCTCAACTGTTATATTTCGCTAAAATTTGATATTTTTACATGTTACCCTACTTGTGTAGTTTTAGAATTAATTACCTCTTTTGTTAATTATTTTATTAAGAAAGTGAACTTCATTTAAGAACATATTTTCAGATCCCGTCACATGAAATGCACCCGGATCCTTGACACATTTTTATTCAACGTTTTCAGATTTGGATTTGGGTTGCATGAAATGCACACCCGTATTAGGAATGTAAGATTTATTAAAAATCGTGCCTAAAGCGGCTAACGTATTATATCTTTTAGGAAGGCCGTGAAATTCGCTAAACGGCCTATCCTGAATACTAAATATTTTAGTAAGTAATTAATAAGGGCCCCGCAACTATGTATTTGATTTGTCGAGGATCGTCTCATTTTTATTTTTAAAAGGGTAAACTAAAGTAGCTAAGTTTTCTATTTTTTGTTTTGTCTCTAAAAGCCAATTAATTCACGAATAACAATTCAAGCTTCGAATTCAAGTCCGAGCACAAACAAAAGGATAAATACTTTTAGCTTGAACCAGCTACTTAATTTAAAACTCAATTTCATATTTATGAATATAATTTCAATATTCCTACTTATATATTTATTATATTTGGACTTTTAATTCTTATTCGAAATTGCAACAATGCTATTGGGCTCCAAAGTAAACTTGTAAAAAAGGAAAATTGCAGGCAAATAAGTTAGGTATATGCCTTGGCCAGGCCCATATGAGAAAAAGAAACACTCAGAAATTGGGCCTGGTCCGCGTATCAATTAAACCGGAGCCCAAATTTTGGGCTAAGTTGTTAAGCCCAAGACTTTCAAACAAAATTACACTTCATTATTGTCAGAATATGCTGGATACCTTTTAATAATTTCACGTGTTTAACAATTACAGCAAGGAAAAAGAAATTTCATTTTTTTGTTTAATTTGAAAAAAATATTTTGCTTTTGAATTCTCAAGTCCAACTGATATTGTTGTATTTACAGGCCTATTAGTGAGCTCTTAAAGGTCATAAAATTCAAACTAAATTGTGAATCAATTTTAATCACAGTGATAAAACATCATTTGTTACTAACTAACTCATATTAACCTTACTAAACCAACAACAACAACAACAACAACTACTACTACCCAGTATAATCCCACAAGGTGGGGTCTGGGGAGGGTAATACGTATGCGGGCCTTACCCCTACCCGAAAGGGCAGAGAGGCTGTTTCCAAATCGACCCTCGGCTCAAGAAAAGGGGAATAAAAACAAAGAAAAAACAGGAGAGTATTAGTAACTCTATGAAAAATCACATAGACAATTATCAAAACATAAACCATAAACCATAAATAAAATGGCTTGCAGTAATTGTCACACCTCCTTTTTACGCGCCCGCGGGAGCGCCTACCAAACCCCCAGACCGGGAAAGAAGTGCGAAACATACAAGGGGCCCCTATCCGACAACCTTAATACTAGATCTCCAGACTCTCCTATTAAGAGCCATGTCCTCAGAAATCCGCATTCTAGCCATATCCTGCCTGATCACCTCTTCCTAATACCTCTTAGGCCTCTCTCTACCTCGACATGCGCCACCCACCGTCAACCGCTCACAACTCCTCACCGGGGCATCGGGGTTCCTCCTCCGCACATGCCCGAACCACCTAAGCCTCGCTTCCCGCATCTTCTCATCTATCGGGGCTACTCCCACCTTTTCCCGAATAACTTCATTCCTATTCCTATCCAACCTGGACCCCGCATATCCACCTGAGCATCCTCATCTCCGTAACCTTCATTCTCTGAACATGAGAAATTTCCACCGGCCAGCACTCCGCTCCATACAGCATGGCAGGTCTAACCACAGCTCTTTAAAACTTCCCCTGAAGTTTGTGTGGCACTTTTTTGTCACACAAGACCCCTGATGCGAGTCTCCATTTCGTCCACCCCGCCCATATGCTGTGGTTGACATCCCCGTCGATCCCTCATTCCCCCTGAATCACCGACCCAAGATATCGGAAACTGTCCCTCTTGGCAATGGCCTGAGAATCAATCTTCACGTCCCTACCAACCTCGCTCGGCTCGGCGCTAAACATTTACTCCAGATATTCTGTCTTAGATCTGCTTAGTTTGAAACCCTTAGACTCTAGAGTTTGTCTCCAGACCTCTAACCTCTCGTTATCACCTACCCTCGTTTCGTCTATCAAGACAATGTCATCTGCAAATAGCATACGCCATGGCATGTTACAGCATCCATTACCAAGGCAAATAAGAGAGGCACATAAGAGCGGGCTAAGTGCAGATCCTTGATGAAGCCCCATAACTACCGGAAAATGGTCTGAGTCGCCACCCACCGTCCTAACCTTAGTTTTAGCACCATCGTACATGTCCTTGATCACTATGATGTAGGCTTCCGGCACACTCTTCGCCTCCAGACACCTCCATAGCACTTCCCTTGGGACCTTGTCGTACGCCTTCTCCAAGTCGATAAACACCATATGTAGGTCCTTCTTCATATCCCTAAAATGTTCCACCAATCTCCTGACAAGGTGAATAGCTTCTGTAGTGGAGCGGCCCAGCTCGAAACCGAATTGGTTTATGGATATAGACGCCATCTGCCTCACCCTCGCCTCAACCACCCGCTCCCAAACTTTCACGGTGTGGCTTAGTAATTTGATACCTCTATAGTTGTTGCAACACTGGACATCCCCTTTGTTCTTATACAAGGGCACCACTGTACTCAGCCTCCACTCCTCCGGCATCCTCTTAGTCCTGAAGATCACATTGAACAACCTGGATAGCCACTCCGCCCTAGTCCCGCCCATGCATTTCCAGAACTCTACCGGAATTTTATCTGGTCCAGTCGCTCGGCCACTACTCATCCTACGCAGAGCCCCCACGACCTCCCCCACCCTAATGCGCCTGCAGTACCTAAGATATCTATGACACTTTGAATTCCCCAACTCCCCTAGCTCTATGCCACGACCCCCCTCCTCGTTAAGTAGATCTCGAAAGTACGACTGCCACCTACGCTTGACCTGAGACCCCCCATCAGAACTCTACCATCCTCGTCTTTGATGCATCTAATTTGGTCTAGATCCCGCGCCTTCCTCTCTCTTACTTTAGCCAACCTGAATAACTTCCTGTCCCCCTCTTTATCTCCCAATTCCTCGTACATGTGACCAAACGCCGTATTTTTTGCTTCCGTAACCGCCAGCTTCGCTTCCTTCCTCGCCACCTTATATCCCTCCCTGTTTACTCTCTTTTCTTCCTCGCTTGTGCTCCCTGCCAGCTAGCAACCTTACTAAACCAATGCTCAACAATTAGGGAGACTTGGTGATCTAAAGCCTAGATAGTTAAAACATTCATGATCATTCAATCATTATACAACTTAACTACAACTACGATTTGGTAATCAATCTCTACACTTATATTCATTACCAATGTTAAAGATCAAATGTACTATTTAAACAAAATTACCATGAAACTAACGAATATTAATTACCATGAAACTAACGAATATAACAATCTAATATGAATCTAAAGTCCAACAGCCCAAACTTAATTACAAAACATAATCCTACATTATAGAAAATTTTACTTTTCTATTTAACACAAATGATAACTATGCTGCCATTTATTCATGTCCATAACTGAGCTTACACGATGTGTATCTGAATAATAGCACAATGAAGAAATGTAAGGATCAACTTCAATTATACAGCAACAACAACAGGAAACAGTATATAAAATCCAAACACAGCCTCAAAATACTCCAGGAATAAGCCACAACAAGATATGTAAACCAGAAGAACACATACTCGTACAGTCTAATGTAATTTCACAAAGTTTCAATCACTGGAATTGGATAAAATCGATACACAGCCTTCAAAATGATCAATAAAATAGTATCATTTTGGATTTTTCTACTAGTTCTAATGTTTTTGAGTTTTGAAATTAGGACTTTCGAACATTGGATCTAATGAAAGATTACTTGGAGGAAAATTTTCAGATTTCCAAACTTGTAAAATAGGCATACCCATGCCTACTTATAGATGTAAAATTGGAGGGAACTTCAAATTTCAGAATTACCTATTAGTCCCTTTTTTATTTCAATTCTACCCTTATTTTTTAACTTGTAATCCAATTGGCTACACTTATTCATGAAAAATTATACTAATACCCCAATCTAGAACATTCTAATATAGTCTAATTCCCTATTTACCCTCACTTCAATTCAGAATCTACCCAATTACCCTTTTACTATACTCATAATGCCCCTAGAGTTGTGTCAAAACTACCATTAGACCTTTTCCTTTACCCAAAGTACCCCTCCCTTTTTTTATTAATTACTAACAACTACCCTCTTAACTACCAGATTTAACTATCCAATTCTATAACATAATTATCAAAATTAAATAGAATTTAACAAATCTAATTAACTAACAATTAGAAACTTAACAACTATAACCAAATATGCTAATTATTGTCAATTAATCCAAAATTACCTAAGTAATCAAATTAGTCATCAAAATTAACACTAATATGACAACAATTATTAAAATTAGCTAACAGGAATTTATGAAAATTTTAAAATCATCAGATATTATGAACTCAAACAGATATTCCAACGAAAAGGGACAAAATTCAACTATTGGTAAAAGAAACGAAAGATAAGCTTGGAAAATAGAACAAAAGGATGCAAGAAAATAATCAAACAAATACATGCATGATAAAAATCAGAAAAGAATAAAATAAATCAATAAAATAAAAGAAAATTAGAAACTTATCTATGTTCTTGTAATCATCTTGTTTGACCACTAATCTTGGCACAAAAGTCCTTAGGGAAAGGAGAAAAAGACTTGGAGGCACCGTTTGTGAATTTTCGACTTGTCGGGAAACTTCAAACACATATTCGATCCGCCTCAGTTGGGTTTGGGATTCAAGACTCTAAGGATCGTATAAAGAAAGTCAAAAAGGAGCTATGGTGTTATTTTGGGTTGGGTTGGGTGAGGTGTTGTTCGTCGGAGTTAGGGTTCCGACAAAACAAATTTGATTATTCGAGCAAATGTGGAAACATTTGAAAGAAACAAAGTAAAAGGGTTGAAAGAGGTGTTCTAGGTGGTTGTGTGATGTAAACTTGGGGTTTGTTTGCATAGGTGGTGTTTCCCGTCGGTAGGGTTCTGGCGGGGTCGGCGGTGGAATAAGGCCAGTTAGGGAAAGGGAAGACGAAGAGAGATTAAAATGTTTTTAAGGTTTTTTTGGTTTTGTATTGATATATTAAAGACTATCAACTGATCACAACCATTGGATTAAACCAATTCGATGGCTCAGATTCTTTTGGCACTCAAACGGCGTCGTTTAATTTATTGTGGGCAAGCCACACGACAGTTGGGTGAACCTGATCAAGGGTTGACATTAAATGATGCCAAACGGTGTTGTTTCGTCGTGTATTGATGGGCAGACCAGGCAAGGAATTTGGGCTTGGGTGTGTAGTATCATTTGGACCTGGACTGGGCGTATTCATTTGGGTTGATCCAATTTGGCCCATACTATTTCTTTTATTCAACTTGTCTTATTTGTTATTGTTTACTTTATTTCTTTTTTTTTTCATTTTTGTTCTCTTGATTTATTTTTGTATTTTCTTGTATTTCACTAACTTTATATTTTATTTTCGTTTTAGTAATTATTTTCTAATTTTATAAAATGGATAAATTAAACTAATTAGACCCTAAAAGCAATTTCCAATTAAAAATGCTATTTTTGATTTTTTCTTAAATTGTTTGGAAATGAACTAATACTAAAATTGTGAAATTAAAAATCCTAATGCACATGCATATTTTTAATTTGAATTATCATGCAACTAATTAACACAGAAAATGCAACAAATATTAACAAAATTGTAAAAATTAAGAAAAATCATTTTGTATGGATTTTTAGGAATAATTTGCTTAGGGCAAAAAATTACGTGCTCACACTCCGAGCAGGGTATTTTTGGATGACTATGGAAATATATTGTATCCAATATGTTCGCAAATGGCATCGCTGTCAGATACATGCAGACACGATAAAGGTGCCACCAAACAAGCTTACTGTAACTAGCTCACCGTGGCCATTTGCCGCATGGAGAATGAATGTTATCAGACCTATCAAGCTTGCCGCATCAAACAGGCACATATTTATTATGGTGGCGATTGATTACTTTACCAAATGGATTGAAGCAACATCATACAAGGCAATGACTAACAAAGTTGTGGCAGAATTTTGTCCGTGATCATATTATTTGCCGATTCGGGATTCCAGAATCAATCATCACTGATAATGGTTCCAATCTCAACATTGATTTAATGAAAACAATATGTGAGGAATTCAAGATCAAACATAAGAACTCTACAACCTACATGCCTCAGATGAATAGGGTCATAGAGGTAGCCAACAAGAATATCAAGAAGATACTAAGGAAGATGGTCGAAAGTCACAAACAATGGCATAAGAAGTTAGCATTTGCTTTGCTGGGATACCACACCATGGTCCACACATCAACCGAGGCAACTCCCTCCATACTGGTTTATGGTATAAAGGCAGTCATCCCTACCGAGGTAGAAATTCCCTCCTTGAGGATCATACAAGAAGCAGAGTTGGACGACGCAGAATGGGTAAAAGGTCGCTACGAGCAGTTAACCCTTATAGATGGGAAAATGATGAATGCAATTTGCCACGGTCAGTTGTATCATAACAGAATGTCCAAAGCTTTCAACAAGAGAGTTAAGCCAAGGAAGTTTACACTAGGGCAGCTGGTGTTGAAGAAGATATTCCCACATCAAGATGAAGCAAATGGGAAGTTCTCTCCCAACTGGCAAGGTCCGTACATGGTTCGCCGGGTTCTAACTAAAGGAGCCCTTATTCTTACAGAAATGGGTGAAAAGGTCTGGCCAAAGACAATAAATTCAGATGCAGTAAAACGATATTATGTGTAACCACTTATGACCCCCTTTATGATGTAATCTAAACTACGCTTGACCTGATTCCCATTTAAGAGGGGATACGTAGGCAGCCCTGTGGGTTCGGCCACAATTTAATAAAAATCTCATTTCCCCCTATTATTGAAACTGGGGCAGAAGTTTGAGGAGAACCCTCAAAATTCTGAAGTTGGTCTTCAGCCGCTTATCACCAAGGATGTCACTTCAGTAAACTGGGGTAGAATTTTGAGGAGGACCTTCAAAACTCCAAAGTTAATTTTTTTTCGTTCAGCGCAGCCGTCAGAAGTGCCAGCCCAGTAAACTATGGCAGAATTTTGAGGAGGGCCCTCAAAATTTCGGAGCGAGAAAGGCTGCAATGCTTTGAACCACGTTGCAGTCGTTGGTTCATTTAAACAAAACTATTTTCTACTTATGTTATATTTGCTAAATCATGCATAACTATGATAACTGCTGGTTAGCAACGCTAAGTGTCACGACCCTAGTTCACCAATCGTGAACATGTCGTGATGGCACCCAGTCCCCACGACTAGGTAAGCCTAACACGTTGCGGAATATACAAGTTATGAACGTTAAAGATAAGATAACAGCGGAATAAGATAAATAAAGTGTAATCCGTGCCGCTTGGCACATACACCCGTCAAGAACACACTGTATATAACACCACCAAGACCCGGAATCCCACGGATAACACAGACTAAAAGAGAAATACAACCGTGGCTCTATGTGTAAAGAGTATCTAAACAACGAAAGGAAGGAGAAACATCTACCAAAACTATCAGAATAGAAGGAGAGCCTCCGGATCCGCGGACGTAGCAGATCGTACCTCGAGGTCTCCAAATGTGCTGCCGATATCACTTAGTATGAGCCTGTCCTGATGTACCTGGATCTGCACAACAAAAGTGTGCAGAAGAGTAGCATGAGTACACCACGGCAGTACTCAGTAAGTGCCAAGCCTAACCTCGATGGAGTAGTGACGAGGAAGGTCAGGGCCCTACCGAGAAGCAATAATATAGTGATAATAACAATAATAAACAGTTTAAATGATAATAATTTCCGCAATAACAATAATAAAATGATTACTGCAACCGTCTACAATTTAAGCTAACAACAAATAACCAACTCAATAAAACAAGTCCAGGACTCCGTGGGAATTGAACCCACAATCCCATTGACAGTACCCCGGGTCTCCGGAATCGAACCCACAACCCACATTTCAATAAATCTCGGGATCTCCGGAAACGAACCCGCAGTCCACGTCTCAATAAATCTCGGGATCTCCGGGAATCGAACCCACAGTCCACATCTCAATAAATCTCGGGATCTCCGGGAATCAAACCCGCAGTCCACATCTCAATAAATCTCGGGATCTCCGGAAATCGAACCCGCAGTCCACATCTCAATAAATCTCGGGATCTTCGGGAATCGAACCCGCAGATCCACATCTCAATAAATCTCGGGATCTCCGGGAATCGAACCCGCAGTCCACATCTCAATAAATCTCAGGATCTCCGGGAATCGAACCCGCAGTCCACAAACACAGCAAGTAAAGGAATACACAGAGAGAAATATAATATGCTTAACTATAACTTCACCGATAAACAGTGCCAGCGATTACCAAGAAAACTCAAGTAAGACAATTAGGCAACTAGACAGTTAAATACTACCTAATCATGCTTTTCTAACTGCTACCGGGTAGGAATATCGAATTTAACAGCTAAAAACAGGGATATCACTCATCGAACATTTTAAGTAAAGTATGTGTTCAACAACCAGCGCATGTACACGCCCGTCACCTCGCGTACAAGGCATTTAAAGTATCACATAATATCCTAGGGGTGAAAGTCCCCCACACGAGGTTAGACAAGCCACTTACCTCAATTCCGGTACAAAACCGCTAAGAAATAACCCTCTTGCCGCGAATGTCGGCCTCCACAAGTGTAGTATCCGATAAAAATCAATAGAATCACATCAAAATAGGCCAATTGGGCATTACCCAATCAAAATAACTCAAAATACACCAAAACCCACAAGTTGCCAAAACCCGACTTTCGGTACGCTTATCGAAAAATCACAAAAATTATATTTTCGGGTTCCTTATCTCAATACGAGTCCGTGCATATAAAATTTATCGAAATCGGACTCCGTTTGCCCATTCAAATCAAAGATTTTCTAACATTTAGGCCTAGGGCTCAAACCCACCTTTAATCTTCCATTTTCAGTGAAATAATCACGGATTTCATGATAAACCAACGAATTAAGGTCAAGAAACTTACCCCCGATGATTTCCCGATGATATCCCAGCGTTTCCCCTTCGAAATCCTCTCTTGGAGCTCAACAATGGCGTTTTTGGTGTGTTAGGCCGCGACTGGAATGTTCTGGACTTAAAGTCACTGCCAGGCCATTTTACTCTACGCGATCGCAGCACTGGGCTTGCGATCGCGATGCACAAAATATGGGCGGCCTAACTTTCCTCTACGTGATTGCGTGATCCTGGACGCAATCGCAGTGAACAACGCGGCGACCCTACGCGATCGCAATGACACGAACGCGATCGCGAAGAACAAACTCGTCCGGCTCCCCAAACTACCCTACGCGATCGCATACTACCTCACGCGATCGCGATGCTTACTCTCCCGGACTTACGCGATCGCACACTTTACTTCGCGATCGCAGAGCTCAGGATTTCTCCCTTACGCGATCGCATGGCCATCTCCGCGATCGGGGAGAGCAAAATTTCTCTGCAATTATTGCAGTAGAACAACAGTGCCTTTTGGCACAAATTGGTCCGTTTGGACCCCCGAATTCATCCCGAGGCTCCCGGGACCCCAACGAAAACCACCAACATACTCCAAAACACGATACGAACTCATTCAAATCATAAAAACACGTCTAACAACATCAAAACCCATAATTCACATCGAATTCAAGCCTAAATTTCTTAAAACTTTCCGAATTGCACATTCGATCTAAAACCCGACCAAACGACGTCCGAATGACCTGAAAATTTGCGGACATATCCAAAATCACATAACGAAGCTACAGAAATTGTCGGAATTCCATTCCGACCCCGGATCAAAATCTCACCTATCGTTCGGATTCGCCAAAATTTCAACCTTCGGCATTTCAAGCCTAATTGAGCTAAGGACCTCCAAAATACATTCCGAACGCGCTCCCAACCCCGAAATCACCCAACGGAGCTAATGGAACCATCAGATTTCCGTTCCGAGATCGTCTTAACACTGTTCCGATTACGGACCATTTTCTATCTTTAAAGCTCTCATTTAGGGACTAAGTGTCCCAAAATACTCCAAATTTCAGAACCGACTCTCCCAGCAAACCACAATAGCAGAAATGAACTTAGGGAAACAGTTAAATTGGGGATTGGGGCGTAATTTTCCAAAACGACCGGCCGGGTCGTTACATCTTCCCACACTTAAAAGATTCGTTCGTCCTCGAACGAGCATAGAAAATATATCTGGAGTAGTGAAAAGATGAGGGTACTGGCTGCGCATATCCTGCTCAGTCTCCCAAGTCGCCTCCTCGACCGGCTGGCCCCGCCACTGAACCTTTACCGAAGTGATGTTCTTTGACCTTAGCTTTCTGACCTGCCTGTCTAGAATGGCTACTGGCTCCTCAACATAAGACAGATCCTTGTCTAGCTGAACAAAAGTGAAATCCAACACATGCGACGGGTCACCATGGTACCTCCGGAGCATAAATACATGAAATACGAGATGGACTCCGGCTAGGCTGGGAGGTAAGGCCAACTCATAAGCAACCTCCCCAACATGCCTCAAAATCTCAAAAGGGCCAATAAATCTAGGACTCAGCTGGGCACATTAGCCTGATATAATCTGAAGATATTCCCTCTTGTTTAAACAATTAAGTCTTAGAGCCTAATTCCAACATCCGGAATTCTGTGTCAGGCTTGTTTTCATCAAGAGATCACTCAATATTCCTCAAACGCCGTCCCCAAACATGATTGCATAACCTTGCTTGATTCTTACCTTACAACACAAAATCCACAGGACCACGATAATATTTTATGATCAAATTAGCCAAAAATTCAACGAATCGGATGCTCCCATTGCACCTCACGATCTACATAGGTCTCGTTCCAACTTTTACAATACTGACACGATGGAAGAGATGTCCCGATATCCATAACCAACTACTGAATCAACAATTCATTGGGTCTATACTCCTGACAAGATCCATTACATTGTCCTAAACCAGAGGATGATCCTTTCCTCTATAATATACTTCATATAATCAATTTGCACCGACCCAAAATCACATAATCTCATCTCACCCAGTACGAACTACTCAGGCGTTAAGCCACATCGGACATAATCAAAAGTCCCACAAGATGACACAATGTGCTAGTAGGCTATTAATTCGTACGTGGTACAAAAGGAAGGCGAACACTAGAGAGAACTATTCAACTCTCACACTATCATGGACCTCCTCGGAAAAATAGGAAACAGAACACATGAAAGCAGTTATAGACACTAAAATAAACATCACACTGTTGCGGCGTGCAACCCGATCACAACAATATAACCATGGCGGCGTGCCACTCGATCCCAACAATATAACCATGGCGGCGTACCACCCGATCCCAACAATATAACCATGGCGGCGTGCCACCCGGTCCCAACAATATAACTATGGCGGCGTGCCACCCGATCCCAACAATATAACCATGGTGGCGTGCCACCCGATCCAAATATAAAACTCACACAAGGAGCCATACGTCGAGCTGAATAGCTCATCACATCAAATTACTGAATATCGATCATAAGCATACTAAGGTGCATGATATCAGTCACAAGGAAACATATAGCGCCATAGGCTACAAACTCAAGCACAACCGAGGTGCGATATAAGATCTGAGTCTCGAGAGCCATCATGCTCATATAACATCACCGCTGAGTGGAGCCTCAACACATAAGGAACTTACCAAGCCGTCTCACACTCATACGGCGCAATATATCTTTACATGAATTAACTAACCGCGAAATAAGACCGCGACTATCCATCCACAAAGGGCGCATTGCTGGAAGAAACACAACCGGCCTGATGCAAGGCTCACTTCCACATTTAAATCTATCCACCGACCTTAAGTCTATCCTGGTCGTGCCAAGCTAAGTCAATAATATTTCACAGGTCTATAACCCAATAAGTAGAGTGCCCTCCAACATAAATTCTCAATTGAATGATATCACCAAAATCCTCATACTTGGTTTAAATTTCTAACCAATCAAGTGACTACAAGTCACACCTATGCAATCTTCTTGTGGGTCAAGCTCCCACTATCTTCCGAATAATTAAACGGGCTTGCATATTCAACCTACCGGCTGTACTAACACCGAAAAGCGATCAGGAGTCCCTAACCGGGATGCAAAGCCTTTCTCACAGAACACCGATCTCAAATGATACTGATGTTAATACCCATCTTACTCAAAACACTGAAACTCCTTTCCTGCTCATCCAAGCTCTTTACATCACATTCATTGACCAAACTGTGACCTTGGTCCTTACTTCAAATTTCATACTACTTACTGCACATCACGTGCCGATATACAATAGACACAATTTCCATCATAGCTCTAGAACTGACGATAGACTAATACTTCATCACATAATACTTTCCATTTAGCTCACTGCAGGAGAACTATAACAACATATGGCGAATTCTCATAACCATCGAATATGTCAATCTCTAAGTAGTGGTCCAAGCCACCATAACCTTTCCCGAGATCTGCCTACTCATAACAGGCCCTTAACAGAAGAATAATTCAGAATAACATCAATCACTACGGCCGACAAGTCTCAAATGCACCGCCACAAATCACATGCATAATTCGATCACGTTGCATGAACCGATCATTGACACCAATACGCCAACTCAACTATGGCCGATCAATCTACTTCCTTCCAGGTTATCCTTGATTGCCTTAGAAATGTTAATATCTTCCTTCAATACCTAACTTATTCCAACCGCACTTACCCCGAGTGACCTTAAATCATGAGGCCATGCTATCTCAAGAACGACGACCATTTCATGTCTCTCAAATACTACACCACAAGTTAAAACATCATAGATCGTTTTGTGCCTTTCTTCATAAGTTGCTTCAAAAGCTTGAGCCTCAACTGTACTTATAGACTCAGAATTATCAAGCACCACACTTTACCTCTTGAATTCACTAGGACCGCTATTGAGAGCCATCCGGCCCTGACTTGCCCCAGTGCGCAACCAACTCTACTGAATTTTATTACATATGAATACCCTCTCGATAAAGCCCCCAACGGAACCACTTCCCGTGAAGCCTGCACCTATACGAGTCATAAATCATGAATATTTCCTCAAGTTTGAACACGAGCCAGTAAGGCTAACCATAACATGCATTCAACAATTTATATACTCAAATTACCACTCATGGCCCTTTTCCGTAGCTGCAATAACACAATAATACGCTAGTATCCAAAATTCACACAGGTAATTAACCATGCGACCCAATCTTAAGCGGTGGGACTCTCCCATTTAGCCCAAAGCCACTATTACACGACTCTCGAACACATTAGAACCATTCTCTCAAGTCATTTACTATTATTCAATTGCAACTCACTTGATCCAATGAATATAACCACCAGTGCTCTATTAGCACTCTAACACCATAGGGTATGACTTCATCCCAATACAACCAAACATCTTCTCGCTCCATGGATCAAGCATTATTTACCGCGACAGCATAAGACATACTGTGATTCTCACACCTACGAAGCACCATGTAGCCTTCACCGAAATCTTCCCTGCTTATAATGAAAGGTAGAATTTATTAGGGACACAGGAACATCTAAAGTCCCAGCATCATGCCATACGAGCCTCAACTCTTGCCCATCCACAAGATTTCAAGAACTTTTTGAATAGTACCTAAATACATCGCAGGCCAAATCTGATATGACACATGACCCATAATTTGATCGTTGATAGTGAAATCCTTTCACTAGGCACGAAGCCTTAAGATACATCTTGCTAATCCATGACAATAGCCTTTACCATTTGTACGTCTTCATCATAAGACAGCCCAAGACATTCGTTTGGCACATGTCCTTCTTAAGACAGTTAAACTCATATCCCCCCAGTATCTCCGCTGGCTGAATCCTTCGCTAAATAGATATCTCATATGAACCATATAGTCTTTATTACCACAAACTATCTTTAGATATACATCCACCTTGTGATTTTACCATTGTTGTGACGATTTGGTAGTTAAGTAAACCTTCTCAAGACCGTACTTATCAATCGAATGTCGGAATCTAGTGCACCCCCATGTGCACAATTGAAGATCTCTCAATTCTCTTGCATTATCGATATGGATGACACGCGGTAACAATGGTTGAGTAAATTCTTGACTCCCTTGAGATCTCTCTGCAGCGTCACGAACCATCGGCGCATACTTGATACCGAGCGCGAAATTTCAATACACGAGTGGATGCAAAAGAACATATGACATAGGCTCCAACCGAATAAATGGCGCACGATAAGGAATTCAAAGAATTGAAGAGTTTCCTAAACAGTTACATAGCCCCTCGTAGATAAATACAGACGTCTCCGTATCGATCAGCGAGAATCTAAGTAACCGGTCTGTGTCCCGTGACTCCTACGAACCTAGAGCTCTGATACCAACTTGTCACGACCCTAGTTCACCAATCGTGAACATGTCGTGATGGCACCCAATCCCCACGACTAGGTAAGCCTAACACGTTGCGGAATATACAAGTTATGAACGTTAAAGATAAGATAACAGCGGAATAATATAAATAAAGTGTAATACGTGCCGCTTGGCACATACACCCATCAAGAACAAACTGTATATAACACCACCAAGACCCGGAATCCCACGGATAACACAGACTAAAAGAGAAATACAACTGTGGCTCTATGTGTAAAGAGTATCTAAACAACGAAAGGAAGGAGAAACATCTACCAAAACTATCAGAATAGAAGGAGAGCCTCCGGATCCGCGGACGTAGCAGATCGTACCTCGAGGTCTCCAAATGTGCTGCTGATATCACTTAGTATGAGCCTGTCCTGATGTACCTGGATCTGCACAACAAAAGTGTGCAGAAGAGTAGCATGAGTACACCACGGCGGTACTCAGTAAGTGCCAAGCCTAACCTCGATGGAGTAGTGACGAGGAAGGTCAGGGCCCTACTGAGAAGCAATAATATAGTGATAATAACAATAATAAACAGTTTAAATGATAATAATTTCCGTAATAACAACAATAAAGTGATTACTGCAACGTCTACAATTTAAGCTAACAACAAATAACCAACTCAATAAAACAAGTCCAGGACTTGTGGGAATTGAACCCACAGTCCCATTGACAGTACCCATGGGTCTCCGGGAATCGAACCCACATCCCACATTTCAATAAATCTCAGGATCTCCGGGAATCGAACCCGCAGTCCACGTCTCAATAAATCTCAGGATCTCCGGGAATCGAACCCACAGTCCACATCTCAATAAATCTCAGGATCTCCGGGAATCGAACCCGCAATCCACATCTCAATAAATCTCGGGATCTCCGGGAATCGAACCCGCAGTCCACATCTCAATAAATCTCAGGATCTCCGGGAATCGAACCCGCAGTCCACATCTCAATAAATCTCAGGATCTCCGGGAATCGAACCCGCAGTCCACATCTCACATCATTATCACTCCGGGTCTCTGGGAATCGAACCCACAGCCCTGGGATCTCCGGGAATTGAACCCGCAATCCACAAACACAGCAAGTAAAGGAATACACAGAGAGAAATATAATATGCTTAACTATAACTTCACCGATAAACAGCGCCAGCGATTACCAAGAAAACTCAAGTAAGACAATTAGGCAACTAGACAGTTAAATACTACCTAATCATGCTTTTCTAACTGCTACCGGTAGGAATATCGAATTTAACAGCTAAAAACAGGGATATCACTCATCGAACATTTTAAGTAAAGTATGTGTTCAACAACCAGTGCATGTACACGCCCGTCACCTCGGGTACAAGGCATTTCAAGTATCACATAATATCCTAGGGGTGAAAGTCCCCCACACGAGGTTAGACAAGCCACTTACCTCAATTCCGGTACAAAACCGCTAAGAAATAACCCTCTTACCGCGAATGTCGGCCTCCACAAGTGTAGTTTTTGATAAAAATCAATAGAATCACATCAAAATAGTCCAATTGGGCATTACCCAATCAAAATAACTCAAAATACACCAAAACCCACAAGTTGCCAAAACCCGACTTTCGGTACGCTTATTGAAAAATCACGAAAATTATATTTTCGGGTTCCTTATCTCAATACGAGTCCGTGCATATAAAATTTATCGAAATCGGACTCCGTTTGCCCATTCAAATCAATGATTTTCTAACATTTAGGCCTAGGGCTCAAACCCACCTTTAATCTTCCAATTTCAGTGAAATAATCACGGATTTCATGATAAACCAACGAATTAAGTTCAAGAAACTTACCCCCGATGATTTCCTGATGATATCCCAGCGTTTCCCCTTCGAAATCCTCTCTTGGAGCTCAACAATGGTGATTTTGGTGTGTTAGGCCGCGACTCGAATGTTCTGGACTTAAAGTCACTGCCAGGCCATTTTACTTTACGCGATCGCAGCACTGGGCTTGCGATCGCGATGCACAAAATATGGGCGGCCTAATTTTCCTCTACGCGATCGCGTGATCCTGGACGCGATCGCAGTGAACAACTCAGCGACCCTACGCGATCGCAATGACACGAATGCGATCGCGAAGAACAAACTCGTCCGGCTCCCCAAACTACCCTACGCGATCGCATACTACCTCACGCGATCGCGATGCTTACTCTCCCGGACTTACGCGATCGCACACTTTACTTCGCGATCGCAGAGCTCAGGATTTCTCCCTTACGCGATCGCATGGCCATCTCCGCGATCGCGGAGAGCAAAATTTCTCTCCAATTATTGCAGCAGAACAGCAGTGCCTTTTGGCACAAATTGGTCCGTTTGGACCCCCGAATTCATCCCGAGGCTCCCGGACCCCAACGAAAACCACCAACATACTCCAAAACACGATACGAACTCATTCAAATCATAAAAACACGTCTAACAACATCAAAACCCATAATTCACATCGAATTCAAGCCTAAATTTCTTAAAACTTTCCGAATTGCACATTCGATCTAAAACCCGACCAAACAACGTCCGAATGACCTGAAAATTTGCGGACATATCCAAAATCACATAACGAAGCTACAGAAATTGTCGGAATTCCATTCCGACCCCGGATCAAAATCTCACCTATCGTTCGGATTCGCCAAAATTTCAACCTTCGGCATTTCAAGCCTAATTGAGCTAAGGACCTCCAAAATACATTCCGAATGCGCTCCCAACCCCGAAATCACCCAACGGAGCTAATGGAACCATCGGATTTCCATTCCGAGATCGTCTTAACACTATTCCGGTTACAGACCATTTTCTATCTTTAAAGCTCTCATTTAGGGACTAAGTGTCCCAAAACACTCCAAATTTCATAACCGACTCTCCCGGCAAACCACAATAGCAGAAATGAACTTAGGGAAATAGTTAAATTGGGGATTAGGGCGTAATTTTCCAAAACGACCGGCCTGGTCGTTACACTACCCCAATGATACGCGACAATGGAAGCCACATGAAGGCGAACTAACCTTTTCCTTTTACAAAAAGTCACGATTTTCTTTGGATGCAGACACCCAATTCACAAAGTTACTAAACATGTTACGCAATAATATTGAACTGTCGCGCCTGTTCGCATTTGCTATCCGCACACAATATCCCCAACAGCCGCAACATCACAATCAGTTACCAGCTATAGGCTAAGAATCCTCGTCTTCTGCATTGCATAAGGCTACTTTTCTGCCTTCTGAGACTAAGCATTGTATCCATTCCCATTTTATACATTGCAAAAGGCTACCTTTCTGCTTTCCGAGACTAAGCGTTGTCTCCATCTGCATTTCCTGCATTGCATAAGGCTACCTTTCTGCCTTTCGAGACTAAGCATTTTCCCAATATGCATTTCCTGCATTACATAAGGCTACCTTCTGCCTTTCGAGGTTAAGCTCTACCTCCACTTGCATGGCTGAAATCGATACCTTTATACATCTTGCAATCGACTAAAACATCGCATGTTTTATTTAAATGTTTCTGTTGGCTGAAATATCACCATTTCACTTTTTAGAACGGCTGAAATATCACATGCTGTATTTAAATTCTCCGTCGACTGAAATATCGCCATTTACATTTCTTGTATCGGCTGAAACATCGCCTATCTTATTTAAATTTTTGTCCACTGAAATATCGCCATTTTACTTTTCACATCGGCTGAAACATCGCATGCTATATTTAAATTCTCTACCGATTGAAATATCGCCATTTACATTTCTTGCATCGGCTGAAACATCGCCTGTCTTATTTTAATTTCCGTCGACTGGAATATCGTTATTTACTCTATTGCATCGGTTAAAATACCACCAAATATTGCATTTCATGGGCTGAAATATCACCAAACTGTCCAAAGGTGTCATTGTTCGGAGGCGTCATTTCATAGACCAAGAACACCATGCCATGGCCCGAGGACCCCACTTTATATCTTGCACATCATTATTCAAAGGCATCATTATTCGGAAGCACCATTATCATAGCCCGAGAATGTCATTTCATATCCTACGAATCCTTTAATTTTTGCGCTTCATGGCCCAGGACATCATGGTCCAAGTACATCATCCAACTGTCCGAGGACAGCATTCATGGTTCAAAGGGAACTTGCATCATGTTTTAGTCTATGCACAATATATGCTTATATTGCTCACTTGCAGGTACACCGGCTGGAACTAGCCTTCTCAGTAGGAGAGATTCCACTCCGGCTCACGCAGCCTATCAACTTCAAAACACCTCTTGCTTCCCCCCAAGCGTTGTGTTTGTCCTTTCAAATATTCATCGACATATTCCGTCAATGGTTCTTGAACTACATACCACATAATTGCTATAAAATTAGGGATATGTAGGCATCTCAAAAACCAGAGCTTGGTCAAAATCTTTTCAAAATTCCGCTTCCGATCAAAATTGGACATCATATCTTTACTCGACAACTTGTGAGCCTATCATATCGCTCAGCTTACATCAACTTTTGAGCCTATCATATCGCTCAGCTTACATCAACTTGCGAGCCTATCTTTAGATTGCTGAAGAAAGATGATGCAATTAAATAGACTGATGAATGTCAAGCCGCACTTGATAAAATCAAGGAATATCTGGCCAACCCACCGGTATTAGTTCCGCCGGAGCCAGGAAGACCCCTAATCCTTTATTTGACAGTGTTGGATAATTCTTTCGGCTGTGTATTGGGGAAACATAAACAGAAAAGAAAGAACATGCAATTTATTATCTCAGTAAGAAATTCACGTCTTACGAGGTAAGGTACACTCAATTGGAAAGAACGTGCCGTTCTTTGACGTGGGTAGCACAGAAATTGAAACACTATTTGTCAGCTTATACCACTTATCTCATCTCCTGGGTGGATCCGTTGGAGTACATCTTTCAGAGGCCCATGCCCACATGAAGGCTTGCTAAATGGAAAATTTTGCTCGCAGAGTTTGATATTGTTTATGTAACCCACACTGCGATGAAAGCACAAGAAGTTGCCGATCACTTAGTAGAGAATCCAGTTGATGACGAATATGAACCGCTGAAAACATATTTTCGTGATGAGGAAGCAATGAGTATTGAAGAATTGGAACAAGAAGAAAAGCCTGGCTGGAAGTTATACCTTGATGGGGCTGCTAACAATAAAGGCGTCAGGGTAGGAGCAATACTTATTTCAATAATGGGTCAGCATTATCCTATCACCGCTCAGCTTCGTTTCTTCTATACCAACAATATGGCTGAATACGAATCATGTATACTGGGATTGAGAATGGCTATAGATATCGGTGTTCAAGAAATTTTGGTCATAGGTGACTCGGATCTCTTGGTACATCAGATTCAAGGATAATAGGAAACACGAGATTTAAAACTCATACCATACCGACAATGTCTACATGAATTATGTCAGCATTTTTAGTCTATAGAATTCAAGCATATCCCCAAAATCCGTAATGAAGTTGCCGATGCTCTGGTTACTCTGATGTCTATGTTACTGTCACGACCCCAAACCTGGTTGTGATGGCGCCCAGCATACTGCTAGGCCAGCCCGACCAATCAACAGAAAGTCACGGAGCCGTCAGCTCACATTTAACAACTTTTAGGCTTAAACAAAGATAGAACGATAATAATGAAAATATCCAAATACGGGGATTACACATCCCAAGCCAATAAAACCTCCCAATAGACCAAGAGTCACAAGTCATGAGCCTCTACCAGAATATGAAATATAATAGTGTATACAACTGTGCTCAAGTGCGGAAATATATAAAAATAGAAATAAAGATAAGCTGGAGAGAGTCAGGTCCTGCGGACGCGGGCAACTACCTTGACTATCCAGAAACAACTCCAAACAGCTACGGAATCAAGTCCGCTGCGACGTACCTAGATCTCCACACAAGGTGCATGGAGTAAAGTGAGTACTTCCAGACTCAGTGGTAATAAGCAGGGGTAAGACATCGAAGGTAAGAATACCCAATATAGCACTAAGTAAAGCTATACACAAATACCCTGCAACAGTGTCAACATGAACAATATCCGAAATAGCAATATCCAATAACAGCATAACAGTTAACAGGTATAGCTAAATGCAATGCAATGCATGAATATGATCGCTACGGCGTGTAGCCCGATCCATTTGGCTACCCGTGCTCACTGTGGGGCTCAGACTCCAAAGGGGATCCTACAGCCCAAACACAATATCATGATACGCTGTGGCACGCAGCCTGATCCACTACCAGTCAGCTAATATGCAATGCAGCCTCACAAGCTCAAAAGTAGTATTTGAAAACTCTTTTTTATCATTTTTCAGTAGAAAATAGTATATTAGAAATTTCAGAGTTTGGAAAACCATTATGACAGTAACAGCTTAGGACTGGTAGTAAAATAACATGTCAATATCACAGAAACAATAATAACGATCCTTGCAGGATCCCAATAACTGGCTCACAGCCCAAAAATGTACACAACCATCCAAGTAGGAGGTTTACCGGCTCAAAAGTGGCCAAAAACACAGTATAGTATCAACAGGTCGGACTAAGCTATAGTCCCCAATCACATTCGACCCCGCAATCACAGGAGAATACATGTCTCGCCTCAATACAGCCTCACAAAGTGGTATACTGGGGTTTCGAATCCGCTGGTCATCACCCACACCCATTACTCACCTTGACTCGGCTCGACGACTAGCCCGCGATGCCCTTTCCATGAGAATCGGCCTCCACAGGTGTAGAATCTGATCAAATTCAATAGAAATACAATAAAATAGGACAAATGAGCATTACCCAATTGAAACAACTCGAATTACACCCAAAACTACAAAGTTGCCAAAACCCAAATTTTGGAACGCTTCTAAAAAAATTACAAAAGTCACATATTCGGAATCCTCATCTCAACACGAGTCCATGCATATAAAATTTATCAAAATCGGACTCTGTTTGCCTTTTCAAATCAATAATTTTCCATAACCTAGGCTTAGGGCTAAAATCCCCCATTAATCTCCCAGTAACAGTGAAATACTCGAAGATTCCGTGATAAAATAACATATTTAGGCCATAAAACTTACCTCCGATGATTACCCGATGAAATTCACTTCAATTCCTGTCAATATGCTCTCTTAGAACTCAAAAATGGAGGTTATGGGTATATGGTTCGCGAATACACTGTTCTGATCTATTAATATACCAACTGTCAGTTATCTTTATGCGATCACAGCCATTGGCTCGCGATCGCGATGCACAAAACTTCCAGGCTCCAAAAATGCTCTATGCGATCATGGACCTTGGCACAAGATCGTGATGCACAAACATCTGGGCGACCAATTCCTTCTACACGATCGCGACTCTACCTCTGCAATCGTACTGCTTCCGACCTCGACCTTACGCGATCGCATAAGACTACCCGCGATCTCATTGCCTTAAATCACTGACTTACGTGATCGCATACAAACCATCTTGATCGCGATGCACCCAAACACAACCTTACGCGATCGCATGGGACCCTCCGCGATCGCGAAGAACAAAAATGATCTGCATTTATTGCAGCAAAAACAGCAGTGCCCTTTGGCACAAAATGGTCTGTTTGGACCTCCGAATTCATCCCGAGGCCCCCGGGACCCTAATGAAAACCACCAACCTACTCCAAAACACGATACAAACTTGTTCCAATCATGAAAACACGCACTTAAACACAGAAATCATCGAATCATAGCGGATTCAAGCCTAAGTTTCATCTAGAACTTCCGAAACTAACATCCAATCAAAAACCCGACCAAACGACATCCGAAAGACCTAAAAATTTGCAGACATATCCAAAATCACATAACGAAGCTACAAAAATTGTCGGAATTCCATTCCTACTCCCGAATCAAAATCTCACCTACCATTTGGATTTTGCCAAAATTCAACCTTAGCCAATTCAAGCCTGTTTCTACACCGGACCTCCAAATTCAATTCCGATCGCTCTCCTAAGTCATAAATCACCTCCCGGAACTAACCGAATCATCCGAATTCTATTCTGGGCCCTCTAACTACATGGTCAACTCCAGGTTGACATTTCTTAATCAAGCTTCATTTCAAAAGGCTATTTGCCTCATTTTCAACCAGAATCACTCCTAACTCCCCCGATAGACTCTAACACCGATGTAGAAACATGAAACATATAAATTAAAGGTAACGGGGTGGTAATTCCCGTGATGACGGGCCATGTTGTCACATTCTCCCCTACTTAAACAAATGCTCGTCCTCGAGCGGGTCAAGAATCATACCTGGAGACTTAAATAAGTGAGGATATCTTCTCCGCATCTCCCGCTCGATCTCCGAAGTGGCCTCCTCCACGGGTCGACCTCTCCACTGAACCTTTACTGATGCAATGTCCTTGGCTCTCAATCTCCTCACCTGACGACCCAATATAGCTATAGGCTCCACATCACAAGTCAAGTCATCATCAAGCTAAATAGTGCTAAAGTCCAACACATGCGATGGGTCGCTAACATATTTCCGGAGCATGGATACGTGAAACACTGGATGAACTCCCGATAGACTGGGTGGCAAAGCAAGCATATATGCCACCTCTCCAATCCTCCTGAGGATCTCAAAACGGCCAATAAATCTCGGACTGAGCTTTCCTTTCTTCCCAAATCTCATGACGCCTTTCATCGGCGAAACCTTCAGCAAGACTTTCTCTCCCACAGAATGAGACACATCCCGAACCTTTCGGTCCGCATAACTCTTCTAGAGCGACTAAGCTATGCGTTGTTTCTACTGAATCACCTTCACCCTGTCCAAAGCATCCTGGACTAACTCTATCCCCAACAACCTTGCCTCACCAGGCTCAAACCAACCAACTGGAGATCTACACCGTCTCCCGTATAAAGCCTCATACGGCGCCATCTGAATACTGGATTGGTAGCTGTTGTTATCGGCAAACTCTGCGAGAGGCAAATGATCAGCCCATGAACCACCAAAGTCAATAACACAAGCTCTCAACATATCATCCAATACCTGAGTAGTACGCTTGGACTGTCCGTCCGTCTGAGGATATAATGCAGTACTCAACTCAACCTGTGAGCCCAACTCACGCTGAAATGTCCTCCAGAACTGTGAAGTAAACTGAGTACCTCTATCTGATATGATAGAAACTAGAACTCCATGCAATCTAACGATCGCCCGAATGAATATCTTAGCTAACCGCTCCGAGGAGTACGTAGTACACACAGGAATGAAGTGAGCTGACTTGGTTAGCCTATCCACAATCACCCAAACTGAATCAAACTTCTTCGTTGTCCGAGGGAGTCCAGTAACAAAGTCCGTAGTGATCCTTTCCCACTTCCACTCGAGAATATCAATATGCTGAAACACGCCACCGGGCCTCTAATGCTCTTACTTGACCTGCTGATAATTGAGACACCGTGCTACATGTCTCACAATGTCCATCTTCATCTTTCTCAACCAATAATGCTATTTCAAGTCTTGGTACATCTTTGCGGCACCTGGATGGATGGAATACCGCGAGCTATGGGCCTCCTCCAATATCAACTAATGAAGGCCATCAACATTGGGCACGCATATCCGGCCCCTGAATCCTCAATACACCGTCACTATCAATAGTGACATCTCTAGAATCATCATGCTAAACTCTGTCCTTAAGGACAAGCAAGTGTGGATTATCATACTGGCGCTCACGAATACGATCATATAAAGAAGACCGAGAGACAACACAAGCCAACACCCTACTGGGCCCTGAGGTATCTAACCTCACTAGCCGATTGGCTAGCGCCTGGATATTATAAGCAAATGATCTCTCCTCAGCTGGAATATATACCAAGCTCCCCATACTGACCGCCTTTCGGCTCAAAGCATCGGCCACTAAATTGCTTTCCCCGGATGATATAGAATAGTAATGTCATAATCCTTGAGCAACTCAAGCCATCCCCGCTATCTTAGATTAAGATCCCTCTGTTTGAACAAATGCTAGAGACTACGATGATCGGTATACACCTCACATGACACGCCGTACAAATTGTGCCTCCAAATCTTCAAGGCATGAACTATGGCAACTAGCTCTAAAACATGAACATGGTAGTTCTTCTCATGAGGCTTTAACTGCCGAGAAGCATAAGCAATCACTCTACCCTCCTACATCAATATACAACCTATCCCCACTCTCGAGGCATTACAATATACAATATATGAACCTGAAGCTGATGGCAACACTAATACTGGAGCTGTGGTCAAAGCTGTCTTGAGCTTCTGAAAGCTCTACTCGCACTCATTCGACCACACGAATGGTGCACCCTTTTGCGTCAACTTAGTCAAAGAGGAAGCAAAGAATGAAAATCCCAGAACAAACCGGCGATAATATCCCACCAAGCCAAGAAACTCCTGATCTGTGTAGCAGAGGACGGTCTAGGCCAACTCTGCACCACCTCTATCTTCTTCGGATCAACCTGAATACCATCACGTGACAACACGTGACCAAGAAATGCTACTGACTCGAGCCAAAACTCGCACTTGGAGAATTTAGCATACAACTTCTCCTCTCTCAATCTCTATAACACAATGCTCAAATGCTGAGCATGCTCCTCCTGACTATGGGAGTAGACTAGAATTTCATCAATGAACACGATCACGAATGAATCCAAATATGGCCTGAAGACGCTGTTCATCAGATGCATGAATGCTGCTGGGGCGTTGGTTAGCACAAAAGACATCACAAGGAACTCATAGTGGTCATATCTAGTCCTGAATTCAGTCTTCATAATATTAGAGTCCCTGATCTTCAGCTGATGATGGATTGAACGAAGATCAATATTAGAAAACACTCTCGCACCCTGTAACTGATCAAATAAATCATCAATGCACGGTAGAGGGTACTTGTTCTTCACTATTACCTTGTTCAATTGTCTATAATCAATACACATCCGCATGGAACCATTTTTTTTATTAACAAATAATACCGGTGCACCCCACGGGGACATACTAGGGCGAATGAATCCCTTATCTAAAAGCTCCTGAAGCTGCTCTTTCAATTCCTTCAGCTCAACTGGTGCCATCCGATAAGGAGGAATAGAAATGGGCTGAGTGCCCGGCACCAAGTCAATGCCAAAATCAATGTCCCTGTCCGGTGGCATACTCGGCAGGTCTGAGGGGAATACATCTAGAAAGCCCCTCACAACAGGTACATAATCAATGCTAGGAGACTCATCTCCCACATCCCTCACAAATGCTAAATATGACAAACACCCCCTTTCAACCATTCTCTAAGTCTTTAAGAACGAAATAACATGGCTAGAGATAAAATCAGTCGAACCCCGCCACTCAATCTGAGGAATACCAGGAATAGCCAACGTAACTGTCTTAGCATGACAGTCCAATATAGCATGGCACGGAGACAGCCGGTCCATGCCTAATATCACATCAAAGTCCACCATCCCTAACAATAACAGATCCACCTGGGTCTCCAGACCTCCAATAGAAATAGCACAAGATCTATAGACATGATCCACAACAATCGTATCACCCACTGGGGTGGATACATGAACAGGCAAATCAAGACTACCATGGGTCGCACCCAAGTGATGTGCATAATAAAAAGACATGTATGAATATGCGGACCCGGGATCAAATAGAACAAAGGCATCTATGTGACAGACAGAAATGATACCTGTAATGACTGCATCGGAGGCAACTGCATCACGCCTGTCAGGGAGTACAAAGAATCACGCCTGGCCCTTACTGGATCGCTCCTCACCTCTGGGGTAACTACAAGAAGACTGACCTCCACCTCTACTAGCCTCAGATGGTGTTGAAGAGGAGGGCTGATCCCTCTGCTGAGCCTTGTCCCTTTGAAGTCAAGGGTACTGCCCTCCTCATATGGCATAACTCGCCATACTCAAAATAGCTACCTGGTGCTAGAGAAGGGGACTGAAGGGAAACCCCTCGCTGCGGACGAACCCTGGGCTGAAGAAGTAGTAGGTGCTACACTCTGAGCTGGGAGGGCACTAAGTGAAGACTGGCCCTGCTGGAATCCCTGGCGACCACGACCAGAAGAAGCTCTGCTCTGCTCAGGGCGGCCTGAATGAGAAGGTCTAGATGAGCGACCTCTGCCCTGCTGAAAATGCCCTCTAGATGGAGCACCGCCGAAGCTACCAGAACCTCGAGGCCTCTTAGCCTCCCACTCCTCCCGCTCCCGGCAACGATCCACCTCAATAGATTGTGCCATATCCACAACCTGCTCAAAAGATGATGATAGAACTCTCTCTTTGGTCATAAGAATACGAATGGAGTAGTTGAGGCCATCAATGAACCTCCTAATCCTCTCCCGATCAGTCGGGATCATCCATGTGGCATGCCTAGCCAACAGGGTATATCTCATCTCATACTGTATCACTGACATGTTGCCCTGTACCAACCACTCAAACTGGCGACGAAACTCCTTACAACGGGACTAAGGTACATACTTCTCTAGGAAGAGAGTAGAAAATTGCTGCCGGGTAAGAGGTGCTGCTCCCGCAGGCCTACGCCTCTCAAACTCCTCCCACCAATCGAAAGCTGGACCAGTAAACTGAAAAGTAGTGAATAAAACCCCGCTGGACTCAAGAATACCAGTTGTACGTAGCATCCTATGGCACTTATCTAAGAAACCTTGGGCATCCTCGCCCTTAGTACCATTGAAATGAGGTGGCTGGAGTCTACCAAATCTCTCTAGACGACGCTGCTCGTCATCGGGCATAACCTAAACCACATGCTCTAGAGCTGGTGCAACTAGACTAACTGGCGCAACTGCATGAGCTGGGACCGCCTCCGGTATCTGAAGTCCCTGTACCACCTGCTCAGGTGTGCGAGCTGTAGGGGTCTGCTGACCACCCCTTGTTTGGGATGTCGCTGCTGTAGCGGTAGCTGATACTACCTGAGCCAATCCGGAACACACTAATAATATCTGGGCCAGAGTCTCCTGAAGACTAGAAATGGCAATAGACACCGTCTGGGCTTGAGCTGGGGCTGCTGGAGCATCAACCACTGGGGGCTGCCCTTGAATAGGTACAACAGGCGGGTCAGCTGGCACTGCCTCAGCTGCCCTACCTCTACCTCTACCACGACCGCCCACGGCCTCTAGCAGGTGGCAATGGTGGTCGTCCACCTCATCCTGAAGCTCGAGTTCTCGCCATCTGTGAGAGAATAGAATACAGAAGTTCAGTTCTCAGAACAACAAGATCGCACGATAGAGTTTAAGAAATGTGAAGTGTTTCCTAAAGGTTCGCAGCCTCCCGAGGATAAGTACGGGCGTCCCCGTACCGATCCACAAGACTCTACTAACCGGCTCAAGACTCATGAGGCCTAGTAAACCTAGGCTCTGATACCAACTTGTCACGACCCCAAATCCTAGTCGTGATGGCGCCCAGCACACTGCTAGGCCAGCCCAACCAATCAACAGAAAGTCACGGAGTCGTCAGCTCACATTTAACCACTTTTAGGTTAAAAAAGATAGAACGATAATAATGAAAATATCCAAATATGGGGATTACACATCCCAAGCCAATAATACCTCCAAATAGACCAGGAGTCACTAGTCATGATCCTCTACCAGAATATGAAGTGTAATAGTGAACTGTGCTCAAGTGCGGAAATAGATAAAAATAGGAATAAAGATAAGCTGGAAAGAGTCAGGTCCTGCGGACATGGGCAGCTACCTTGACTATCCAGAAACAACTCCAAGCAGCTACGAGATCAAGTCTGCTGCGACGTACCTGGATCAGCACACAAGGTGCAGGGAGTAAAGTGAGTACTTCCAGACTCAGTGGTAATAAGCAGGGGTAAGACAGTGAATGTAAGAATACCCAGTATAGCACTAAGTAAAGCTATACACAAATACCTGCAACAGTGACAACATGAACAATATCCGAAATAGCAATATCCACTAATTGCATAACAACTAACAAGTATAGCTAAATGCAATGCAATGCATGAATATGACCGCTGCAGTTCGTAGCCCGATCCATTTGGGTACCCGTGCTCACTGTGGGGGTTCACACTCCGGAGGGGCTCCTACAGCCTAAGCACAATATCATGCTACGCTGCGATGCGCAGCCCGATCCACTACCAGTCAGCTAATATGGAATACAGCCTCACAGGCTTAAAAGTAGTATTTGAAAACTCGTTTGATCATTTTCCAGTAGAAAACAATATATCATAAATTCCAGAGTTTGGAAAACCATTATGACAGTAACAGCTCAGGACTGGTAGTAAAATAGCATGTCAATATCACAGAAACAATAATAACGATCCTCGCAGGATCCCAATAACTGGATCACAGCACAAAAATCTACACAACCATCCAAGTAGGAGGTTCACCGGCTCAATAGTAGCTAAAAACACAGTATAGTATCAACAGGTCGGACTAAGCCACAGTCCCCAATCACATTTGACCCCGCACTCACAGGAGCGTACGTGTCTTGCCTCAATACAGCGTCACAAAGTTGTATACCGGGGTTTCGAACCCGCTGGTCATCACCCACACCCATTACTCACCTCGACTCGGCTCGATGACTAGCCCGCGATGCCCTTGCCACGAGAATCAGCCTCCACAGGTGTATAATCTGATCAAATTCAATAGAAGTACATCAAAATAGGACAAAGGAGCATTACCCAATTGAAACAACTCAAATTACACCAAAAACTACAAAGTTGCCAAAGCCCGACTTTCGGAACACTTCTCGAAAAATTACGAAAATGACATATTCGGAATCCTCGTCTCAACACGAGTCCACGCATATAAAATTTATCAAAATCAGACTCCGTTTGCCCATAGAAATCAATGATTTTCCATAACCCAGGCTTAGGGCTAAAATCCTCTATTAATCTCCCATTAACAGTGAAATACTCAAAGATTCCATTATAAAATAACATATTTAGGCCATAAAACTTACCTCCGATGATTACCCGATGAAATTACCTTCAATTCTCGTCAATATGCACTCTTAGAACTAAATAATGGAGGTTATGGGTATATGGTTCGCGAATACACTATTCTGATCTTTTAATATACTGATAGTCAGTTATCTCTATGCAATCGCAGCCATTGGCTCGCGATCGCGATGCACAAAACTTCCAGGCTCCAAAAATGCTCTATGCGATCGCGGCCCTTGGCACGTGATTGCGATGCACAAAAATCTGGGCGACCAATTCCTTCTACGCGATCGTGACTATACCTCCGCGATCGCACTGCTTCCGACCTCGACCTTACGCGATCGCATGAGACTACCCGCGATCGCGTTGCCTTAAATCCCTGACTTACACGATCGCATACAAACCATCGCAATTGCAATGCACCCAAACACAACCTTACACGATCGCATGGGACCCTCCACGATCGTGAAGAACAAAAATGCTCTGCATTTATTGCAGCAAAAACAGCAGTGCCCTTTGGCACAAAATGGTCCATTTGGACCCCCGAATTCATCCCGAGGCCCCTGGGATCCCAACGAAAACAACCAACCTACTCCAAAACATGATACAAACTTTTTCCAATCATGAAAACACACCTTTAAACACAGAAATCATCGAATCATAGAGGATTCAAGCCTAAGTTTCATCTAGAACTTCCGAAACCAACATCCAATCAAAAACGCGACCAAACGACGTCCGAATAACCTGAAAATTTGCAGACATTTCCAAAATCATATAACGAAGCTACAGAAATTGTCGGAATTCCATTCCGACTCCCAGATCAAAATCTCACCTACCATTCGGATTTTGCCAAAATTCAACCTTAGTCAATTCAAGCCTATTTCTACACCGGACCTCCAAATTCAAGTCTGATCGCTCCTCCAAGTCATAAATCACCTCCTGGAACTAACCAAATCATCAGAATTTGATTCCGAGCCCTCTAACTACATGGTCAACTCTAGGTTGACTTTTCATAATCAAGCTTCATTTGAAAAGGCTATTTGCCTCATTTTCAACCAGTATCACTCCTAACTCACCCGATAGATTCTAACACCGATATTGAAACATAAAACATATAAATGAAAGTTAATGAGGTTGTAATTCTCATGACGACGGGCCGGGTCATCACAGTTACATCATCCGGATAAAGCTTATGTGGACCCGTTGCAAATTTAGGTT
The DNA here is from genome assembly GCA_032618575.1 of Nicotiana noctiflora. Lineage (NCBI taxonomy): Eukaryota > Viridiplantae > Streptophyta > Magnoliopsida > Solanales > Solanaceae > Nicotiana > Nicotiana noctiflora. Next base: position 282,082 of record JASVEL010007860.1, on the reverse strand, counting down.
AGTGATCAAAATGCTTATTGTAATACAGTAAAAGAGGAACTCGATGGTGAGCCATGGTTCCATTATATTAAAGAGTATCTCAGAATGGGGGTATATCCAGCACAAGCCACATGGGACCAAAAGAGAGCTGTCAGATGATTGGCAAGTGGATTTTTCTTTAGCGGAGGGATTTTGTATAAAAGAACCCCGGATCTTGGTTTGTTGAGATGTATAGATGCAAAGCAGGCTACACCAATTATGGCTGAAGTATATGCAGGAGTCTGTGGACCACAAATGAGTGGGTATGTGCTAGCAAGAAAATTCTCGATGCTGGATATTACTGGCTTACTAAGGAACGAGATTGCATTAGTTTTGTGCGCAAATGTCATCAATGCTAAGTACATGGAGACTTGATTCATTCTCTACCATATGAGTTGCATACAATGTCGACACCATGGCCATTCGTTGCTTGGGGTATGGATGTCATTGGGCCAATAGAGCCAGCAACATTTAATGGGCACATGTTTATTCTGGTTGCCATTGACTATTTTACTAAATGGGTTGAGGCAAAGACATTCAAGGAGGTAACCAAGAAGGCAGTGGTTGATTTTGTGCATGCAAACATCATTTGCCAGTTCGGACTTCTGAAGATGATTATTACAGATAATGGTGCCAACCTTAACAGTCATTTGATGGCAGAGACATGTCAGAAGTTTAAAATTATGCACCATAATTCCACACCATATTGTCCTAAGGCTAATGGAGCTGTTGAAGCAGCCAGTAAAAACATTTAGAAAATTCTAAAAATGGTGGAAGGATCGAGACAATGGCATGAGAAATTACCATTTGCTTTGTTGGGATATCGCACTACCGTTCGCACTTCGGTGGGCGCAACCCCTTATTCATTGGTATATGGCACGAAAGCAGTAATACCCACGAAATGAAATACCCTCCCTTCGAATCATTGCAGAGGCAGGAATTGATGATGATGAATGGGTCAAAACCCTGCCAGAACAATTGAGCTTGATTGATGAGAAAATACTTGCAGCAGTATGTCATGGGCAATTATATTAACAAATAATGGCCAGAGCTTATAACAAGAAAGTGCGTCCACAAAAATTTGAAGTCGGACAATTGGTTTTAAGGCGTATCCTACCCCATTGGGCAGAAGCCAAAGGAAAGTTTGCTCCCTACTGGCAAGGGCCATTTGTTGTATCACGAGTGTTGTCTAATAGAGCGTTATATCTAACAGATGTGGAAGGAAAATGCATAGAAATGACTATCAATTCTAATGCAGTCAAAAGATATTATGTATGATTTCTTTATCTTCGTGTATCTAATTGTATTTGTCATTTTGAAATTGAAATGATGAAGGCATTTTGTTTCGCTACCCAAACACTTTATCCATTGCTATCCCTTTAAGCCTTATTACATTATTCTTTCATATCCCTCTTTTGGAATCAACATAAAAGTCAAGGTTAAACGATGAAATGTCAAGAAAAGAAAGGAAAAGAAAAGAAATGAATGGAAAAGAAAAGAAAAAAGATATAGAAAGAAGAAAAAGAAGAAGAAAAAAAATGGGAAAGAAAAGAAAAAGAAAAGAAAAAAAAGAAAAGAATGCAAAGAAAAGAAGAAGAATGGAAAGAAAGAAACATCACAACAATAAAGTGATTTTATGATCCGAACTACATTTTGACTTGCTCCCGAAAGGGTACGTAGGTAGCCTCACTGAGGTTCAGTCACAACAAAAAGAAAATCAAAGAAGGGCAGAAGTTATGTTTGTTACGAAAGATATGATTCCGAAAGTTATAATTTTAGAACCTACGTTGGAAATTTTGAGCCTTTATACCTTTCTTTCTAAACCCATCCAAAGCCACATACAGTCTAAAAAAAGATCTTCTGATCAATTTTAAGGAATGTCAGTACAAGTAGGTGAAGTGAAGCATGTAATGGACAACACTTTGGTACCAGAAAATGAAAGAAGATATAAAATGAGAGAGTCTTATTGGTGAAAACTCTCACGGGCACCATTGTCACACCTCTTTTTTACGCACCCGCAAGGGTGCGAAGAGTTTTTCCAATTAAAGGACAATCGAGATGGGATTTATTTTAATTATTTCAGAGTCGCCACTTGGGAGATTGATGGTGTCCCAAGTCACCGGTTAAATCCCGAATCGAGGAAAAGAATGACTCTATTTAACAGTCCGCGAACCAGAAATCCGGATAAGGAATTCTATTAACCCGGAGAAGGTATTAGGCATTCCCGAATTCCGTGGTTCTAGCACGGTCGCTCAACTGTCGTGTTTGGCTTATCTATCTGCTTTTTACAATTATGTACTTAGTGCAAGTTAATATCCCCTTTACCGCTTTTATTATTGGTTATGATTTACGAAAGAGAAAGTTGCTTAAAAATATGCTTTCGAATCACGTCACATGAAATGCACCCGGATCCTCGACATATTCTTATTCAACATTTCGGGGTTTGGATTCGGGTCGCATGAAATGCACACCCGTATTTAAGAAGATAGAACTAAAATATGCGCCCGGATCGACTGCTTATTTACACTGTTGCGAAGGGCGTGATATTCGTTAAGAAACGACGCATCTCAAAATCTAAGTATTTTATATGTACATTTATGAAGGCTGTGTGATTAGTGTAACTATTGGGTGAGGCGCACCTTTGATTCAAACCTAAAGCGAACTACATCCCACTGTATTTTACCTAAGAGTTGATCCCAAATTATTTAAAACTTGCTACGAACCACACCACATGAAATGCGCCTGTGGTTCCTGACATGCTTTGTTTACTCTTGCCCAAAATTGGGGTCGGGTCACATGAAATGCGCCCCCGACCCTTTTAATCTAATTACGTCATTCCGTTGAGTAACAACTCCCTAGCTAATCTTGCTTTTAGCATAAGGTCTAACGTTAACAGGATTTGGAGATTACACACACGAGCAGAGAAGATTGAATAGAGATACAACGGACTAATTCAGGTTTACGTGCTTATCTAACGACAGTGTATCTTTGGCCTAGCTACACTTTTCCATAACCAAGACTAGCAATACAAGCTTAATTGAAGAATAACAGAATGTAATTAAACATAAGAACTCTAGACGACTACATGATTCAACAGACTTCAAACATAAGCTTCAGGCTTCATTCTTTTCGAACCAAGGAATTACAACAACAGGGATGTGTACCTGGAATGCGGAAGAACGAAGATGAGTGAGCAGTGGCAATGTAGCAATAGTAACAGGAACAGTAACAGCAACAGTAAACCAGTAACCAATAGACCAGCAATCAAATAGACCAACAGCCAACAAAAATAATGAAACAACAGCAACAACCAACCCAGGCAGCAATACTATAGACCAGCCAGCAACCAACAATGGAACAACAGCACCAAATCAACCCAGGCAGCAACACAACATACCAGCCAGCAACACAAACGACCAAGAGCAACAACACTACTGTCCAAACAGCACCAAATGAACACCACAGCAACAACAACTAATGGCAGCCCTCAACTAAACCAATAGCAAACACTAACAGTGGCAGCAATCAAGTGAACCAGCAGCAAATACTAGAGCTATCACAACACTTAACTACTGAACCAGCTAAAGCAATGGCACAGCACCACCAACACAAGACAACAGGCAACCAAATGACCACACACTCAGCCTCTGAATCAAAACCACGAAACAGTAACCAAAGGAAAAACCCAATGAAACAGTCACCTCTCTTTCCCTTTTGTTCTCTCTGTATCTTTGTATGTATGTATCAAAAATGTATCCTTGCTGTCTACTTTCCCTCAGGTTTTTCTCTCTAGCTACGACTGTTTTTTGCTCTCCAGGTACTTCAGTCTCACTGTCTATGTTTTTGCTCTCCAGGTATTCTCTAATGTCTGTATGAATATCTCCTCCTTTTAGGTATCAATCCCTATCTATTTATAACCAAAAACAACACCTAGGACACCCAGATTCTGCAGAACAACCCCTTGCCCATCCTCCTTCTGTCCAACCCACTAAACCATGTCTAAGTATGGGGTTTTCATAATTAAAAATTGGTAAGTGCAGGGCACTGGTGGGCTGCTCTGCTGTGACAGTGGATTCCACTGACTAGCCTCATGTGCAGGGCACCAAATACTCTAAGTGTTGAACCCCGATTCCCTAGTTAGCTAATTTGAATCATAACTTCATCTTCAGATCAATCAAACAGTCCTACTCAATCCAGGGATGCTGATTATTGTATGGTGATTCAAATAACTTAAACTATGCAATTAGAAGACGACCTCTAATCAATTACAACACATAGCAATGACAACCAATTTAAACTGTTAAAACAGTGACTTCAACGAATCTCGGCCAATGCCGGACATATGCGAAGTTAACTATTTGACGACGCTAATCGACGCGAGTTCGTCTTCTATAACTAGCTTATTTGGTTAAACAAATCAGAAACCACAAATTGACCAAATAAAGGTCTTTGGAGATGAAGCATTAAAGCAGAAAATTAAAAGAGGAAACGAAGGCCAAGCAATTCACGTGATTAACACATTGAGTATGAAGACAGAAAAATAGAAATACCATATAAGACGAACTCAAAGCTCGAACGCCCCGGACCAATCTCGGATTTGGCTCACATTTGGATTTTGGAGTCTAACGGAACTTAATCGAAATGTTTTCAAAAATGAAAACATCTCCACTAAGGTCTATTAGACCCCAATTCGTCTTGATTTTGGACCCCGAGTCTCTAATTAGATTTCTAGGGTTCTTGGGCTCGGATTTGGGGCTTTTGCATTTCTGGTTAGATTCGAGGTAAACGAAAGCCGACGGGGGTACGAGGGAGGCCATGTGGGGGTTTGGGGTGAGTTTGGGGTGATTTGGCATTGGTTCGAGTTTGACTCGAATCTTCAAATGAAGATTCGAGGAGCTCCGGCATGATTCGAGGTTAGTGGAGGCTGGGTTCGTGATGGGGGAGGTGAGGGGAAGGTTTTGGCATTGGTTTGGTGGTGATTGGCCTACCGGAACCGCCGTGAGGCGATTTCCGGCAGGCGGGGCACGGCGGCGTTACGCTAGGTCTCTGAGAGCTCCTGAGGGAGATGAAGGGAGAGGGGGGGTCTGGCTTGGGGGGGGGCGGGGTATGGAATGAGTTTATATATGTTTTGGAGAAGTTAAATCCTGATCGTTGGATCAAACTTGATCAACGATCAGGATCTTCTCACTTAAACCAAACGGTGTCGTTTGGTTAAGTCATAGGCTGAATGTATTTTGGAATTAAAGGATTAATCTGGGCCGTTGGATAATAAAATCCAACGGTCCAGATCAAGTGTTACACAGGTTGAAGCTTGGACGGGTATTTGGGCTAGATTAGAAGAAATTCGTTTGGGCCTGGCTTTTAGACTAAGTTTTGGCCCAGATCGGATCTTCATGATGTACTATATGTGTATGTGTGTATATATATATATATATATATATGTATATATATACATATATATATATATATACACACATATGTATATATACTAACCTATAACACCGCTATTTTTTACTACAATTAACGTACACAATTACATATCACCTAAAAATGTAAATCACATGACTTCGATATCAAACACTAAAAATGCAAAACTTAGCATATATTTTTTTGTATTTTTAATTTAAATAAATAAACGTGCACACCAAAAGATAAAATAACACAAAATCACAAAAATCGTACCCAACACGAAACTATTTTTATTTTTGAATTTTCTGGGAGTACTTCTCAAGTAAGGCAAAAATCACGTGCTCACAGCTGCCCCTCTTTGCGCGTAAACACGCAGAGTTTTCGTGCAAAGATAAGTGAGCGGATATAAGCGATTTTGCCCCTTCGAGTACTCCGTATGAAGCATTTTGGAAAAGTTTTGACCGAACCTTGCTTCAAAGGTCTCCTACATATCCCTGGCTAAAAGGGAATCAGGTCAATGTAGTTCGGGAAGTTCTGGTAGCTGGGACTACCATGACTGTTGCGATCTCGCTGTTACTGCTGTTGCCGCTGTTACTGCTGTTACCACTGCTTAGCTGATTTCCTTGTTACACCGCGCTAAGCAACAAAAGCAAGAAGCTAGACTAAGTTACAGTACTACAAGTTCTTATCTATCCTTTTTAACTTGATCTTGTCGCGCTCCTTGCCATCTTGTCTGACTTGGCGTTCCTTCTGATGCTTCGTCCCTTCTTACGAACTTGGATTCATGCCGGAGATTTCCGTTACATTCTACCGCTTTCCTCCACCAAATTAAAACAGATCGCCACTCCATTCTCCAGGCGGGCTTCCTGACTTCAATTACAACTCCAAAATTAAATCGCCACTCCATTCTCCAGGCGGGCTCCCTGACTTCAACTACTACTTCAAAATTAAATCGCCACTCCATTCTCCAGGCGGGCTCCCCGACTTCAACTACTACTTCAAAAATTAAATCGCCACTCCATTCTCCAGGCGGGCTCCCTGACTTCAACTACTACTTCAAAATTAAATCGCCACTCCATTCTCCAGGCGGGCTCCCCGACTTCAACTACTACTTCAAAATTAAATCGCCACTCCATTCTCCAGGCGGGCTCCCTGACTTCAACTACAACTTTAAAATTAAATCGCCACTCCATTCTCCAGGCGGGCTCCCCGACTTCAACTACTACTTCGAAATAAAATCGCCACTCCATTCTCCAGGCGGGCTCCCTGACTTCAACTACTACTTCAAAATTAAATCGCCACTCCATTCTCCAGGCGGGCTCCCTGACTTCAATTACAACTCCAAAATTAAATCGCCACTCCATTCTCCAGGCGGGCTCCCTGACTTCAATTACAACTTCAAAATTAAATTGCCACTCCATTCTTCAGGCGGGCTTCCTGACTACCTTCTCTTCTGAATTACCCTGTCTCGGAATTGCCTTCCCCTGGGTCGTATTACTTTTCTTCTGGCTGCTGGGGGTATTTTGGAACTGTTTACTCGCCTGCTGGGGATGATGCTGCTGAGGAAGTATTCTTTGTTTCCTTCACCCCTCATGCTCTTCCTTCTTCCCATACCTCCTGTGGGACTCACGCTTTTGCCTCCTCGAGCAAGTTATGGAATGTAATACTGCTGGAGGAATCTCGAAGCCATTGTTTTATTTTCCCCACAACTGCTTGGGATGATACCGGGCTCAAAGATCATTCCGTCTTGTGTTGCTTTCTACACTTATCCTCTGAGTCTTGCTTTCCAGAAAATTTTCGCAACCGTGAGAAAATTTTCTGCCCCAGTGTGATAAACTTCTGGACGGTATGCTTTTCCGCCGTCGGACCCTCTTTTCCTGCTTTAAATCAAAGAAAAATTGTTAGTTTCAAAACGCCGCGAGTGGTCGTGCCACTCTTGTTGAGGCCATTCTCTTTCAGCCGCTTGGCCTCTCTCGAACTTTGAGGACGACGTTGACGCTTGCTTGGGACGATGCTTTTTCCACGAACGACCTCTCATCTTTCCTTTTATTCCACTCTTTGGTTTGATCTTTTTAACCGGTGATCTGTTGCGTGAAATCATCTTTATGCCACATGTGTCCATCACACTCCATAATTCTTGCGAACCTTCCACTCAGCCTGTCATCCCAATCTTACTATCGTAACGACCTCTGTCTTATTGCCTCGTTCCACGCCTATTCACTTTTAATATACTGCTTTGGGAGACTTGGTAGTAAGCTTTGAAAAATCAATTTTCGAAAAATGAAAGAAAAGAAAAGAACACTGACCGCAAATGACAAAAGAAGAGAAAAACTTTTCTGAACTCAAAAATAGGAAAACTTATCTGAATGTGTGCCTGATCCAATGTTATGCCGCGCCTTTGAGATTAAACTACCCAGGTCTATTCATGTCAATCGCTTTCTGATGCCGCGTTCTGCTAGAGGTAAACGGATGTCCAAACCTTGTCTCATGCAGACATCTTGTAACCATCTCGTCCTGTCACCTCACATTGCCCTTCAAAGGGTTTTCACTAATGAGATTCTCTCATTTCTCTCTATCTCCCGTCGCCTTAAGGTGCCCGTAAAGGTTTTCACCGTAAGACTCTCTCATTTTACTTCTCTCAACTTCCTTCGCCTTAAGGTGCCCGCGAGGGTTTTCACCGTTAAGACTCTCTCATTTATGCTTTCTTTTCTTGCGGCGGGGTATCACCCCTGAGATTCCCTCTAGAGCGTTATCCCCTTTCGGCTTGTGCATCCTGAATTCAATCGAGGGTCGGGATGTCACTCTTGGCTTTCATTCACATGACTTGGCACTTCTCAAATACCGATCGAGAGGTCTTTCTGGTTCTTGATATGGTTTCTGCGCGTGAGGCTGAAGAAAGGGGTTTAGCCTCAACGGTTAGCTTATTACAACTTTCGGAATCCACACTACCTTTCCAACGAAACAATGACTTCTGCCCCAGTTTTGTTGCTTGGGGGATTTTTGATTTTTATTTTATTATGACCGAGCCGTGTGGTGCCTACGTATCCTTCTTGAGGAATCAGGTCGAACGTAGTTCACTTTTTCTTGTATTACTTTTTTTTTGTTTCTTTTCTATTCTGTTACACATCTTCCTTGATGATTCCGAAAGAGGGTATATGAAAGGATAATTAAGGCTCAAATGGGGAAACAAAGGTTAAAGTGTTTGGGTAGTAGAAAAATTGCCTCTGTCATTTCATTTTCCGAAAAATGCCAAATACACACAAACGAAACCAAACGTTGACAAATGCATTAAAGAATCACACATAATATCTCTTGATTGCATCAGAATTGATAGCCATATCGGTGCATCTTCCCTCGACCTCAGTCAGACATAGAGCGCCGTTGGATAATACTCTAGTTACCACAAAAGGTCCTTGCCAATTTGGAGCGAACTTGCCTTTCGCTTCGGCCTGATGGGGTAGAACTCTCTTCAGCACATGCTGTCCCACTTCAAATCTCCTGGGACGTACCTTCTTGTTGTATGCTCTCGCCATTCTCTTTTGATACAATTGACCGTGACATACTGCTGTCAGTCTCTTTTCATCGATCAAGCTCAGTTGCTCTAATCGGGTTTTGACCCACTCGTCGTCGTCAATCTCAGCTTCAGCGACGATTCGGAGGGATGGAATCTCAACTTCTGCGGGTATTACCGCTTCAGTCCCGTATACCAACAAGTAAGGAGTTGCACCTACCGAAGTCCGGACGGTAGTGCGATAACCCAACAGCGCGAATGGTAGCTTTTCATGCCATTGCCTAGATCCTTCTACCATTTTCCTCAATATCTTCTTTATGTTCTTGTTTGCTGCCTCGACCGCACCATTTGCTTTTGGGCGATACGGTGTGGAATTTCGGTGTGTAATCTTGAACTGTTGACATACCTCTTTCATCAATCCACTGTTAAGATTTGCACCGTTATCCGTAATGATCATCTTTGGAATTCCAAACCTACAAATGATGTGGGAGTGTACGAAGTCCACCACCGCCTTCTTGGTCACTGATTTGAATGTTTTGGCCTCCACCCACTTGGTAAAATAATCAATCGTTACCGGAATGAACCTGTGACCATTGGAAGCCGCAGGCTCAATAGGTCCAATAACATCCATACCCCATGCGACAAACGGCCATGGTGCCGACATTGTATGCAATTCAGTCGGCGGAGAATGAATCAAATCTCCGTGTATCTGACACTGATGGCATCTTCGCACGAAACTTATACAATCCCGCTCCATAGTGAGCCAATAATATCCTGCTCGAAGAATCTTCTTTGCCAATACGTATCCGCTCACGTGTGGTCCGCAAACTCCCGAGTGTATATCCGTCATCACTGTTGTGGCTTGACTTGCATCTATACATCTCAACAATCCCAAATCCGGGGTTCTTTTATACAGCACCCCTCCACTAAGGAAAAATCCGTTCGCCAACCGCCGAATAGCTCGCTTTTGGTCTCCAGTTGCTTGCTCTGGGTATACTCCTAACCTGAGGTATTCCTTGACATCATGAAACCATGGCTCACCATCCACCTCTTCCTCTATCACATTACAATAAGCATGTTGATCCCGGACATGGATATGTAACGGATCGACGCGAACCTTGTCCGGGTGATGTAGCATTGACGCTAAAGTAGCCAACGCGTCGGCAACCTCATTATGCATCCTTGGGATGTGCCTGAATTCTACCGATCGAAAGCGTTTGGTCAAATCATGCAAACACCGACGATATGGGATAAGCTTTAAATCTCTGGTTTCCCATTCTCCCTGAATCTGATGTACTAGAAGGTCCGAGTCCCCCAAGACCAAGACGTCCCGTACATCCATGTCCACCGCTAATCGCAACCCCAAGATACATGCCTCGTACTCAGCCATATTATTGGTACAGTGAAAACGCAGTTGAGCAGTAACAGGATAATGATGTCCTGTTTCAGATATGAGCACAGCCCCTACTCCGACTCCTTTTGCGTTTGCCGCTCCATCGAAGAAAAGCTTCCATCCTGGATCCTTGGTTAGTTCCAACCCCTCAATCTGCAATACTTCCTCATCTGGAAAATACGTCCTCAAAGGTTCGTATTCGTCATCAACGGGATTTTCAGCTAAGTGATCGGCCAGGGGCTTGAGCTTTCATAGCCGTCCTTGTCACGTATATGATGTCGAACTCCGTAAGTAATATTTGCCATTTTGCTAGCCTCCCTGTAGGCATAGGTTTCTGGAAAATATACTTCAACGGATCCAGACGCGAAATGAGGTAAGTGGTGTAAGAAGACAAATAGTGTTTCAGCTTTTGGGCTACCCAAGTCAGGGCGCAACATGTCTTTTCTAGATGAGTGTACTTGACCTCGTGGACCGTAAACTTCTTACTGAGGTAGTAAATGGCCCGTTCCTTCCTGCCAGTAAGATCATGCTGCCCCAGTACGCAGCCAAACGAATTCTCCAAAACCGTCAAATAAAGAATCAGGGGTCTACCCGGTTCAGGCGGAACTAGTACGGGTGGATTTGACAGATACCCTTTGATCCGGTCAAACGCTTCCTGACATTCCGCCGTCCATTCTATCGCAGCGTCTTTCTTCAATAGGCGGAATATGGGTTCACAGGTTGCCGTAAGCTGGGCAATAAACCTACTGATGTAATTCAACCTTCCCAACAGACTCATTACCTCTGTTTTATTCTTCGGCGGGGGTAACTCCTGAATGGACTTGATTTTGGATGGGTCCAACTCAATGCCCCGTCGGCTGACGATGAATCCTAGCAGCTTTCCCGATGGAACTCCGAATGCGCATTTGGCCGGATTAAGCTTGATGTCGTACCTTCGGAGTCTTTGAAAGAACTTCCTGAGGTCAGCAACATGGTCTTCTTGACGCCTAGATTTCACGATCACATCATCCACGTACACTTCAATTTCCTTGTGTATCATGTCATGGAATACCGTAGTCATCGCCCTCATATATGTTGCTCCCGCATTCTTCAAACCAAACGGCATCACTCGGTAGCAATAAGTCCCCCACGGTGTGATAAAAGCCGTCTTTTTCGCGTCCTCTTCATCCATCAAGATCTGATGATACCCCGCATAACAGTCCACAAAGGATCCGATTTCACGCCCGGCGCAATTATCAATCAGGATATGGATATTGGGAAGCGGGAAATTATCCTTAGGACTTGCCTTGTTGAGATTGCGATAGTCCACGCATACTCTGATCTTTCCGTCTTTCTTTGGCACCGGTACTACGTTAGCCAACCATTCCGGGTATCGAGTGACACGAATGACTTTCGCCTGCAACTGCTTGGTTACCTCCTCCTTGATCTTCACACTCATCTCCGTCTTGAATTTCCGCAGCTTTTGCTTGACGGGAGGATATGCCGGATCCAGTGGGTAATCTATGAACCACTAGATCAGTGCTGAGTCCTGGCATGTCGTCGTACGACCATGCGAAAATATCTTTAAACTCCATGAGTGTTTTGATCAATTCTTCTCTCGGATTGGGTTCAATATGGACACTTATCCGGGTTTCTTTGACGTCATCAGCATTCCCTAGATTAACGGCCTCAGTATCATTTAAATTCGGTTTGGGTTTTTCCTCGAAGTGACTTAATTCTTCACCGATCTCTTCCACGGCTTCATCATCGCCGTACTCTGACTCACTCTCGTCACTTCTTATTTCATGCGTTATTATTTCCAAACCCGATTGACTTTCTAGATTGGGTTGATTAATCTTTAAGCACGCCATATCATTAAGATCGGTTGCAAGAAGGCTGTTCAGAAAAGTAAAAAGAAGAAAAGATAAACAAAATTAGACACGAAGGAACCAAATTTCATTGATGGGAATTGTACAAAGGGAAAACAAACCGCAAACTTAAATCAAAAATGAACAAAACAACGGGATTTTACTCCGGGGACAAACCCCCAACACAACATTTCGAAAGAAAAACAATCCAAGACAAACTACCAAGACTCCTTCCGGACAGGGAGAGGAGTAGCCTTCCAGTTATTCAGTTTTGCCTTTGGTCCCACAAATTGTATCTCGGCATGACTGGATCCTTCACCATCTTCGAGCATACATACATCTGTGAATAGGTTTTCGAACTTCCTGAAGAACTCTTCGTCTGGCCTGACCGTAGGACCGGGAATCTTTGGCGCTGGATGTCCTCTTGCTCCGGCCCTGACAAAAGATTGGGAAAGGCGTGGAACAGGCTTTGGGAGCACCCATGTTTTCTGCTTACTCCTCTTTGCTCGCCGGATGTCCTCTGAGGTTGGCTGGAATCCCAAGCCGAAGGTTCCCAAGTTTTCGACCACTGATACCGGTTGTATAATTCCTTGCAGAGATGCACCTAGCCCTTTACCGGGTACGAAACCATGTCGCAACATTTCATGCGCCACCATGACATCCGCAGTAATTGTTCCGTCGCCGGGAATACATTCCCCTTCCGGAACTCGGTGGGCGGACACCACATCGCAGACCTGATACACCCATGGCCCAACGTCTTCTTCTGTTTCCACAAAGGGAATGATGGTGCCTGATTGTGGATCGTTCTCTCCATGGACGACGATCTCCTGCTGGTCCCATTCAAACTTGACGAGCTGGTGTAAGCTGGACGGGACTGCTCTTGCGGCATGAATCCATGGTCGCCCTATTAGGAGGTTATATGACACCACCATGTCCAGCACCTGGAATTCCATGGTGAACTCCATTGGCCCGATTGTCAAGACTAGCACTATGTCACCAACCGACGCTTTGCCTCCTCCGTCGAACCCTCGAACACATACCCTGTTCTCGCGTACCCTGCCGATGTCTACTTTTAATTTGCCCAGTGTAGAGAGAGGACAAATGTTAGCACCGGACCCATTATCGACCAAGACTTTGGTAACCACCGCCTCTTCACACTTCACCGTAAGATATAAAGCCCTGTTATGCTCAGTGCCTTCCTCAGGCAACTCGTCATCGGTGAAGGTGATCCGATTTGCTTCGAAGATCCTATTGGTGATCTTCTCCAAATGGCTCACCGAGATTTTATCCGGTACATGTGCCTCATTCAGGACTTTCATCAATGCTTGCCGATGTTCTTCAGAATGTATCAGCAAGGATAGCAATGATATTTGCGCCGGAGTCTTCTTTAACTGCTCTAAGACAGAGTAGTCATGCAGCTTCATCTTTTTCAAGAATTCTTCCGCCTCTTCATCGGTGACCGGCTTTTTCAATACTGCCGGAGTGGTCTTCCTCAATTCCGCAGGGGCAAAACATCTCCCCGAGCGGGTCAACCCTTGGGCTTCACAAACTTCCTCTTTCACCTCCTTTCCTCTGTAGGTCGTTGTAATCCGAGCATAATTCCACGGGACAGCCCGGCTATCAGTTACTGGCAACTGTGTTGCCGGCTGGATGATGAAAGGATCCATTCGAACGCCTGCTACTGTCAAAATGGGCTTGATTGCTGCCCCTGGTACAACTATCTTGGCCGGCTTCACCGGTACTTCGTTCACACTTTCCTTTCCTGCTTCCGACTCTCCTGGTATGTCCTTCTTGCAACTGGGCGATTCATCAATGCTTGGCCCTTTTCTCGTTCCTGCCCCGCTAGACTTAATCATCATTACAGTCTGAGAGGCTTTCTCTCTTTCCTTCCTCCGCCCGTACCAACTCGATCATATTGGTCTCATGATGAGTTGGAAGCGGGTTTTGGTTGATGTCGGGCTCTGTTGGAGTCTGGACCTCGATCCTGCGGGTGTCAATGAGCTCCTGGATGGCCGTCTTCAGCCTCCAACACTTTTCTGTATCATGTCCCGGACATCCCGAGCAGTAGGCACAATTTACTGAATGGTCCAGGTTCTTCGGAAGAGGGTTTGGCAGCTTAGCTTCAACCGGATTCAGCAACCCTACTTGCTTTAACCGGTGGAACAGACTGGTGTAAGACTCTCCTAAGGGAGTGAAAGTCTTTGGCTTTGGCGCCCTGTCGCCCCTGAATGCCCGGTTCGGACGGAAACTCGCGCCCGAGGGATTTCTGTAAGCTCTTGGGGGTGGATGATTGTTCTGGGGGTTCGGTGCACGCCACGGTGCATGAACAGGAGGTGCAGAATAGGATTGTGCATGGTGGACAGTAAAATGGGGATCATGTGCGGGATAGTAATGTTGCGGGTGGTTATATGGGTTGTGGGAGTAATTTTGGTGGTGAGGTTGGGGTGGGCTATATTGGGGTGCGGGGCCTCTATTTCCGAACCATGCCCCGACCTCGACGGCCGCAACTTCCTCTCTCCTCTTTTTCCCCAGTACTCCTCCAGTACCGCTTTGGATAGCCTGAGTGGTGGCTTTCAGTGCTGAGTAACTCATGATCTTGTTGGCCTTCAAACCCTCCTCGATCATACCCCCCATTTTTATCACCTCGGTGAATGATTTGCCTACGGACGTTACCAGATGTCCGAAGTAGGTGGGCTCTAATGTCTGCAAGAAGTAGGCCACCATTTCGCTTTCTCTCATCGGCGGATCTACCCTGGCCGCCTGTTCCCTCCATCGGAAACCAAATTCCCTGAAGCTTTCAGCAGGCTTCTTCTCTAATTTTAGCAATGAAAGGCGGTCGGGGATTATCTCAAGATTGTATTGGAACTGGCCGATAAAAGCTTGAGCCAAATCATCCCACGTAAACCATCTACCGGGATCCTGTCTAGTATACCACTCCAGCGCAGATCCTCCCAGACTCTGGCCGAAGTAAGCTATCAGAAGTTCGTCCCGTCCTCCGGCCCCTCTCATTTTACTGCAAAACCCCCGCAGGTGGGCCACTGGGTCGCCGTGCCCCTCGTATAGGTCGAATTTGGGCATTTTAAACCCTGCTGGTAACTGGACGTCCGGAAATGGACATAGATCTTTGTAGGCGACACTGACCTGGTTGCCCAAACCGTGCATGTTCCTGAAGGACTGCTCCAGGCTTTTAACTTTTCTGACAACTTCCTCGTGTTCCGAACTTTGGAAGTGCTTTTCCGGTTCTGCCGGATTATCCCAGTGAGGTGTATGTGATTGTGGTTCAGGAGCCCTGAAAGTAGGCTCTGGAGGATAGTAAGAGTTGTCATGGATCCGAACATATGGCTCGCTGGCCGGCCTTTGCAGAGGAGCAGGTGGAGGTGCTACAAAAACAGGGGCGACTGGAGGAGGATTTGGTTTGGCTGGTGGAATGTGGGTGGCATATGGGTTTTCCCCCTGAAAGTATGGATAGATCGGGGCGCTTGTCGAAGGATCGATGGGCGGATGTTCCGGAGCCGAGGCGAGAGTAGGGCGGTTTGGTGAAGACTGTTCCCTGGCCCAGGCCAGGTGCATCTCTGTTATCTGTTGTTTTAACCGGTCTACCTCTTCTTTCATAACTTGTAGCTCGGATTTTTCTTCCTCGAGACTCTTGCCGGAACTCGACATGCTTACTGTAACTGGTCCTTTGGATCTAGTACGGTAGTGATGGCTGGCCAGTATATTCTGTCAAACCAACTGCTAAACTTTCTCTGGCATTGTCAACAAACTTGTTAGTTCACCGAGTTTGACAGCTACGTTATAGCACGTTGGATGCAATGCACCTAACCAAATAACCCTTTCTACATGTACTCTTAACATGCGTCATTCCGGCCCTTTTTTCTTTTTCTTTTTCTTTTTCTTTTTCCTTTTTTCTTTTTCGACTATCTTTGCAAGCCTTATTGTTATTTAACCTTTGGATTCTTTTTCTTTCTTTTTAGTGGTGGTCGAATCTTATGTGGATTGCCTACGTATCACGACCCCGCGTGAATCAGACCGAGCGTAGTTCTGGCAACAAGATTGTGGCAAAATTTAGTAACTTTTATATCAAATAAAACCGTGTAGTTACAAAACACGTCTTACAACAATCAGCAAAACAAAAGAAAATGCTTGACTGGGGAAAGTAAAGATAAAAATGCCAACTAGCTTGACTTAACATTTCAAAATACATTTTCAATCAAAAAATCTAATGCCCTAAAACTCCTGGGGGCCTGCGAGGCATCATTCGGCCTTGCCGCAAGCCTCGGTGTGAGGTCCTTGTGCAGTTCCCTCAACTCTTCCATGATCCGATGAACATAACCCATAATTGAAGCGAAAAGGTCGGCGCGGGGCATTCGTTCACAAGCTAGGCACTTCATGGTGACATAGTGCCCGATTTCTCCAATTCTATCCTTGATCATGTCCCTTTCTCCGAGTAGCCGCTCTATTTGCTGGTTTTTCGCCCCCAATCTTCGAGCATTGTTGGTGACTTGATCTAGGAGCCTATCCACTTGTCCTTGCAGCCGGGCCATCAAATTGTGGCAGCGGTCGAGGTCTGCTCTCTGGCATCTTGGGCTTGCTTGAAAACCCGCTCCCTAAGGACAACATTTGCTTCTCTCAGGCTAGTGATGATATCAGTGTAATCCTCTTCCACCCGCTTTAGGTGAAGTGCATGTTGATGTGCCTCCTTTTTCCAGCTAGCACGGATCCTCGTTATTTGGGCTTTCGACTCGTCCAATTCTCTTTGGATGTCGGTGACTTGGCTTCTCAAACCCCTTATCAATTTTTCGTCGGCCCGACTCCTCGACTGTCTGTCAACATCTCTTTTCATTTGCTGGATTTGAGCTCTCAAGAAGTCATTTTCTTGTGCCAACTTCTTTTTGTCTCCTTCGTCGGTGGCAGCTTGCATGTTCTTCTCGAACTGAAGGTCCCGGACCTGCTGTTCTATCCTGCCAATCTTCGTCCTGTACCCCTCCTCCTTTGCTAACCAATCCCATTGTTCCCGTGAATCTTCCGTGAATTGTTGGACATGGGCTCTTTTAGAACATTTCCGATGAATCTGAAATCTTTTCCCGAACCACACGTTGTACTTTGGGTCCACCTCTCCCTTAGATAGTTCCCGGACCATGGTTTTAGGCTCAAGGAACCGACATTCGTGCCACAGCCTTCTAACCTTCTCTTCGGGGAAGATAACTCCCGGGCTCAACTCAATGGCGTACTTCCTTAGGTCTTGATCGGTAGGAATAACCTGAAACCTTCCTAGTTGACGTAATACACGGTGAGGGACATATGGTTGGACACTGCGGATCCCCATCAGAAGGATATAACACTCCTCGGCTGCCATATATATTACTTCAGTATCGGGTAACCACCCGAATGCCCATTCAATCTGATCGGCTTCTATTGAGCTCAGTCGTGCAAGCCATGCCTCGACGCCTTCAGGGAATACAGCACCCATCATCCGTTCTTCGAAACCCCTGATACAGTTTTTTCCGGTCAACCCATGGTTCATGTATCGTGTTCGGTGATGGAGGTGTTCTTGCATCCATAGTTGAAGTAACAGATTGCAACCTTGGAAGAAGTTGCCCCCTTCTCGGCATACAGTCAAGGCTCGATAGATCTCGGACAAAACCAAAGGGACCACCGTGCTGGTAGCCTTTTTGATTGCAACATCGGCTATTCCTACCAGACTTATCTCTATTTTCTTATCTTCGCGCGGACAAATCACAATCCCCAAGAATGTCGTTATGAATGCTAGAATTCGTTTGGCCTCCCACTTGGTTCTATTCCCTGCGTGAGTCAGTCCAAGGTTTGACTCTTCAAAACCCCGAGGAGTGCCGTACCGTTGATATAAGAATTGGAGGTCGTAATACCCTTTCAGCAGATCATCATTTTTCACCTTCCGACTAATGCTTAGCAGAATCCAGAAACCCATGTGGAGATACCGGTCTTGGTGAGAGCAGGTATTGCCCTCTTAATTTCCCATTAAGTCCCGCATAGCCCGCAATTTCCTCTAATGTGGGCGTCAATTCAAAGTCAACAAAACGGAACACATTGCGGGTCGGATCCCAGAAAGATACCAGTGCCTTGATGATGTCCTCCCTTGGCTCGATATTCAATAGATCAACCAAACCTCCCAAAATTCTCCCTACGACCTTTTTGCTACTGTCTTCCAAATCGTTCCACCATATACGGAGCTGCTGAGGGACCTCACTAAAGATTGAAAATGATTTATTCTGATTCGTGCTCATCCCGCACATTTATTAAGGTGATTTAAATAAGAAAAACAACTTTGTTTTGCTAAAAATAAATAAAAAAAATCAGTTTTCAATCACGGCCTTTCAACGTCTCGGGGACGAAGGCTTTTTTAAGGCTGTGGGGTAAATCGATCGAAATCAAAATTGACCCAAAGGTGGCCGTTTATATGAAATTAGCCTTCCGGCGTCCCTTTCGGGAACATTCGGCTATTTTTTAAAAACAGCGTCACCGACTTATTTAGTACAGAAGTTAGTTTTGATTTTTCAGCCATTTTTCAAAGGTGAAGTTGGACCTGATGGAGGTTGCCTACGTATCTCACATCCAATGAGAATCAAACCCACGTAGTTCGGTTTTGACAAAACAAACGACATCATTTATTTATTCATTTTACTAAAGGAAAACAAATAAGCTATTTCTATCAAAACACATTTTTTCCTTTTCTTTTCTTTTTTTTTTTTTTTTTTTTTTTTTTAATCTCTAAAAGCTCTGGTCAGCATGCAAGTCTATAACAGATAAATGCGCAAGACAAACAGGATGCAGCAGGATAGTCTGTTCATTTCAGGTCACCTGTCCTAGACGGACTCAACCCCCGTGTTGAGTCCCCTAAGCCAAAATGCGACATGATGCAAATAAACGTTTCCTACTAGGGATCCGGCATGAAGCTTTGTTATTCTAGGTTTAAAAACCCGGGTTTATCTGTTCTAGACTTGGCTTACCCGAGCGGACAGCTCGAGCCGAGGAGGAGGCAGCAACCCGGGAATACAGAAGCTTCACCGGTTTTGCAACTTATCCAAACCTCGTTCTAAAATGGGAATTAGACACTATACAGAAAAGAAGTCACACGAAGTGCACCCTTCTTCATGATTTAGAAGACTCAGAGAGGAGATTGGTTCCGGCACAATTTATATGTACAGTTCACAAAATATCAAAGCAATAAAAACAACATTTTGCACATTGATGCCAACATGTAAAAGAATCAGATAATAAAATATGCCAAATACAACAGTTATTCCGAGCTCGAATTCTAACGAAAGATGTCCCCAGCAGAGTCGCCAGAGCTGTCACACCTCTTTTTTACGCACCCGCAAGGGTGCGAAGAGTTTTTCCAATTAAAGGACAATCGAGATGGGATTTATTTTAATTATTTCAGAGTCGCCACTTGGGAGATTGATGGTGTCCCAAGTCACCGGTTAAATCCCGAATCGAGGAAAAGAATGACTCTATTTAACGGTCCGCGAACCAGAAATCCGGATAAGGAATTCTATTAACCCGGGAGAAGGTATTAGGCATTCCCGAATTCCGTGGTTCTAGCACGGTCGCTCAACTGTCGTGTTTGGCTTATCTATCTGCTTTTTACAATTATGTACTTAGTGCAAGTTAATATCCCCTTTACCGCTTTTATTATTGGTTATGATTTACGAAAGAGAAAGTTGCTTAAAAATATGCTTTCGAATCACGTCACATGAAATGCACCCGGATCCTCGACATATTCTTATTCAACATTTCGGGGTTTGGATTCGGGTCGCATGAAATGCACACCCGTATTTAAGAAGATAGAACTAAAATATGCGCCCGGATCGACTACTTATTTACACTGTTGCGAAGGGCGTGATATTCGTTAAGAAACGACGCATCTCAAAATCTAAGTATTTTATATGTACATTTATGAAGGCTGTGTGATTAGTGTAACTATTGGGTGAGGCGCACCTTTGATTCAAACCTAAAGCGAACTACATCCCACTGTATTTTACCTAAGAGTTGATCCCAAATTATTTAAAACTTGCTACGAACCACACCACATGAAATGCGCCTGTGGTTCCTGACATGCTTTGTTTACTCTTGCCCAAAATTGGGGTCGGGTCACATGAAATGCGCCCCCGACCCTTTTAATCTAATTACGTCATTCCGTTGAGTAACAACTCCCTAGCTAATCTTGCTTTTAGCATAAGGTCTAACGTTAACAGATTTGGAGATTACACACACGAGCAGAGAAGATTGAATAGAGATACAACAGACTAATTCAGGTTTACGTGCTTATCTAACGACAGTGTATCTTTGGCCTAGCTACACTTTTCCATAACCAAGACTAGCAATACAAGCTTAATTGAAGAATAACAGAATGTAATTAAACAGGAGAACTTTAAACGACTACATGTTTCAATAGACTTTATGCATAAGCTTCAAACTTCATTCTTTTCGAACCAAGGAACTACAATAACAGAGGTGTGTACCTGGAATGCGGAAGAACAAGGAAGAGTGAGCAATGGCAATGCAGCAACAGTAACAAGAACAGTAACAGCAACAGTACACCATTGTTCCATAAAAAACATATATTAAATAAAATATCATGTCATACCAAACACACCTATGAGTGATTTGGTTTTTATGGCACCAACCAAAGAACCAACAATTAAAAGTTCTCAAATTGAATACAAGATATCTATCAACGACAAGTTGCAAACAAGACCAAGAACAACAACACTACTGACCAAACAGCACCAAATGAACACCACAGCAACAACAACTAATGGCAGTCCTCAACTAAACCAATAGCAAACACTAACAGTGGCAGCAATCAAGTGAACCAGCAGCAAATACTAGAGCTATCACAACACTTAACTACTGAACCAGCTAAAGCAATGGCACAGCACCACCAACACAAGACAACAGGCAACCAAATGACCACACACTCAGCCTCTGAATCAAAACCACGAAACAGTAACCAAAGGAAAAACCCAATGAAACAGTCACCTCTCTTTCCCTTTTGTTCTCTCTGTATCTTTGTATGTATGTATCAAAAATGTATCCTTGCTGTCTATTTTCCCTCAGGTTTTTCTCTCTAGCTACGACTGTTTTTTGCTCTCCAGGTACTTCAGTCTCACTGTCTATGTTTTTGCTCTCCAGGTATTCTCTAATGTCTGTATGAATATCTCCTCCTTTTAGGTATCAATCCCTATCTATTTATAACCAAAAACAACACCTAGGACACCCAGATTCTGCAGAGCAGCCCCTTGCCCATCCTCCTTCTGTCCAACCCACTAAACCATGTCTAAGTATGGGGTTTTCATAATTAAAAATTGGTAAGTGCAGGGCACTGGTGGGCTGCTCTGCTGTGACAGTGGATTCCACTGACTAGCCTCATGTGCAGGGCACCAAATACTCTAAGTGTTGAACCCCGATTCCCTAGTTAGCTAATTTGAATCATAACTTCATCTTCAGATCAATCAAACAGTCCTACTCAATCCAGGGATGCTGATTATTGTATGGTGATTCAAATAACTTAAACTATGCAATTAGAAGACGACCTCTAATCAATTACAACACATAGCAATGACAACCAATTTAAACTGTTAAAACAGTGACTTCAACGAATCTCGGCCAATGCCGGACATATGCGAAGTTAACTATTTGACGACGCTAATCGACGCGAGTTCGTCTTCTATAACTAGCTTATTTGGTTAAACAAATCAGAAACCACAAATTGACCAAATAAAGGTCTTTGGAGATGAAGCATTAAAGCAGAAAATTAAAAGAGGAAACGAAGGCCAAGCAATTCACGTGATTAACACATTGAGTATGAAGACGGAAAAATAGAAATACCATATAAGACGAACTCAAAGCTCGAACGCCCCGGACCAATCTCGGATTTGGCTCACATTTGGATTTTGGAGTCTAACGGAACTTAATCGAAATGTTTTCAAAAATGAAAACATCTCCACTAAGGTCTATTAGACCCCAATTCGTCTTGATTTTGGACCCCGAGTCTCTAATTAGATTTCTAGGGTTCTTGGGCTCGGATTTGGGGCTTTTGCATTTCTGATTAGATTCGAGGTAAACGAAAGCCGGCGGGGGTACGAGGGAGGCCATGTGGGGGTTTGGGGTGAGTTTGGGGTGATTTGGCATTGGTTCGAGTTTGACTCGAATCTTCAAATGAAGATTCGAGGAGCTCCGGCATGATTCGAGGTTAGTGGAGGCTGGGTTCGTGATGGGGGAGGTGAGGGGAAGGTTTTGGCATTGGTTTGGTGGTGATTGGCCTACCGGAACCGCCGTGAGGCGATTTCCGGCAGGCGGGGCACGGCGGCGTTACGCTAGGTCTCTGAGAGCTCCTGAGGGAGATGAAGGGAGAGGGGGGGTCTGGCTTGGGGGGGGCGGGGTATGGAATGAGTTTTATATATGATTTGAGAAGTTAAATCCTGATCGTTGGATCAAACTTGATCAACGATCAGGATCTTCTCACTTAAACCAAACGGTGTCGTTTGGTTAAGTCATAGGCTGAATGTATTTTGGAATTAAAGGATTAATCTGGGCCGTTGGATAATAAAATCCAACGGTCCAGATCAAGTGTTACACAGGTTGAAGCTTGGACGGGTATTTGGGCTAGATTAGAAGAAATTCGTTTGGGCCTGGCTTTTAGACTAAGTTTTGGCCCAGATCGGATCTTCATGATGTACTATATGTGTATGTGTATATATATATATATATATGTATATATATACATATATATATATATATATACACACATATGTATATATACTAACCTATAACACCGCTATTTTTTACTACAATTAACGTACACAATTACATATCACCTAAAAATGTAAATCACATGACTTCGATATCAAACACTAAAAATGCAAAACTTAGCATATATTTTTTTGTATTTTTAATTTAAATAAATAAACGTGCACACCAAAAGATAAAATAACACAAAATCACAAAAATCGTACCCAACACGAAACTATTTTTATTTTTGAATTTTCTGGGAGTACTTCTCAAGTAAGGCAAAAATCACGTGCTCACAACCATAAGACGATGTGAGTTGAGAGACATAAAATGAGAGAGCCTTATTGGTGAAAACCCTCACAGGCACCGTAAGGATATGTGAATTGAGAGATATAAAAGGAGAGAGTCTTATTGGTGAAAATCCTCACGGGTACCGTAAGGCGAAAGTGAGAAAGACGTTTGTGGTTGAAAAGCGGAAAAGCAAGCAAAGTCCGTGTTTTGTTGAAGATCGGGTGGTAAAATGAAGTTGGTAAAAGTGGCAATTAACAATTGTTGGTTGGACAGACTAGGTTAGTTAATCCAAATGCATGGCATGATCAAAAGAAGCAACCTTCCCATTTAGATAAGTCTTGTCATTTTTCTCTTTTCAAAGTATTTCTACCCTCAAAACTTCGAGGTCATTGCATTTCAATTTTCTTGGAATCTGTCTATAAGACATTCTCAGTCGAAGCTAATTCCCAAATTCTCAGTTATATGGCATAATTAGATTGGGATTCATCAAAGGACAGTTGAAACAAGAAGGATATGAGGTAATCAGATATTTGAAGGAAGAAGCAAAAGTTCACAAAAGAAAAAGAAATAACAAGAGAGACACAAGGAAAACGATTAGGTCGTCAGGATCAGAAAATTTTGAAAGACAGCTAGAAATTATGGCAAGGCAATACAAGTTCAAAAGAGCAAGTTGGAGCAAGTTCAAATGTGGGAGCAAGGACAACAAGAATTCTAGTACCTAACCACCGTTTTATACTAACAAATTGTTCTTTGATTAGAACAGGGACAAAAAATTCAAATTCTTACTAATCACTTTAAAGTGAATGTGACCAATGTGGGATAATAAGGGAGCACAAAATTTTGGCAATCAGACACCCACCTGGAAAATAAGGGAAGATAGATCAAAGGAAAGCAACAATATGCAAATGAATCTATTTTAATCTCATTAATCAGGCACCCACATGAAGAATAAGGGAAGTATAATCTTTAGTTTCCAAATTGCACGTATGATAATATGCTGCACCCAGTTATCAAACTGGGGCAGAAATTTTCTTTGTTTTGAATGTTGCAAGCAGGTGCCCACCTGAAAAATAAGGGAATACTTTTCAAGCACAACAAACAGGCGCCCACCTGAAAAATAAGGGAATACTTTCAAGCATAGCAAGCAGGCGCACACCTGAAAAACAAGGGAATACTTTTCAAGCATTGCAAGCACGCGCCCACCTGAAGAATAAGGGAACATTTTTTTTAAGCACAGACAGCAGGTGTCCACCTGAAAAATAAGGGAATACTTTTCAAGCACAGCAAGCAGGCGCCCACCTGAAAAACAAGGGAATACTTTTCAAGCATCGCAAGTAGACGCCCACGTGAAGAACAAGAGAATACTTTTTTTAAGCATAGACAGTAGGCGCCCACCTGAAAAACAAGGGAATACTTTTTCAAGCTTAGAAATCAGTCGCCCACCTGAAGAATAAGGGAAGAATAGCATAATTTTATCGCAAGTTAATATTTAGTAATGTCATGCACCCAGTTATCATACCAGGGCAGAAATTTTCTTTGTTTTGTATGATGCAATCGGGCACTCAACTGAAGAATAAGGGAATATCTTTTCAAAGTTCGCAATCAGGCGCCCACCTGAAGAATAAGGGAATACTTTTCAAAATTCGCCATCAGGCGCCCACCTAAAGAATAAGGGAATATCTTTTCAAAGTTTGCAATCAGGCGCCCATTTGAAGAATAAGGGAATATCTTTTCAAAGTTCGCAAGCAGGCGCCCACCTGAAGAATAAGGGAATATCTTGTCACGACCCAACCCCGATCATGATGGCGCCCAACACATTGCTAGGCAAGCCCGACCATGTTATCCATTAAAACCAGCAAATTATTAATTACAGATGATCAATTAAACTTAAATAGCATGTTTTCATATCTAAACGATAAGCGTGGAAGTAGAAGTATACAAAATACAGTCCCAACCAAATTGTGGTGTCACAAGTCTGAGCCTCTACAACGAAATATCCTACACAATACAAGTCTAGGCAGAATGAAAGCAACAAAATGATAAGAGGGAGAGATCAGGTCCTGCGGACGTCGGCAGCTACCTCGAAGTCTCCTCGGGATAGTAGTGAATAAGCAGCTGTGACAGCTCAACTACTCTCTGGAACCTGTGAATCTGCACAAAATGTGCAGGGGAGTGGGGTGAGTATATTTCAATTCAGTGAGTAATAATAATAAACAATAACTGAAAATAAGAACACCTGTACTATCACTAAACAGTTCTAAGGGTAACCTCACAGGTAAGTCGTCTCTACAGTGAATACCCCCATTTCTAGTCCAGTTCTATCTCACCATGGTCCCACACTGACCTAGTTCTCACTCATACTGCTACGGCGTACAGCCGATCCAATGTGTATATATGTATGTATACATATGTCTACAATGCGGCGGGGCGTAGCCCGTTTACACCCCCAGTGAGCGCCGTCGACGTTAAATGGAGCGGTCTGCACGCCGCAGCGTTATATATATATATTGGAGCGGGCTGCACGCCGCAGCGTTATATATATTGGAGCGGGTTGCACACCGCAACATTATATATATATAATGTTGCGGTGTGCAACCCGCTCCAATATATATAACGCTGCGGCGTGCAGCCCGCTCCAATATATATATATAACGCTGCGGCGTGCAGACCGCTCCATTTAACGTCGACGGCGCTCACTGGGGGTGTATACAGACTTCGGAGGGGCTCCCTCGGTCCAAGCGCTATGATGCTGCGACGTGCAGCCCGATCCACACATATGTTACTGCGGCGTGCGTTCGATCCAATATATATATATATATATATATATATATATATATATATATATATATATATATATATATATACCCGATCCAATAATATATATACCATTTCCAATAATATATACTAGCGCCCACCGGGAATGTGTGCAGACTCCGAAGGGGCTCCCACATCCCAAACACAATAATACTGCGGCGTGCAGTCCAATCCACATATATATTACTGCAGCGTGCAGTCCGATCCACATATATATTACTGCGGCGTGCAGTCCGATCCACATATATATGACTGCGGCGTGCAGTCTGATCCACATATATATTACTGCGGCGTGCAGTCCGATCCACATATATATAATGCTGCGGCGTGCAACCCGATCCAATATATATAGTGCTACGACGTGCAGCCTGATCCAATATAGATATATATATGATATCTCATAGTGGGTCCTCGACCGTATCTCAGTCAGTATAGACTTGGCCTCCCAGGCCCACTCAGCTAGAACAGGGAATCCCACCCTAGGTAGCCACTCTCGCGGTACAGATCTAGTACTGGCTCATGATATGCTATACAGCTAAAATTATGGCTGAGTGTATGTTTCCAACATGATATAAGGGTCACCTATCTCTACAAGTTTTCCTAATGCTCTACAGATTGGCATAAGGCCCCTAACATGGCTAGCAGCCCAACTACACAGTTATAAGGTCATTCACAGTCATAATACACAACAAACTATCAGTCGGGAAGGACCTAGTCCAATCCCGCAATGACTCTGTCAGCACGCCCGTCACATGACTCATGTTTCATCTCAACATAGCACTGTATAGTGCAAGTATGGGGTTTCAAACCCTCAGTACATTATTTACTACCACCACTCACCTCGATCCGGTAGAAGTCCTAGTCCGCTTTGCGCTTGCCTCACAAATCAATCTCCTCGAATGCAAAATCTGCTCAAAATCAATGAGAATACATCAATATAGGCTAACTAGACATAACCCATTTGAAATAACTCTATTTACACTAGAACCCACAAAGTTGTCAAAATCCGACTTTTGGTACGCTTCTCGAAAAATTACGAAAGTTACATTTTCGGAATCCTTATCTCAACACAAGTCCATACATATAAAGTTTATCAAAATCGGACTCCGTTTGACCATTCAAATCGATGAATTACCATAACCCAGGCTTAGGGCAAAAATCCCCCATTAATCCTCCAATTTACAGTGAAATAATTGAAGATTCTAAGATAAAACCGCGTATTTAGACCATAGAACTTACCTCCAATGTTTACCCGGTGAAATACCCTCTTGAAGCTCTCCAAAATCATCCAAACGAAATAAAACAAAATGAAAGAAATAAAACCAATTTCGTGTAATAAAGAATCTGCCCGTGCTTCGTCGAGTTGTACCTTGCACCTGCGCTATGCAAGTTGTACATTCTATTGCTCCAACAGTCATTTTCCGTCGATCATAACTTCTAGTACAGATGTCCAATTTATGAGTTCTTTAGCTTTCTGGAAACTAGACACGAAGATATACAACTTTTGTGTTTTGCATTTCTTGTGATTCCTTATATATTACAAGATATCAGCTCCCGAAATAGCCTACCAGCGCTGAAAATCTGCTGCATTTCAGCAGCTTTTTCCAAAACCAAAAATGCCCGTTAGGCATCCGAAATCACCCCGAGGCCCTCGGGACCTCAACCAAAAACACAAACTCAACCTAATACTTCATTCAAACTTGCTCGGATCATAAAAACGGTACTTTAAACATAAAAAATC
Source organism: Nicotiana noctiflora (assembly GCA_032618575.1). Taxonomy (NCBI): domain Eukaryota; kingdom Viridiplantae; phylum Streptophyta; class Magnoliopsida; order Solanales; family Solanaceae; genus Nicotiana; species Nicotiana noctiflora. The sequence goes on along the minus strand of JASVEL010007860.1, from coordinate 254,285 downwards.
ACCAAAATCCTAGAATTCGAGTCAAACTTAAACTTTCAAAATTCACATTCGATCAAAAACCCGACCAAACGATGTTCGAATGACCTGAAAATTTGCAGACATTTCCAAAATCACCTAACAAAGCTACTGTAACTGTCAGAAATTCCATTCCGATACCCGGATCAGCCAAAATTCCAACTTCGCCAAAATAGTCTAACTTCTTCACCAGACCTCCAAAATTACTTCAGATTGCGCTCCTAAGTCTTAAATCATCCCTCGAAACTAACCGAATCATCAGAATTCAGTTCCAACTTAAGCTTTCCTTAAAGAGATTAATTGTCCCATTTCCTACCAAAATCAATCCGAATTGACTCAAAGTTTGCACACAAGTCACATTCGACATTACGGACTTGCACCAACTTTCGAAATCGCATTCCGACCCCGATATAAAAATTTTCACTTCCGGTCGAATTTTTTCATAAACATTCAAATTCCTATATTTAGCCAAATGTCTTCAAAATGACTTCCGGACATCCGAATTCACTTTCGATCATGTTCTCAACTCCAAAATCACCATACGGATCTATTCCCAGACTTGGAATACCAAACAGATATCTATAACTCTAAAATGCCTGCCAACCCAAATTTATGAAATTCTTCTGAAATACTAACTTCCACCATATATGCCGAAATGCTCATTGGTTATCAAAAACCAAATCCGGACATAGGCCCAAGTTTAAAATCATCATACGAGCATGCTAGAACTTTCAGATCCCAATTCCGAGGTCATTTTCTCAAAATTCCAATCCCAATTCATTTCTTCATCTTTAAGCTTTCAAAATGAGAATTTCCATTTAGATTTGACTCCAAACTTCCTGAATTTTAATTCTCACCATACACACAAGTCAATATACCTGAGATGAAGTTGTTTATGGCCTAAATCTGCTGAATGACACGCCGGAGCTCAAAACGACCGGTCGGGTCATTACAATCTCCCCCACTTAAACATATGTTGAGCACATTAGCTACATAATTCTTTATTCAAGCGAATAAGCCATTAGGTCAAATTCCAACATCCTGAATTTCCTGCCAAGTCTATTTCCATCATTCGACCACCATATCAATCTCCACACGTTGTACCCAAACATTAATGCATAAATTTGTTGAATTCACACTTTGCATCACTTTACTCATATGACCACAATAACATTCTTTATTTACCGCAGTTGCCTACAATACCCAAATACCGATGGAAACCTCTTATTAGTTAAAGTTTTATTCCAACACTTTCATATACTGCCAACGATAAATAAAACACGCGCTAAACCGTAACAATTCCTCAGTTCAACTCTTTTGAGTGATATTACAACTGATTTTGGAGCCAAACCTCGATATTACCTTTCTATCTAGCTGAAATCACTTATGTTCGCACTCATTAGTGACTCCAATGATCATTTCGATTATAACACATCACACTGGTAATATGACACCTCCGCATCGGCCTAAGCCACGATGAGCACAACATAGGCTCCAATAAGAAATGATCTGAACACACTCGAATCGTGACAACTGACTCACACAAAAGAGTTGTAATTCAAATTCCTCAATACCATCACATCATAAAACTGAGATCCTGTCTCACATCATAGGAATAGAGTACATGACTCCTTCTCGAAAGGTCATAACATCACGTGGCCTTGCCACGACTCATGATTCTATACAAACACTATTACTCACGAAGCACCTCAAGTCACCATGCTCAGAACGGTCAGCCACGCACAGATCTAGGTCTGAACCCAAGCAATCAATCTCACCCACGGTGAAACAATTAATATATGCTATCAAATCCTGAAAGGACACAACCGATGTGCTATTCCCCGAGCGGTACCCAATACAGACTTTTCCTCAGAAGTCAGGAAGTATTGTATATAAGGTAACATATAGGAAATTATTTTTCCACATCACACTGTTACGGCGTGCAACCCGTTCCAATAACATACCCGTAGCGGCGTGGCACCCGATCTAGATACCATACCTGTGGCGGCGTGCCACCTGATCCTGATACCATACATATGGCGGCGTGCCACCAGATCCAGATACTATACCTGTGGTGTCGTGCCACCCGATCCTAATACCATACATGTGGCGGCGTGCCACCCGATCCAGATACTATACTTGTGGCGGCGTGCCACCCGATCTTGATATCATACATGTGGTGGTGTGCCACCAAATCCACGCATAAATCTAGCAAAAGGGAATGCACATCGAGTCAAGTTGCTCATTACAACAAACATATATATAGCCTCACGCTCGGCCACATGAAACGCATCCTACAAAGTCCCTCAATACTGGAACTGAATCAATGGTAGATACCTCTACACTGACATCCGCCACGAAGGCCCAACTTACAAAGCAATACCTACCAGCCGTCCGCTGGCCCTAGGGTACATCTACCCTGCCGGAGCATGATCTGATGCACTCTGCCACGCAGTTTGTGACATTTTTCTAACATAGTCCATATCACATTAGTCTAGACAAAGATCCGGCCTCAAGTCCTCCCGGCTGGCCCAGCATGAACTCACGGAGGTTATATCTCGCCCCTCGATTGGGGAATCATAAGCCATCAAAGCAAATTTATCACTAAGCACTCGAGTGCGCACATCAATGTGCAGAAGGAATTTCAAGAATCATACCTCAAGTTGGTATCAGAGCCTAGGTTAACAGGTCTTGTGAGTCATGAGCCGGTTTAGTAGAGTACATATATGTTACTGCGGCATGCACAGTCCGATACAATATATATATATATATATATATATATATATATATATATATATATATATATATATATATATACATATATATATATACTATTGCGGCGTGCAGCCCGAACCAATAATATATACCAAGGCCCACTGGGAATGTGTGCAGACTCTCCGAAGGAGCTCCTACAGCCCAAGCGCAATATTACTGCGGCACGCAGTCCGATCCACATATATATTACTGTGGTGTGTAGTCCGATCCACATATATATTACTGCTGTGTGCAGTCCGATCCACATATATATAGTGCTGCGACATGCAGCCCGATCCAATATATATAGTGCTGCGGTGTGCGGCCCGATCCAATATAGATATATATTTGATATTTCATAGTGGGTTCACGACCCTATCTCAGTCAGTATAGACTGGGCCTCTCAGGCCCACTCAGCTAGAACAGGGAATCCCACCCTAGGTAGCCACTCTCGCGGTACACATCTAGTACTGGCTCATGATATGCTATACAGCTAAAATTACGGCTGAGTGTATGTTTCCAACATTATATAAGGGTCACCTAGCTCTATAGGTTTCCCTAATGCTCTACAGATTGGCACAAGGCCCCAAACATGGCTACCAGCCCAACTACACAGTTATAAGCTCATTCATAGTCATAATACACAATAAACTATCAGTCGGGAAGGACCAAGTCCAATCCCCCAACGACTCTGTCACCACGCCCGTCACATGACGCGTGTTTCATCTCACATAACACTTTATAGTGCAAGTACGGGGTTTCAAACCCTCAGTACATTATTTACTACCACCACTCACCTCGATCCGGTAGAAGTCCTAGTCCGCTTTGCGCTTGCCTCGCAAATCAATCTCCCCGGATGCCAAATCTGCTCAAAATCAATGAGAATACATCAATATAGGCTAATTAGACATAATCCATTGGAAATAACTCGAGTTACACCAAAACCCCCAAAGTTGTCAAAATCCGACTTTTGGTATGCTTCTCGAAAAATTACGAAAGTTACATTTTCGAAATTCTTATCTCAACACGAGTCCATACATATAAAGTTTATCAAAATCGGACTCCGTCTGAACATTCAAATTGATGACTTACCATAACCCAGGCTTAGGGCAAAAATCCCATTAATCCTCCCATTTACAGTGAAATAAAGAAGATTCTAAGATAAAATCGCGTATTTAGACCATAGAACTTACATCCAATGTTTACCCGGTAAAATCCCTCTTGAAGCTCTCCAAAATCCTCCAAACGAAATGAAATAAATGAAAAAAATAAATCAATTTCGTGTAATAAAGAATCTGCCCGTGCTTCGTCGAGTTGTACCTTGCACCTGCGCTATACAAGTTGTACATCCTATTGCTCCAACAGTCATTTTCCGTCGATCATAACTTTTAGTACCCATGTCCAAATTACGAGTTCGTTAGCTTTCTGGAAACTGGACACGAAGGTCTACAACTTTTGTGTTTTTCACTTTTTGTGATTCCTTATAGATTACAAGATATCAGCTCCCAAAGTAGCCTACTAGAGCTAAAAATCTACTGCATTTCAGCAGATTTTTCCAAAACCAAAAATGCCCATTAGGCATCCGAAATCACCCCGAGGCCCCCGGGACCTCAACAAAAAAAAAACAAACTCAACCTAATACTTCATTCAAACTTGCTCGGATCATAAAAACGGTACCTTAAAAACCAAAAATCACCAAAATCCTAGAACTCGATTCAAACTTAAACTTAAACTTTCAAAATTCACATTCGATCAAAAACCCGACAAAACGATGTCCGAATGACCTGAAAATTTGCAGACATATCCACAATCACCTAACAAAGTTATTGCAAATGTCGAAATTCCATTCCGACTCTCGGATCAAAATATCACCTATCGATCGAATTCCGCCAAAATTCCAACTTTGCAAATATAGGCTAACTTCTTCACCGGATCTCCAAAATTACTTATGATTGCGCTACTAAGTCTTAAATTATCCCCCGAAACTAACCAAATTATCAGAATTAAGTTCCGAGCCCTCTAACTCATAAGTCAACATTGGGTTGACTTTTCTAACTTAAGCTTTCCTTAAAGAGATTAATTGTCCCATTTCCTACCAAAATCTATCCGAATTGACTCAAAGTTTGCACACAAGTCACATTCGACATTACTGACTTGCATCAACTTTTGGAATCGCATTCTGACCCGATATAAAAAATTTCAATTCTGGTCGAATTTACTCATAAACCTTCAAATTCCTATACTTAGCCAAATGACTTCAAAATGACCTCCGGACATCCGAATTCACTTCCGATCGCGTTCCCAGCTCCAAAATCACCATACAGATCTATTCCCAGACTTGGAATCCCAAACGGACATCTATAACTCTAAAATTCCTTCCAACCCAAAAATATGAAATTCTTCTGAAATATTAACTTCCACCATATATGCCGAAATGCTCACTGGTTATCAAAAACCAAATCCGGACATACGCCCAAGTTTAAAATCATCATACGAGCATGGTGGAACTTTCAGATCCCAATTCCGAGGTCATTTACTCAAAATTCCAATCATAGTTCATTTCTTCAACTTTAAGCTTTCAAAATGAGAATTTCCATTTAGATTTGACTCCAAACTTCCTGAATTTTAATTTTGACCATACACACAAGTCAATATACCTGAGATGAAGTTGTTCATGGCCTCAATCTGCTGAGTGACGCGCTGGAGCTCAAAACGACCTGTCTGGTCGTTACATATCTTTTCCAAGTTCGCAAGCAGGCACCCACCTAAAGAATAAGGCAATATATTTTCCAAGTTCGCAAGCAGGTACCCACCTAAAGAATAAGAGAATATCTTTTTCAAAGTAATTGCAAGCAGGTTCCCACCTGAAAAACAAGGGAACACTTTTTCAATTTCAACAAGTAGGCGTCCATCTGAAGAATAAGGGAATATCTTTTTCAAGTAATCACAAGGAGGCACCCACCTGAAAACAATGGAATATATTTCAAGCATGTTGTAAGCAGGCACCCACCTGGAAAACAAGGAAAGTATCATTTGAAATTTAGCTTTAAATCATGATATTTGATAACAAGGTATACCCAAGCACCATACTGGGGCAGAAATGTTTCTTTGTTTTTTTAAGTTGTAAGCATGCACCCACCTCAAGAACAAGGGAATATGTTTCAACAAGTAGGAGCCCACCTGAAAAGCAAATATATTTCATGCAAGTTGTAAGCAGGCACCCACCTGAAAAACAAGGGAATACACTTCAAGATCGGTAATCAGGCACCCACCTGAAGAACAAGGGAACATATTAGCAATAGCAAGCAGGAGCCCACCTGAAGAATAAGAGATTACTTTTTCAAGCAATTGTAAGCATGAGTCCACCTGAAGAATGGACACAGTCAAAAGTCATATAAAAATAATGCAAGATGCAAGATCAAGGCAATTCAAGAACACAAGATAGTAGACATGATTTTATAAATCATAGAGCATAGCTTAGACTAGCTTCTTTTATTTTTACAACACTGTAATAAGGCAATCAATAAGCAGTAACAACAGCAGCAGCAATGAGATCACAACTTCATGGTAGTCCCATCTACCAGACACTCCTGAACTACACTGACTTGATTCCCATTTAGCCCAGGATAAGTAGGCTATCTCTGAAGCAGGATGCGGTCAAACTTTCAAAAATGCTTCAGACGGAATATGCGAACGAGCAATAATCCCTCACTACTGCTCACTTATCTTTGCACTGAAACTCTGCGTGTTCCCGAGCAAAGAGGGGCAGCTGTGAGCACGTGATTTTTCCCCTAAGCAAACTATTCCCAAATATAAGTAAAATGATTTTTAAATAATTTTGTGGCATTTTATGTTAACTGTATGCATAATAATAATTTATAAAATAGGTAGAAATACCAGGACTTTGTTTTTTTTTTTTACATTTTTTTGTGATTTTTTGAAACAAATCAAAGAAAATCAAAATACACATTTATTTGTTGTTAATTAGAAAATACTATAATAGAAATTAATTACCTGTAAAATTAGCAAAAAAAATATGAAAGAAAATAAAATACAAAAGGAAAATATAATAAATGAAAAAAGGAAATACATATAAAATACAAAAATACAAAGGAGAGGTATAAATACAATACAAAATCTGGGCTAATATAAATAATGGCCCAATTGTTAAACACCTGCCCAAGCCCAAAAGAGATGGAACCCGGTCTGCCCAGGCTATGCCTAAACGACACCGTTCAGGTGTAACTAAATTCGGACCGTTGAAAGCTTTGATCAAACAGCTAGGAATGATGGTCATCACTTAAATAAAACAACGTCGTGTATTGAAATCAATCTAAGCCGTTGATCTAATCCATCCAATGGCCACGATTGAAGGGCCACTTAAATAAAACGGTGTCGTATAGAGGGTAATTGAATATGAGCCGTTTGTACATTTGATCCAACGGTCTCTGATGCTTAAAGGTTTTTAAATATACCAAAATGTTATATACACTCTCATTTCACACCCATTCGTCATCACTTCAAAACCCTAGCCGCCCTAGATTTCTCTCAAACATCCGCCGAAAACCTACCAGCAGGGAACACTACCCTCTCTGAAAAGGACATCACTAACACCATTTCACCTCCTCCATCTCCTATTTCACCCCATCCAACTAGCTTTCTTCAAAAACCCATACAAACCTTCGAATATTTCAAAAGGTATCGCCGGAACCTTACTCCGGTGAACACCACTTTTGATTCGGAACCCACCATTAACACCATTCAACCTCCTCAATCTCTTCTTTCACCCCATCTAACTAGCTTTCTTCGAATAAACCCAGAAACCTTCGAATCTTTCAAAAGTTGTCGCCGAAACCCTACTTCGGCGAACACCTTCGTTCCAAAACCACTCTTAACATCTTCAGAACACCTAGCCTGAGAATATTTTCAATAAAAAAGACTCAATAGTCTACCTGAGAACAAAAACCCCAAAAGACGACATTCAGAGTCTCAAAGGTTCTGGAAAATCAAGAAAAATGAAGGAAAGGAAAAACAGAAGAAAGAAAGAAAGAAAAGAAAAATAAAAGAAGGAAAAAATGAAGCTAAGTGTCTGAATCCCTTTTCTATTTTTGATTTACTAGTGCTTACGATTGCATGACTACGATTTCACTTCTCTGAATAGTTCTTGATAAAAATCGTATGTTTTTGCTGTTCATATTGTCATACTTAGATTTTTAGGGCTTTTAACTATTAAAAACCTGATTAGTAGCTATGTTTTCTGTTAATTAGACTCTATATCTGTTTTAGTGTTCTCTTGAATCTCATTAGCTGATTACCTATTTCTGATTTGGGTTTTATCTGTTAAAAATGATGAGTATTTGGTTAATTTTGTGAATCAATTAAGATTTTGACTTTGACTTCAGGTATCTGATTGATACGGGGGTTAAAAGGTGAATAAAGATAAAAGGCAGGGTTAAATGGGGAATGTCAATAGGCATAATGTAATAATCTTAAGAGGTAGGGCTATATTTTGGAATGCAGTGTGGTTCATGTGTAAATATATGCAGAGGGAAGGGTATTACGAGCATAGAAAAGGGCAATTGGGTAAAAATTGAAAGCAAGTGAGGGCAGGTTAGACAATTAAGGGTTATGGAATATGGTAGATGCTACTAGAACCTTCTAGAAGGGGTGCTGGTGCAATTTTTGGCAAAGTAGGTGTAGTTATTTGATAAACGAATCATAAGAAAGGGGGGTTAAAATGAGAATATTAAATTCAAATTTCCCTCCCATTTTGTTCTATAAATAGACCTCACTTGGCCACCTTGAATAAGATTTTGGAAATTCTGATAATCTAAAAATACTTCTATATCTCTGTAATTTCGAATTTTATAGTTTCCATCCTTAGTAATATTCTCAAAATTCTACAATACTACTCTATTTTATTGATTCTGACTCAATTACAAGCTGAAATTCTCCTGCATTTGGCATTTTATCTGTTGATTCGTATTCTACGTGGTCTGGATTTGGGTGATGAAGTTGTGTTTAACAATTTGCCGTGTTTCTGTGGTTATTGATCCCTATTTCATTCTAGTTTTGTCATTGATCTCCTTCTACTTCCAGGTACACTTCTAATATTTGAGGATGTAATCACAAGTTTGAAGAAATAAAGTGTTTGACTGATTCTATTAGTTTACTGTTTTGTCCATTTTTATCAATATAGAAATGGTTTTCATTTGTATTCATTAGGAGTGATTAATATGTATAACTGGACTGTTGGACTCAGACTGTTGGATTTAAAAGTAGTTTAGTTTAATTACCATAGAGATAATCACATTTGAAGTAGATTAGTAGTAAAACAGCTATATTAGATTAAAGATTAGTAAATTGAAAACAAATGTTAAAATTTGTTCTAGTTAAATTTTCTGGATCTTCAACAGTTACGAACCAGTAGAATGCAATGAAATATTGAAATTTTTTTCTTAGCTTTGAATCGTATTAACTAGTTTTAGTTTTAAAAGTATGCATTGGTTAGATTCGATTCCTGTTAATAGTTATGATATGTTTAGATTAATTCAACTATAAAATCGTATTAAGTTCAGTAATGAATATAAAATAATTACTTAAATACGATGGAAATTTTTAATTTATCCTAAGTATGTTTTCTATAGTTTAGCTTTCATATTTCCAATTGAATAAAAATAATAATTCAATATGAATGGTTCCATTATACATTATTCTGAGTATGGGTATGATTTTGTAAAAAAATAGAGAAGCAAATTGTTCTGTTATCCATTAGGCATGTATATATGGTCCAACAATTGGACTAATTTAGGCTATTGGGCCTGGACATTCTAACGAGCGATCCAGAACTCAGGCCTAATATAGAATTAATTAATCTAGTGGCAATAGGCCAGGATACCGCACTGGGCTTTAATCTAGCCCAAAATAAGTATAGCCTGAGTTCATTTGAGTCCACGACCTAGATCATTTATAAACCATTATGTTTGACATATGATTTGAAATTAGCCGATGAATAATAAGAGTTGGGCTTTCATCATGAGCCTGACTTGTTGGGTTAATGTTCAATAAGTATTCTTAAGATTCAGCCATTTTAAAATGAAACATTGCTTTAGACTTATTTCCCCTTTATTGCTAGAGATAAAAACAAGTAGAGAATATAGTTTATCTTAGGATCAGCCTAAATAAAAATGAGATGAGCCTCACTGCTTTAAAAACTTAATTATGGGGCCCTCAAATAAATGTTTATATAAAAAGTTTTAGATTCGGAAGGACCGTTTAGCGAATTTTATGGTATTTCCCAAAGTTAATAGACGTAGACGCTTTAGGCGTGATTTATAATACACTTTCTCAAGTATGGGTGCACATTTACGTGACCCAAATCTAAATCTCTACGAAGTCGAAATGTATTAAAAGCCACAGGCGTACCGGTACGGTGTTGCCCGAAATACATTTTCACAACGTTGCAATTCTTATAAAAATGATAAAACGGAATATTAATAAATGCACATAAAAATGGAACATATATAGAAATCAGATAAAATCAAATACAACAGTTGAGCGACCGTGCTAAGCCACGGAATTCGTGAGTGCCTAACACCTTCTCCCGGATTAACAGAATTCCTTATCCAGATTTCTAGTTCGCAGACTCTAACAAAGTCAAACTTTTCTCAGCTTGGGATTAAACTGGTGACTTGGGACACCATTATATTCCCAAGTGGAGACTCTAAAATTTAAATAAATAAATCCCGTTCTGACTGTCCTCAAATTGGAAAAACACCTATCCTTTCCCGGGTTGTAGTAAATAGGCTCCCGTTCAAAGAAAAGCGGTAAGAAAAAGGAGGTGTGACACCTGCTCTTGTGTTTTTACTGGATATTTTACGAAGATTCTTTTACCTCTTTGTTCACGTGTTAGCCTAGTTTATTGACTTACTTTTTGCTATATGTGTTCAAGCTCATGCTTTAAGTTTTGTTTCTAAAGTTCCGTTTATCATGTTTTTCCTACCTTTGCCTTAACACTCGTGGTTTTCTCTTGTTTCTGTTTGTGCATGTCTACCTATCTCTGTGACCTTTTGTGACATTCTAGAATTGCACGTCAGGAATTTTTGGTTTCTTTTGAGGTTTCTGAAAGTTTTCCACTATGTATTTGTCTGGTTCTCATCTCTAAATTGATTTAACCTCACACGCCCAATGTTGAGCTTTCCTTATATACACTGGTTGTTCCTTTATTATTAGGAACTAATTTCAGACTTCCTTGTGTAAGCATGATTGATTCTTTCCTTGTTTTATTTGGAAAACTCTTTTAACCTATTCCTGGCTAGGTTCATTGTGGATTTTCGAATTTTTAATTCCCTGATTCACTATGTGTTAATTGATTTACCATGTCCTTGCCTTATTTAAGCAAACCGCATGTCTAAAGATTCTTTCCTTAATTAAACCCCTATGTATTTACCCTTTCATTTGTATACTATGCTTACTTAATCTCTTTCCTTAAATAACTCTTGCCCTTTACCATTCAAACTTGAATCCCTCAACTAATGGGATTTTTCTGCTGCTGATTGATTCTAATTGGTGCATGGTTATTCCTTACCTTTTTCCCTGCCTGATTGCAATCTATAAATGCTCTCATCCCTTCTCTCTGAACATACACACACGAACACAGAACAATATCTGAGTTCACAATTCACTTATACTCTCCCACTTTCTGATACTTGCTTTTCTGTGGACCGTGTTTGCTTTCTTCTGCACTCTTTGCCTCTATACTGGTATGCTTTAATTGGTTAACATGCCTCAACAACAATGTGTTTAATTCTGCCCATTTGTTTCCCCTTTTCTTTACAGTCCAATATTTAAATAATATGTACAATCGTTTGTTTGTTGTGAGTTTGATACCTTATGAAATCCCTTACCCCTTACCCCTTTGTATGTGAGTTATTGTTCAGGGCATAACAGCACTCTAATATTGTTATCTATTATCCTGAACTGGGTTATTTTAATCCCTAACTCAACCAATTCCCATTCCCTTCCCCTATTATGTTCTTGAGTCCTGGACTCGGGTCTGATAGTGTCCTAATCACTATCCAGATCTTGGTCTGACCTTCAAAAGGTCTGCTCCTAACTTGTTCAAATAAACAAGTGGTCAGGGGTGTGCCATTCTACTTTATGGCTAGGTATGGCCACCACCTGTCATGGCCCCCTAATTCCCTTTCACTTTTCATTTATTCCTAGCTATAAGTTGTGCCCCTCTCTTACAAGCCATGCTTTGGGACCCCTAAGCTCCCTCTGAATTTGGATGCCTGAGAGCTGGCTTTTTGACACTGCGCTGTTCCTAATTCTAATGGTATCTTGGGTGTAAGCAATGCCGGGGATCCCTGAGATTTCTTGGAACTTTAAAGCACCTTGGATAATCAGAAGGATTTGGAAATTTGGATCCCAGAGTTGGTTAAATACATGTTATAGGACATTAGGATTGAATTAGGCTATTCGGATCTAGCTGCTAGCTTTTGATGTTTCTTTTAATTTCTAGTTTGATTTATTGGGTTTTAATAATTTTGTATAAAACTCGGGAATTATAGTAAAAGGGTATGGGATGGGTCTTTATTTTCCTTGCATCAAAAGAGTAGAAATCATGACTTAGGATTTATTTTTTCAAACTAGAAATCCTGCCTATAGGAGCTTTAATACTGATTCAATCACATAGAGACCATGCCTATAGGGTTTAACACTTAACACACCTAGAAAGCATGTCTATAGGATTTAATCCTCATGTTCTGTAACTACGCATCATGAGATCCTACCTATATGAGTGTAAATTTCCTAAAAAATTAATATATATCATGCCTTTAGGATACGCATATTTCATTAGGCAAATTTTAGGATTAATTAAACAAGCATCTTTTCATAAGTTCACTAACAAGTGCTAAAATTGATAACATAGATATCATGCCTATAAGATTTTCCATCAAACTCATTTGGCCCTTTTAAAGCAGTAATAATTGGTTAATTGGTTCGAAGACGCCTAACTTAGTAACGTTTTCAAACTTTAACCATTGATAAAACTCTTTTAAACCAGTGTGCATTTGTCCTAAAAATCGAGGTTTTCTTTCAAATTTGCATGTCTTTTCTAATACAGCTTCTCTAAAATTCTGCCTAAATGCATTTCTTTTCAAAACAATCTCTGAACTTGTTATTTAAATCAGTTCCGCAATTTACTCTTTAAAGTCTTGTCTCTTATGGATTTCAATAACTACTCTTTCTGCATGTACAATTGAAACAGTTCTCCGATCCCTTTTGTAATTCATTTCTTCAATGTTCTTCTAAGTCTGCAGTCCCCCTTTTCCTTTAAAAGACTTTTGCATTAGTTACTTTCTAAAAATCAGTGTTTTCTTTAAATGCCTTAATATCTCACATCTATCCGAGTTGCCTAATGTAGAATTTATTCCTAAACACATGTTTTGAACCAGTCCGCTCGCTGCTTAAATTTAATCTAAGACCAACTAGTATTTGTAAAGTCATCCTAAACTAAATGATTATTTGTTCTGGGGTTAATTTGAGCTTTTTATGATTTTTTGTTCTCCCTTCTTACTTGCTACTTGTTTTGAATGTCGAGTAGAAATTTACCCTTTAAGCTCCACAAAGGCCTCCATCCCTTTCTTCCCATTTTAGGATTAGAAGTCCTAATACCCCAGAGACTGATAGGATTGGGACGGGTAGTAGTATGCAGTAAGTAAATGATACCGTTCTACGCTTCAATACTTTAACGTGGTGGGAAGGGTCGACATGGAGATGATGATTACACGATAACACTATGCGTACAATCGGGTACCGATGTTGTGAGAATGATCCATGTAATGTATAAACCTATGACCCCTTCCCTCTTTATTATTTTGTTATTTTCAGATTTTTCAAAGGTTGCCCAAACCTTCTTCAAACTTCCATTTCTGTTTATTTCCCTATGTTATTTGCATTATTTATTTGATCTCTCTCCTAATTGCGTATCTCTTCTTAAATTACAAATCTGTTATCTTCTAAATTTTGACATCTTTAAATCTGTTTTTTACTCTTTTATTTGTAACGTTTTCCCGTATTTGCAATGCTTTCTTGTTTAGTTATTTGCTTGCATTTAAAGTCACAATTGTATCATGACCGGGAATCACACTAGTGGATCTTGAAGGGTGCCTAACACCTTCTCCTCGGGATAATTTCAAGCCCTAACCTAACTCTGGTTTTCATCTTTAATTCTTCTTAAAGTGTCCTAATGCACTATAATCATTAGGTGGCGACTCTCCAAAATCCAAAACCCAATTTCCAAATGGGTATAGAGTTGTATTCCCAAATGTTTTATACCCGATTCCGCAAGGAAAGAGGGGGAGTTGTCACCAAGCGAAGGACTTCAATACACCTATAGATGCCTAGAGAGACAACTTTCCATAGTTCTGTATATGTTCCCAAAGTGAGGACTAGAGATTGGCCAAAAGTTGGAGGAAAAAGGACAGAAGAGTTGCATGGGCGCACATACATGGACAATGTCATATAGGCTAAATGACAGAAGGTCACAACGGTTACGAGATTGCAAGAATTCTGACAACAAGTCATGGTATGAGAAAAAGGCCTAAGGGGGGAATCCCCAAACCTTCAGATTTATTCACAAAATAGTTACCTATACGTTAAGGTAAATAGTAGATTACGTATAAAAGCTATACTTTATGATACCAATAAGCACATCAGTCAACATTCGAGGATGAATGTTCCAAAGTGGGAATAATGTTACACCCCATAGTTTCGTACGTGAGTGTCAAGACCCAAACCCCGGTCGTGATGGCGCCCAACACATTGCTAGGCAAGCCCGACCATGTAATCCATTAAACCAGCCACTTATTAATTACAGATGATTAATTAAACTTAATTAGCATGTTTTCATATCAAAACAATAAACGTGGAAGTAGAAGCACACAAAATACGGTCCCAACCAAATCGTGGTGTGACAAGTCTGAGCCTCTGCAACGAAATATCCTACACAATACAAGTCTAGGTATAATGAAAGGAACAAAATGATAAGAAGGAGAGATCAGGTACTGCGTACGTCGGCAACTACCTCAAAGTCTCCTCGGGATAGTAATGAATAAGCAGTTGCGACAGCTCAACTGCTCTCTGGCACCTGTGAATCTGCACAAAAAGTACAGGGGAGTGGGTGTGTATATTTCAACTTAGTGAGTAATAACAATAAAGAATAACTAAAAATAAGAACACCTGTACTATCACTAAACAGTTCTAAGGGCAACCTCACAGGTAAGTCATCTCTACAGTGAACAATCCCATTTCCAGTCCATACCTATCTCACCATGGTCCCACACTGACCTAGTCCTCACTCATACTGCTGCGGCGTGCATCCCAATCCAATATATATGTATATATATATATATATATATATATATATATATAATGCTGCGGCGTGCAGCCCGACCCAATATATATAGCGCTGCGGCGTGCAGCCCGATCCAATATATATAGTGTTGCGGCGTGCAGCCCGATCCAATATATATAGTGTTGCAGAGTGCAGCCCGATCCATTTAACGTTGACGGCACTCACTGGGGGTGTGTATAGACTCCGAAGGGGCTCTTACAGCCCAAGCGCAATAATACTGCAGCGTGCAGTCCGATCCACATATATATTATTGCGGCGTGCAGTCTGATCCAATATATATTGCGCCGCGACATGCAGCCCGATCCAATATATATAGCTGCGGCGTGCAGCCCGATCCAATATATATATATATATATATATATATATATAATGCTGCGGCGTGCATCTCGATCCAATATATATGTATATATATGTGAAAATGCTGCGGCGTGCAGCCCGATCCGGTATATATATCAATACCTCACAGCGGGTCCTCCACCCCATCTCAATCATTATAGACTTAGCCTCTCAGGCCCACTCAGCTAGCACAGGGAATCTCACACTAGGTAGTCTCCCTCAAAGTACACATCTAGTTCTGGCTCATGATGCGCTATACAGCTATAACTACGGCTAAGTGTATGTATCCAGCATCATATACTACGGCTGAGTGTATGTATCCAGCATGATATAAGGGTCACCTAGCTCGACAGGTTTCCCTAATACTTCTACGGATTGGCACAAGGCCCCAAACACGGCTACTAGCCCAATTACACAGTTATAAGCTCATTCACAGTCATAATTCACAATAAACTATCAGTCGGGAAGGACCAAGTCCAATCCTCAAATCACAATGTCACCATGCCCGTCACATGACGCATGTCTCATCTCAACATAGCACTGTATAGTACAAGTACGAGGTTTTAAACCCTCAGTACATTATTTACTACCACCACTCACCTCGATCCGGTAGAAGTCCTAGCCCAATTTGTGCTTGCCTTACAAATCAATGACCTCGGATGTCGAATCTTCTCAAAATCAATGAGAATACATCAATATAGGCTAATTAGACACCACCCATTCGGAATAACTCGATTTACACCAAAACCCACAAAGTTGTCAAAATTCGACTTTTGCTACGCTTCTCGAAAAATTACGGAGTTTACGTTTTTGTAATCCTTATCTCAACACGAGTCCATACATATAAAGTTTGCCAAAATCGGACTCCGTTTGCCTATTCAAATCAACATTTTATCATAACCTTGGCTTATGGCTAAATTCCCTCATTAATTCTTCCAATTTCAGTGAAATAGAGGAGGCTTTTAAGATAAAAACACGTATTGGACCATAAAACTTACCTCTGATGATAACCCGGTGAAATCCCTGTAATTTCCCGTCAATTTCTCTCTCTAAGACTCAACAATGGAGGATTTTGTGTGAATGGCTGCGACTGAAATGTTTTGGACTTAAATTCACTGTCAGGCATTATTACCCTACGCGATCGCAGCCCTTGGATCGCGATCGCGATGCACAGCTTTTGGGCGACCCACTTTTCCTCTACGTGATAACGTGGTCCTAGACATGATCGCAGTGCTCAGCCTGGCTACTCAATGCGATCGCAACATGATGTCCGCGATCGCACTACTCTCGAGTTCTGCTTTACGTGTTCGCATGAAAAGCCCCGCGATCGCGGTGCACAAATCCTGCACCTTACGCGATCGCATAACTCCTATTGTAATCGCGAAGAAAAACCTCCTAGCATTATTCCGATACACTATACGATCGCATGGCTAGGCCTGCGATCGAACAAAATTTCTCTGCAATTTAGTGCAGCAGATCAGCTGCTCATTTTGGCTCAAAATGGTAAGTTTGGACCCCCGAATTCATCCCGAAGCCCCCGGGACCCCAACGAAAACCACCAACATACTCCAAAACACGATAAAAACTTGTTCCAATCATAACAACACGCCCTTAAACACGGAAATCATCGAATCCAAGCAAACTCAAGCCTAAGTTTTCATTTAAACTCACGCAACCAACATTCGATCAAAAACCCGACCAAACGACCTCCGAATGACCTGAAATTTTGCTGGCATATCCAAAATCACCTAACGGAGCTACTGCGACTATCGGAATTTTGTTCCGACTCCCGGATCAAATTCTCAACTACCGTTCGGATTTCGCCAAAAATTCAACATTGGCCATTTCAAGCCTAAAATTACACCGGATCTCCAAATTCACTTCCGATCGCTCTCCTAGTTCATAAATGACCTCCCGAAGCTGACAGAATCATCAAAATTCGATTCCGAGCTCTCTAACTCACAAGTCAACATCCATTTGACTTTTCCTAACTATTCCTTCTTCTAAGAGACTATTTGTCTCATTTCCAACCAAACTCAATCCGAATTGACTCAAACTTACAAACATGCATATTGAAACATTAACAAGCATAATGGGGATAACAGGGTGATAACTCACATGATGACGGGCCACATCATCACATTCTCCCCAACTTAAGAAAACGCTCGTCCTCGAGCGGGTCAAGAAACATACATGGAGACTCAAATAGGTGAGGATATCTGCTCCGCATCTCCTGCTCGACCTCCCAAGTAGCCTCTTCCATGGTCCAACCTCTCCACTGCACCTTCACTGAAGCAATGTCCTTGGACCTCAACTTTCGAACCTGTCAACTCAGAATAGCCACTAGCTCCACATCATAAGATAGATCACCATCAAGCTGAATAGTACTGAAGTCCAGCACATGAGACGGATCCTCGATATACTTCCGGAGCATAGACACATGGAATACTGGATGAACACTGGACAAAATGGGTGGTAAGGCCAGCTCATATGCCACCTCTCCAATCCTCCCAAGTATCTCAAAATGACGAATGTACCTGGGACTCAACTTCCCCTTCTTCCCGAACCGCGTGACACCCTTCATGGGCGAAACCTTCAGCAATACCCTATCACCAACCATGAAAGACAACTCTCGAACCCTACGGTCCGCATAACTCTTCTCGCGAGACTGTGCTGTGCGAAGCCTCTCCTGGATCAACTTTGCTCTATCCTGACCATCCTGAACTAACTCAGTCCCTATCAATCTATCCTCACGGGCTCAAACCATCCCACGGGAGATCTACACTGTCTGCCATACAACGCATCGTACGGGGCTATCTGAATACTCGACTGATAACTATTGTTGTAGGCAAACTCGGCAAGTGGCAAAAACTCATCCCATGAACTACCAAAATCGATCACACATGCACGCAACATATCCTCCAGGATCTGAATAGTGCGCTCAGACTGTCCATCAGTCTGATGATGGAATGCGGTGCTCAACTCAACCTGCGTACCCAGCTCCCGCCGAAATGCTCTCTAGAACTGAGAAGTGAACTGAGTGCCTCTGTCAAATATGATAGACACTGGGGCCCCATGCAACCTGACAATCTCCCGAATAAAGATCACCGCTAACCGCTCTGATGAGTAAGTAGTACATACTGGGATGAAATGTGCAGATTTGGTCAGCCGATTAACAATCACCCACACAGAATCGAACTTCCTTGAAGTCCAAGGGAGCCTAATCACAAAATCCATGGTAATCCTCTCCCATTTCCACTCGGAAATATCCATACGCTGAAGAACACCACCTGGTCTCTGATGCTCATACTTGACTTGCTGGTAGTTGAGGCACTTGGCTACATGCCTAACAATATCCATCTTCATCCTTCTCCACCAGTAATGCTGTCTCAAGTCTTGGTACATCTTCGCGGCACCCGGATGAATGGAGTACCGCAAGCTGTGAGCCTCCTCTAGTATCAACTCTCGAAGGCCATCTACATTGGGCACGCAGATACGGCCCTGCATCCTCAGAACAACATCACTATCAATAGTCACATTTATAGAATCATTGTGTAGAACTCTTTCCTTAAGGACAAGAAAATGTGGATCATCATACTGACGCTCTCTGATGCGATCATATAAAGAAGACCGAGAAACAAAACAAGCCAACATTCGGCTCGGCTCAGAAATATCCAACCTCACTAGCCGTTTGGCTAAAGCCTGAACATCATATGCAAATGGACTCTTCCCCAACTGGAATATAAGCTAGGCTACCTTTCGGCTCAAGGCATCAGCCACAACATTGGCCTTCCCCGGATGATATAATATAGTGATGTCATAATCCTTAAGCAACTCCAGCCACCTCCTCTATCTCAAATTAAGGTCCTTTTGTCTGAATAGATGCTGAAGACTGCGATGATCTATATACACCTCACAAGAGACACCATACAGGTAATGTCTCCAAATCTTCAGGGCATGAACTATGGCTGCTAGCTCCAAATCATGTACAGGGTAGTTCTTCTCATGGGGCTTCAACTGGCGAGAAGCATAAGCAATGACTCTACACTCATGTATCAATACACAACCGATGCCAACTCCCGAGGCATAACAATATACAGCATAAAGATCTGAAGCTAACGACAGTATCAAGACTGGTGCTATGGTCAGTGCTGTCTTGAGCTTTTGAAAGCTCTCCTCGTATTCCTCAGACCATACAAAGGGAGCACCCTTCTGAGTCAATCTAGTCAAGGGTGAAGCAATAGAAGAGAATCCCTGAACAAATCGGCGATAATACCTGCCAATCCCAGGAAGCTACGAATCTCAGTAGCTGAGGTCGATCTGGTCCAACTCTACACTACCTCTACCTTCCTCGGATCCACCTGAATACCATCACGAGACACCACATATCATAAGAATGCCACAGACTCAAGCCAGAACTCACACTTGGAGAACTTAGCATACAACTTCACCTCCCGCAACCTCTACAATACAACTCTAAGATGCTCAGCATGCTCCTCTTGGCTGCAAGAGTACACCAGGATATAATCTATGAACACAATCACGAAAGAGTCCAAATACGGCCGAAATACACTATTCATCAGATGCATGAACGCGGCTGGGGCATTGGTTAGCCCAAAAGACATCACAAGAAACTCATAGTGGCCATACCTCATCCTGAAGGTTGTCTTCATAATATAAGACTCTCTAATCTTCAACTGGTGGTAGCCTGAACGAAGATCAATCTTCGAGAATACCCTAGCTCCTTAGAGCTGATCAAATAAATCATCAATACGAGGAAGAGGATACTTGTTCTTCACTGTTACCTTGTTCAGCTGCCTGTAGTCAATACACATCCTCATAGAGCCATCCTTTTTCTTAACAAACAAGACCGGTGCACCCCATAGTGACACACTCGGTCGAATGAACCCCTTATTTAGGAGTTCCTGGAGTTGCTCCCTCAATTCCTTCAGCTCAGCTGGTGCCATACGATATGGAGGAATAGAAATAGGCTGAGTGCCTGGCACCAAATTGATCCCGAAGTCAATGTCCCTATCCGATAGCATGCCCGGCAGGTCTAAGGGAAATACATTAGGAAAGTCTCACTCAATGGAAACAGAATCAATACTGGGAGTCTCAGCTCCTACCTTCCGCACAAATGCCAGATAAGAAAGACATCCCTTCTCAACCATTTGTTGGGCCTTGAGAAAAGATATTACTCTGCTGGGTACATAATCAGTCGTGCCTCGCCACTCGATCCTCTGAATGCCCGGCAGAGCCAAAGTGACCATCTTGGCATGACAATCTAGAATAGCTTGACATGGAGATAGCCAATCCATGCCTAATATAACATCAAAATCAATCATGCTGAGAAGCAATAGGTCCACTCGGGTGTCCCGACCCCTAATAGTGACCAGAAAGGACCGGTATACATGGTCAACAACAATAGTATCACCCACCGGGGTAGTACATGCACTAGCAACGCAAGACACCCTCGGGTCGTGCCCAAATGAGGAGCAAAATATGTAGATACATAAGAATAAGTTGAACTAGGATCGAACAATACTAAGGCATCTCTGTGGCAGAGTGAAATAATACCTGTAATGACAGTATCAGAAGCAACGGTCTCAGATCGGCTCTGAAGAGCACAGCATCTAGCCTGTACGCCTGATCGGCCTCCCCCTTTAGGGTGAGCCCTAGCTGACTGATCCTCACCCCTAGCTGGCGGGGCGGGTGCTGAAGTAGAAGGACCAAATAATGAGGGCTGCCCCCTCTGCTGATTTGACCTAGAAACAAAACGAGGACACTCTCTGCAGATATGCCCAAACTCTCCGCACTCGAAGCAACTCCCAGGTGCTGGGGGCTGAGACTAATGGGGACCCCTAGCACTGGAGTGTCTAGCTGATGAACTAGGCCGAGAAGAAACCTGGATATATGGGGCCTATGAAGAACTCTGTGCTGGAATAGCGCTGAGATATGGCTGGCTCTGGTGTGAACCCTGATAACCCTGACTAGAAAATGACCTACGGCGATCTGAGTAGCCCGACTGTGAAGACCTGAAAGAGCGACCTCGGATCTGCTGACCTTGGCCTCTGGTCTGAGTGCCACTAGAACTAGATGATCCTCGAGGCTTCTTGGCCTCCCTCTCATCTCGCTCCCTGTGACGATCTGTCTCAATGTCGCGAGTGATATCCACGGCATCTTCAAAAGTGCGGTTCAAAACCCTCTCTCGAGTCATCAATATGTGGATGGGGTAGATAAGGCCATCAACAAAATGCCCAATCCTATCTCGGTCGGTAGGAACCAACCACGGTGCATGTCTAGATAACTCCGTGAACCTGATCTCATACTCTGATACTGATATGTCTCCCTGGCGGAGTTCGTCAAACAGCCTACGCATCTCCTCTCTCTAAGATCGAGGCACCCACTTCTCTAAGAATATAGTGGAGAGCTCTAACCATGATATGGAGCTGCCCCCGCCGGTCTGCGGCGCTCATAAGCCTCCCACCAAGTGAAGGCTGGTCCCTGAAACTGGAAGGTAGTAAAGGATACACCACTGGACTCCAAGATCCTTGCCGTTTGGAGCATCCGACAGCACCTGTCCAGAAAACCTTGGGCGTCCTCGCCCGGAGCACCACTAAAAACTGGAGGAGATAATCTGCTGAACCTCTCGAGATGACGCTGCTCGTCGTCAGTCATAGCTGGGAACCTGTCCCTAACATCAACAACTGGCTATACTGGGACCACAGGCTAAACTGGAGGAGCCTCAGGTGTCTGCAGGCCCTGCATTGCTAGCTCTGGAGTGCGTGCTGTGGGGGACTGATGACCAACCCCAGTCCTTGATGTAGCTGCTGCGGTGGTAACTGAAACTGCCTATGCCAGGCCAGTGCAAACTGCTAATATCTGAGCCAAGGTCTCTTGTAGACCCGGAATAAAAATGGGCAAAGCTGGTGCCTGAACTTGTGCTGCTGGAGTCTCAGCAACTGGAGGCTGTGGGTCAGCTGGCACTGCATCAGCTGCCCTACCCCGCCACGACCACGGCCGCGTCCACGGCCTCTAGCAGGTGGTAATGGTGGTCGTCCACCTCGTCCGGAAGCTCGAGTTCTCGCCATCTGCGAGAGAATAGAATGTCAAAGTTCAGTTTGAATCAACAAAATCGCACGACAAAAATTTCAAGAATTGAAACTTCCCTAAAAGGTTTGTAGCCACCCTAGGATAAGTACATGCATCCCCGTACCGATCCGCGGACTCTACTAAACCGGCTCATGACTCGCGAGACCTGTTAACCTAATCTCTAATACTAATTTGTCACGACCCGAACCCCGGTCGTGATGGCGCCCAACACATTGCTAGGCAAGCCCGACCATGTTATCTATTAAACTAACCACTTATTAATTACAGATGATCAATTAAACTTAATTAGCATGTTTTTATATCGAAACGATAAACGTGGAAGGCCCCTATTCGGCAACCTCTGCTAAGATGGTGAGTTATATAATGAGCTTACTACGGATGAGCGCTGATCATGGCCAACTATGTCTTATTAAAAAGGGCTCTGCGGACGTTGCAAATATAATCCGAGTATTACGCCTAGGATCAAATCTACAGAGAGTTAACCTATCAACTACTATCTTCAGACCCACTAATTCTTCAGAACCAACTTCCCAAATATTCAAATCACAGTTGAGTGTTTCTTTAGTAACTATGTTTGTAAGTAACTAAATAACTACGTTTGTAAGTAACTAAATAAGTGTAAACTAAACTAAATAGGTTGTAAACAATAATGAGAAGAAACTAAGGCGGTGATTTTCCCTATTGATGGAATCCCCTCTGTTTATGCTCATATAAATTTACCAAAACATCTCTATATATCATGAACACTAATCTTACCGTAAATCTTTCTCGAGTAATCACAGTAATTTACTATTGTACTCTCCCGAGATACACTAGCTTACTTTAATTAGCACAATTCACTTTAGATTGCACCCAAGGCTTTGTTATCCCTAATCCTGCCTTTAAACCCACAATTATAGATTCCTCTAATAATCAAAGAGTGGTGTTGTTCAACAATAACCTAAATATACACTCTTTTCAAATTTATGCACGCTAAATAGGCAAAGCTAATTGAGGATCCTATCAATTAACTACAACAAATACGATGTTGAACAAACAGAGATTAAACTAGCAATTTATATTCACATAAACAAGAAGTTCATCATCCAACAGGTGTGAGCACGTGATTTTTGCCCGGAGCAATTAAATTCCAATATATATAAAAATAATACAAAAATGATTTTTGGGGTGCAATTGTGTGATTTAATTGAAATACTTGTGTTTTGTTTAAAAATAAAACTGAAATTAAAATTACAAAAGGAATCAATTAGAAAATATATAAAAATGTGAATTCAGAAAAAATAAAGAAAATACAAAAATACCGGAAAATAGAAGAAAAACGGCAAAAATACTAGAAAATTAAGGAAAAAAATAAGGAAAAATAGAAATTAAAGGAAATATAATAGCTGAAAATAAATACAAAAAGGAAAATATAAAATAAAAAAAGAAAATACAATAAATAATTAAAATACAAGTTAAAATATAAAATACAATATAATATTGGGTTACATAAATAAGATAATACATATATATATATATATATATATATATACCCCAAGCCCAAAAATATACCAGGCCCAAAGACAAGCCTGGTCTGCCCAGACTCGTGACCAAACGACGTCGTAATAGCAAAACAAATATCAACCGTTGATGAATTAAATCAAACGAACCAGATTAGGCGGTTACTTCACAAATCAAACGACGTCGTGTAAAGAATTGATCTTAGCCGTTCAATGCGATTGATCAAACGGATGAGACAATGTCTCGTTAAAACCAAACGACGTAGTATAGAAGAAACAATCACAGCCATCCAAACATATAATCCAACAGACATAAAGAAGTCTCTCATTTAAACAAACGACATCATTTTGAGAGTAAAGGATCCTGGCCGTTGATCTTGACTAATCCAAGGGCCATGAATCCACAAGACACAGCTGGTATATATTGCCCATCTCCCGTTCAATGTCACTATATCACACACATATACAATCTTATAGAAACCCTAGCCGCTTCAACCTCTCTTCTTCTTCCTCTAGTCTCCCATGGAGACCTGCCGGCAAACCTGCCTTAGTCACCTTCTCCGGCTCAGGCGAGCCACCAATACCCAATCCCTCACACACCAACCCCTCAAACCATCATAAAACCCCACCAAACCAAAAGACTCCACTATTCATGAAACTCCGGTCGCCGAAACCCTACCCGGCGACCTCACCAAGTATGATCCAGCACCTAAAATTAACACCCTAAGACCACTTTGAGGTGATCTATCACCCCATCTAGGTGGTTAGTCTCGAATATCCCTGTAATGTCTCGAATATAAGAAAAATACTCACCGAAACCCTACTCTAGCGAGTACCCAAAAATAACCCTACCCCCCAAACACCATAATAAGTCGCTAGACCACCCTCACATACATCAAAATCAAACCTACAGCCCCGTTTGAAAGATCTAGTACCCAGAAGACTAAAAGTATTCAAAGTTCCAGAAATCTAGAAAAAAATGAAAAGAAAGAAAGAAGAAAAGAAAGAAAGAAGAAATAAGAAAGAAAGAATGAAAAAGAAAAGGAAAAAGCCCGAAAAAGTTAAGTTTACTATCCCTGTTTCTATTTCTTGATTGCTCTATGTCTTAAAATGTTTCTGTACTCGTTTTCTATGTCTACTTGAGCCTATCTCTTTTGCATGCTTAAAGAATAAAGATCTATCTTTGTTTGTGTGAATCTTTCACATGTCTAAGTCTGCTTTGGTGTTAACGACTCATGAATCATGTGTTAATAAGTCTGTTTTATGTGTTTGTTCCTCATGCTCTATATAAAATTGACTTTTGATTAGTTGGAATTCAACCATTATCAAATTTCTACTCTGAGTTCTGATTAATTGAAAATTAATTCGTGATTAAGGCTACATGTGAAAAATAACTTACAACTGGCTATATTTGTAACTTGATTCATTTGTGAGTTCATTCTGAATCTTTGGATGCTTTTGTAGCTTGGGTCATAAGCGTAAAGGTCTTGTGGCTATTTCTGAAAGTTAAGTCTGTTTATTAAGTGGCTACTTCTGTGAGTTAAGTCTGATTACTAAGTGGCTATCTCTATCGTTGAGTGGTTATACTGATTAATTAGCTGTACTTCTATTAAGTGTCTATTTCTGAAAACTATATCTGTTTGTTGAATGGTTGTACTTCTACTGAAAGGCTATGTTGTAAATAGTGGTCATATTGTAATAAGTGATTGGGTTCTGATAAAATTGGCTAATAATGAAAAAGGTTTGGGGGTCTCAATTGGCTAAGTCTTAAAATATCTATAATTAGTGGTTACTTATTAAATAATTCTCAACCCTAGTTCTGCCAGACCTTAGGTAGGTCGGGTAATTTGAAATAAATACAAGGGGTATAAAAGGAATAGTAATGGCATTCCTGAAGATTTAATAGAGCCTATAAGGCTAAAAATGAATTTAGTGCCTAGTATTTCTGCAATTACTTACAAAATAAAGGGCAAACTGGGCAGAATTAAAAGGCATTTGTGTAACAAACCATAGTAATTGAGGGTAGCTAGGTAAAACACACCTAAAAGAACCCTATAGAATTGCCTAGAACCTTCTAGCAAGGGTTCAAACGCATTTTGACACAATTTTATTAGACGACACTGTAATAATTGAAATGAATAAGGGGAGGGAAATTAAATTAACTTATTTTAAATTGCCCCCCAATTCCCCCCAAAATACCTCTATAAATAGGCTGATAGTAAGCCTGATAAAGGGGCTGGAATTCTGAAAGCATCCTTTGGGGTTCAAAAGTTAAAAAAGGATTCCACATATTATAGTTCTTAGCTGATTAACTTGGGTTTTGATTTGGGAATTTCTCCGAGGTCGACTCTTCTTCAATTCATCTTGACTTTGCTGAATTCCTTGATTCTACTTGGTTGATTTGCTGGATTCTATATTTGGGATTTTGTTTGTTACTTTTACTATGATCAACTTGTCTCGTGGTTGTTGCTATTTTGCTGCTATTAGTTGCTGATTATTCTTCTTCTCCAAAGCCGTAGACTCATAGACTTCTTTTGAATCAGGTACACATCTGTTTTCTGGAGATTGTAATCGAGATTATGATGAAGAAATGAAGCTTGATTAATTTTTGATGATGTCATTTTGTTTCTTCTATCATAGCTGTAGTTAATTTGTTGATTCCCTTGTAATTTATTAGGAATGGTTGTAATAATTAACAACTCTGTGGATCTGACCTAGATTAGAGTAAGCGCAGCTAATACTGTAGTTAGATATAAATTAGTAATTAAATATAGTTAAAACCTAAATCAAAACTAAAACAGGCTAATACAAAACTAATACACTTAGATAAATAGGTATAATTCTGAAATTGGATGTATAAACTAGAATCTAGCTACTTTTGTTAGTTAAAATCCTAAATCAGGATCGATTTAATCTAAAAAGGAATAAGTAGGTTAGCAGTTCAAATTGTATTATCGCCCACCTTCAAAATGGTTTATATACAGATTTGCTTTTAGACGTTTGTGATCGTTATCAACTCAAGCATGTATAGTCGATGTTACAATACTGTTTTCCTTTTAGTTAAATAAGTGACAAAATAATCCCGCAAGCTAGTATTACAATAATTACCTGAATATCAAAACTTACCATATAGTATAACAACATTGATACAAATTACTGTGCTAGAATTTTAATTAGCTGTTAAATCTTAAAATTAGTAGTGATCAAAATGTCATTTGGTATCGTCTGAAAATTATTAAGTAGTAATGCTGAATAATAATTTTTCAAATGCTGATGTTGAAATAATAACTCATGTTTGCTTATATAGTATGGGCCTAGTTGTGTGTAAAGGCCCAGATATGGTACCTGTAACCTCAAATAGTAACAGTAGCATACATTGGGCTACAGATGCCCATTTGTGCCAGTGACGGGCTGTTAAAGTAGTCCAAAGTCCAGGCCCAATAAAAAATTAATGGCTTGGACTCTGATAGTATAGTCTAAAATAACACAAAAATGAGATATAACTTAGAAAGAAAAAACAGAATAGAAAAACATAGTGTATGACTAAGTTTAGACTTTTAAAAGTAAGGGACGAGCCTCGTCTCAAAGATGAAAAGATACACAGGGCCCTAAATGGATTTTAATATAAAGTGTTAGACTTGGAAGGATCGTTTAGCAAATTTTACAAACTTTTCTAAAAGATAATAAGACGTAGACGATGTAGGCGCGGTGAAAAATTACATTCCTAATACGGGTGTACATTTTATGTGATCCAAATCTCAAATCTCGGCGAAGCTGAAATGTATTAAAGTCACAGGCGTACTGGTTGCAGTGTGACTCAAAATGCATTTTTGTGACGTCGAAAGTCTTTAAAAATGACAAAGCGGGACACTAAAAACATTTGTAAAAGCATATAAATAAATCAGATAAGAGAAAAACAGCAGTTGAGCAACCGTACTAGAACCACGAAATCCGGGAGTGCCTAACACCTTCTCTCGGGTTAACAGAATTCCTTATCTGGATTTCTAGTTTCGCGAACTGTTAAAACAGAGTCATAATTTCCTCGGATTCGGGATTAAACCGATGACTTGGGACACCATTATCTTCCCAAGTGGCGACTCTGAAATTTAAATAACTCCCGTTCCGATTGTCCTTAAAGTGGAAAAACTCCTTCCTTGCTATTATTATTATATCCCTTCTTGGGGTGTATAAGTAAATAGTGGGGTATACTTATCTAAAAAGTGGTAAAAAAGGGAGGTGTGATAGCTCTGGCAACTCTGCTGGGGATAAGCAACCCAGAACTTTGGTTCAGGGTTTAAGAATTTGAGCTCGATTAAATTGCTATTTTGATATTATTTGATTTCATTATATGCTTTGATCAATGTGCTACATGTCTACCGCTTTTGATATTACGTGAATTCAATATATAAATTATGCCGGAAACCCTTCTCTTCTTACCTTCGAGGATGTGCTTACTGGTTGAGACTCCCCTTTCTGTTAAGTCAATATCAAATAAGAAAAACAGAGGCCGGAAAAGTTAAAAAGCCGGACGATCCCGCGGGTCCCCAGTACTTAGCCCCCTCCTCGATTCGAGTTGTCCACTCGGGTACACAGTCTAGTACCATGAAAAATCAGGATATTGAGCCTAGTTTTAGGATGTTTATTTGCATCATATCTGACTTAGGGGACTCAACATAGGGGTTGGGTCCGTCTAGGACAGGTGACCCGAAAATCAAAGACCGAGCATATTATATGTTGCATTTATTTGTCCTAGATTATTATGCTGACCTGCTAAATTCCTAAAAACAAAAAGAGAGAAAATTTTAGAATAGAAAATACCGAAATATTGATGAAACGCTGTCAAAAGTTTGAAAATAGGCGGAACAATTTTGTTGAAATAATTGGTCGTAAAACAATTTGACCGAACTACGCAGGTTTGATTCTCACCACTAGGCGAGATACGTAGGCAACCCGTGACGGGTCCAACCACCCCTTTCAAAATATAACCAAAAAATGTCGAATTTTAGTTTTCAATAAATCAAAGTGATGCTGTTTTTGAAAATAGCCGAATGTTCCGAAAGGACGCCGGAAGGCTGTTTGTGCAAAAATGGCCGCTTTGAAGTCATTTCTTTTTTCTTTTTATATAATAGCCTTGAAATATTCAAATGAAATATGGAAAGTTTAATGAAAAATTGTCTTTGAAAATAGATTTTCATTTTTGAATAAATTGCCTTTAATAATTGTGCAGGATGAGCACAATACAAAATGAACCCTTTGCATTAATGAACAAAATCCCTTAGGAGTATGCGATTATGGTGGAATGACCTAGGCCAAGAAGGACATGATTGGGTCAAAAAATATTTGAAAGATCTTACTGGGCTGTTAAACATAGTACCACGGGGTGATATTATCAGAGCTCTAGTTGCTTGCTGGGATCCTGCACACAA
Organism: Nicotiana noctiflora; assembly: GCA_032618575.1. Classification (NCBI taxonomy): domain Eukaryota; kingdom Viridiplantae; phylum Streptophyta; class Magnoliopsida; order Solanales; family Solanaceae; genus Nicotiana; species Nicotiana noctiflora. The sequence continues at coordinate 224,721 of JASVEL010007860.1, read as the reverse complement.
CGTGCTCCACTTCTCAAATTTTGAGCTCACTCCGACTTTGGAGAAAATTGGTAACTACATCGGGAAAGGCGAGGTTCCCCTAAAAGAAAAATATTTGGTGGCTCCAAGGGCTATTACAGTGCATAGATTCCTCGACTCCTTAAAGATTTCCAGAAGTGTTCACAATGAAGACTTGGTTCACGGTTTTTGTACTATGAACTTTAAATACCGCAGATATGGCCACAAACAACCTATGCAGCAAAGCGAGCCGGGCTAAGTGGGAGGAACACAGGTGTTTCGCCTTTATGGTAGCCTTTTTGCGATTGATCATATTCCCGAGGAAAGATGGAAATATTGACATTAGAGTCGCCGGAATTGCCAGTACTCTCCTTGTGCAGGACAATAGTATATTGACCAATGATAGTGGCTGATATCTTCCATGCTCTCACAGCCTGCAAAGCAGGACAAGATTTCTTCAAGGGTGTAATTTACTTCTTCTAATGTGGATGATAGAGCACTTATGCAGCCACCCTCACTTTTTAAGCTATGGATCTTCTGAAAAGACGTGTATTGAAGAATTCTATGCCGGGACAAAAGAAGCCAAGTTGCCAGAAGGATCAAAAGGTTGGATCACATATTTCCGATCACTGACTGCTAGCTAGATAGATTGGGCATACGTATGGTTTACCCTCAATGAAGTTATATATATGCCAACAGAAGGGTCATATTTTCTGTTAATGGGTCTCAAGAGCATCAAACCTTATGCGCCATACTAGGTATTAAGGCAACTCGGAAGATATCAGATTGTGCCGAAAGATGGGGACCTCACCCTTCAAGCAATAGAAATCAGTCCTGATGGGTAATTCCCGGAAGAAAAAATTCGGTAAATATGGAATGAATGCCAATGCCTGAGAACAGACACTTGTGTGATAGATCGGGCTAGAGTAGAAGTATCACCGGGATACTCCGTATGGTACCGCAGAGATATTGAGCATGAGAGACCGATGAAGAGGCCTCATATTCAAGAGTTTGCCGAGCAGTATAAGGAACAAAAAGATTGGATGGCCAAGGAAAATGAATATCGAGACATAATTAGCTTGTTGGAAAAACTATTACAGGACCTCAAATTCTAAAGTAGCATACAAGCAGCAGCCGATGAGGGTGAAAAGAAACAGCTGAGAAAACAAAATGAAACTTTGAAGGGTCAGATTGTAAAGATGAGAACAACAACTGAAACTCAGTTTGACTTGCCCGAGATGAGAAGTTAATTTAAAATCTACGACGCAAAGTGAATGACTATAGCTTTGATCTATATAAAGTTGAGAATGAGTTAGTTGGGGTTCGAAAACAATTGGCTAAGAACGTTGAATAAAGAGCTCGGATGGTTCGACAGTTAAACGATGAACATAATATTGAAGTAGCCCGATTGAGGAAGAAGATCATCACAGTCGAGGTCAAAAGCGGTAAACAAACCAAAGAATTTGACGTAGAGAGAGAACATTGCTACATGGCCATGGCTCGATTAGAACTGGAGCTACAACAACTTCAAAAGAAGAACCAACAAACCTTAGATGCTCGTGCTGAATAGATCGGTAGGTTGCTTCAAGAAAAAAGGGCCATCAAGGAAAGAATTGACAACATTGCTCAATACATTACGCGAAAATGCCAACTGTGCGAGGATATGTCTCAGTCAATGTTTACCATAGCAGCAATGATCTTTGTGAAACAAGTATTGACTGACCTGGACAAACTCCAAAGTGGATTAGCATATAAGCCCGAGGTAAGACAAAACGATGTCTCGTGGGCACTAGGAGCTTTAATGTATTCAAAGGGCATGCATTTTTGTATTTGTAATTTTCTTTCTGCATTGTAGTGCAACATCATTTGTAATCAATGTTCGAGTATTAATGAAAATTCAAAAGAAATTGTCACTATTTTTCATCAATGAAAATTCAAAAGAAATTGTCACTATTTTTCTCTTATATATGCAAATTGCTTGAATGATAGGCAAATGTATAGGATCGAAAAACAAAAAATAAAAAAAGAAAGGAAAGAAAAAGGGAAAGGAAGAAAAAGAAACAATGAAAGCAATGAAATAATGAAAGGAAACAAAAGAAAAAGTGGTTGGTCAAAAAGAAGAATAATGCCGAGATGATGCATAATTACTAGGCAAATGTTGTGTTTTTAAAACTTGTGATGTTTATCCATTAAGATCTAACTATTAACAAGTTTTTGTTGTTGATGAGTATCAGATAAAACAGTTAGCAACTGGCATTCTGGCACATCACAACTAGAACACTCCTTCTAAAAGCATGACAAAAGTGGTAACCCAAGAAATTGAGCCTATAATTTTGGATCTCGTACAAGAGGAGGAAGTTATAGATGTGACTAGCATGAAGGAAGAGATGTATAAGTTGAAACAACAGATGTCAGAAATGTACCAGGCTTGGTCAAGGGGGCAACCCTTACCTTTTTACCCAGCTAACCCTACATATATTCTTCCCCAAAATCCGAACCAGGAACTACCCACCATGAACTCATCTTCCACATTTCCTGCTTACTCGCACTATTACGCCACTACATCACAAGCACCACCACCCTTGCCTAAACAAGCTCCACCACCACCACCCCAGGCCGTTCTTGTGTATGTGGCACCAACACCTGTCACTTTACATAAATCCTCTAGCGAGCCTGTATTTCATGTCCAAGATAATCATTACTACCCTCCAGAGCCTACTTTCAGGCAACATGATTCTTACACCCCACTAATCGATGTGACGGAAGAGGAGAAACCTGCTAGAAACCCTGAACAAGAGGAGATGGCTAGGAAAATAAAGAGCCTTGAGCAGTCATTTCGCAATATGCAGGGTCTTGGAGGCCAAGTTAGTGTGACATACAAGAACTTATGCTTGTTTCCTGAGGTACAGCTACTTGCCGGGTTTAAATTGCCAAAATTTGACATGTATGTTGGCCATGGTGATCCAGTGGCCCATCTCAGAGGATACTGCAGTAAAATGCATGGAGCAGGAGGAAAGGATGAACTACTTATGTCCTACTTCAGTCAAAGCCTCAGTGACTCGGCATTGGAATGGTACACCCGTCAAGATCATACCCTATGGTTCATTTGGGATGATTTGGCTCAATCATTTGCAAACCATTTCCAATATAATCTGGAAATTATCCCTGATAGATTGTCATTGACTAAGATGGAAAAGAAGCCCGGAGAAAGTTTTCGGGAATATGGCTTCTGGTGGAGAGAACAGGCGGCACGTATAGATCCACCAATGAAAGAAGGAGAAATGGTAGATTGTTTCCTACAAGCTTTGGAGCCGACATACTATGGTCATTTGGTGTCTGCAATCGGGAAAATCTTTAATGAGGTAGTAATGATGGGGAGTTTTGTGGAAGAAGGTCTGAAGACGAATAAGATTATGAGCTACTCAGCCATCAAGGCTACAAACCAAGCAATACAGACGGGAACATGAGGGTTGATTGGAAAAAAGACGAAGGAAGAAGTGGCGGTTATTTTAAGGTAGATGCTGGTCTCGGGGCCCTAACCCATATCATCATCAACCTCGCCCATACCAACCATCTCCACCAGCACCATATAATCCACCTCCACTATATTATTGTCACGACCCTAGTTCACCAATCGTGAACATGTCGTGATGGCACCCAGTCCCCACGACTAGGTAAGCCTAACACGTTGCGGAATATACAAGCTATAAACACTTAAATAAGAAAAACAGCGGAAAAATGGGATAAAAGATATGTAATCTGTACCGCTTGGTACATACATCCGTCAACACCATGAATAAAACACTACCAAGATCCGGAATCCCACGGTACATAGACTAAAAGAGAATATACAACTGTGGCTCTATGTATAAAGAGTGTCTAACAACGGAATGAAGGAAAAATGCCAACTAGTACTATTAGAATAGAAGGAGAGCCTCTGGATCCGCGGACATAGCAGATCATACCTCGAGGTCTCCAAAACGCTGCTGAATCACCTGGTGTGAGCCTGTCCTGATGTACCTGGATCTGCACAACAAAAGTGTGCAGAAGAGTAGCATGAGTACACCACGGCGGTACTCAGTAAGTGCCAAGCCTAACCTCGATGGAGTAGTGACGAGGAAGGTTAGGGCCCTACTGAGAAACAAATAATATAATGATAATAACAATAATAAGCAGTTTAAATGATAATAATTTCCGAAATTAACAACAATAAATGATTACTGCAATCGTCTAAAATTAAGCTAACAACAAATAGTCAACTCAACAAAACCAGTCCAGGACCTGTGGGAATCGAACCCACGGTCCCATTGACAATACCTCTGTGTCTCCGGGAATCGAACCCGCAACCCATATCTCAATAAATAATCAATAACTCGGGATCTCCGGGAATCGAACCCGTAGTCCCTACCAATAACTCGGGATCTCGGGAATCGAATCCGTAGTCCCTACCAATAACTCGGGATCTCGGGAATCGAACCCCGTAGTCCCTACCGATAACTCGGGATCTCGGGAATCGAACCCGTAGTCCCTACCAATAACTCGGGATCTCGGGAATCGAACCGTAGTCCCTACCAATAACTCGGGATCTTGGGAATCGAACCCTTAGTCCCTACCAATAACTCGGGATCTTGGGAATCGAACCCGTAGTCCCTACCGATAACTCGGGATCTCGGGAATCGAACTCGTAGTCCCTACCAATAACTCGGGATCTCGGGAATCGAACCTGTAGTCCCTACCAATAACTCGGGATCTCGGGAATCGAACCTGTAGTCCCTACCAATACCACTCCGGGTCTCTGGGAATCGAACCCACAGCCCTGGGATCTCCGGGAATCGAACCCGCGGTCCACGAACACAACAAATAAAGAAACCCACAGAGAGAATAATTATGCTTAAATATAACTTCACCGAAAAATAGTGCCAATAATTATCAACGAGTTCAAACAAGGCAATTAGGCAACTAAACAGTTAAGTACTACCTAATCATGCTTTCCTAACCACTACCGGGTAAAAATGTCAATTTAACAGTCAAAGACAGGAATATCGCTCATAGAACATTTTAATTAAAGTGCGTTTTCAACAACCAGCGCATGTACACGCCCGTCACCTCGCGTACAAGGCATTTAAACTATCACATAATATCTTAGGGGTGAGAATTCCCCCACACGAGGTTAGACAAGCCACTTACCTCGACTCCGGTACAAAACCGCTATGAAACAACTCTCTTGCCGCGAATGTCGGCCTCCACAAGTGTAGAATCTGATAAAAATCAATAGAACCACATCAAAATAGGCTAATTGGGCATTACCCAATCAAAATAACTCAAAATACACCAAAAACCCACAAGTTGCCAAAACCCGACTTTCGGTACGCTTATCGAAAAATCACGAAAATTATATATTCGGGTTCCTTATCTCAATACGAGTCTTGGCATATAAAATTTACCAAAATCGGACTCTATTTGCCCGCTCAAATCAGGGATTTTCTAACATTTAGGCCTAGGGCTCAAACCCACCTTTAATCTTCCAATTTCGGTGAAATAATCACGGATTTCATGATAAACCAACGAATTAAGGTCAAGAAACTTACCCCCGATGATTTCCCGATGATATCCCAGCGTTTCCCCTTCAAAATCCTCTCTTGGAGCTCAACAAATGGCGGTTTTGGTGTGTTAGGCCGCGACTGAAATGTTCTGGACTTAAAGTCACTGCCAGGCCATTTTACTCTACGCGATCGCAGCACTGGGCTTGCGATCGCGATGCACAAAATATGGGCGGCCTAATTTTCCTCTACGCAATCGCGTGACCCTAGACGCGATCGCAGTGAACAACTCATCAATACTACGCGATCGCAAACGTACTAACGCGATCGCGAAGAACAAACTCGTCCGGCTCCCCAACTACCCTACGCGATCGCATACTCCCTCACGCGATCGCACTGCTTCCGACCAATACCCTATGCGATCACATACTCCCTCACGCGATCACACTGGTTCAACCTCCAGCCTTACGCGATCGCAGGCTTTACTTCGCGATCGCAGAGCTCAGGATTTCTCCCTTACGCGATCGCATGGCCATCTCCGCGATCGCGGAGAGCAAAATTGTTCTGCAGTTATTGCAGCAGAACAGGAGTGCCTTTTGGCACAAAATGGTCCGTTTGGACCCCCGAATTCATCCCGAGGCTTCCGGGACCCCAACGAAAACCACCAACATACTCCAAAACACGATATGAACTCGTTCAAATCATAAAAACACGTCTAACAACATCAAAACCCATAATTCACATCAAATTCAAGCCTAAATTTCTTAAAACTTTCCGAATTGCACATTCGATCTAAAACCCGACCAAACAACGTCCGAATGACATGAAAATTTGCGAACATATCCAAAATCACATAACGAAGCTACAGAAATTGTCGGAAATCCATTCCGAACCCCGGATCAAAATCTCACCTATCATTCGGATTCGCCAAAATTTCAACCTTCGGCATTTCAAGCCTAATTGAGCTACGGACCTCCAAAATACATTCCGAACGCGCTCCCAACCCCGAAATCACCTAACGGAACTAATCGAACCATCGGATTTCCGTTCCGAGATCGTCTTAACACTGTTCCGGCTATGGCCATTTTCTAGCTTCAAAGCTCTTATTTAGGGACTAAGTGTCCTAAAATGCTCAAATTTTCAGAACCGACTCTCCCGGCAACCCACAATAGCAGAAATGAACTTAGGGGAACAGTTAAATTAGGGATTGGGGCGTAATTTTCTAAAACGACCGGTCGGGTCGTTAAATCTTCCCACACTTAAAGATTCGTTCGTCCTCGAACGAGCATAGAAAACATACCTGGAGTAGTGAAAAGATGAGGGTACTGGCTGCGCATATCCTGCTCGGTCTCCCAAGTCGCCTCCTCGACCGGCTGGCCCCGCCACTGAACCTTTACCGAAGCTATGTTCTTTGACCTTAGCTTTCTGACTTGCCTGTCTAGAATGGCTACTGGCTCCTCAACATAAGACAGATCCTTGTCTAGCTGAACAGATGTGAAATCCAACACATGCGACGGGTCGCCATGGTATCTCCGGAGCATGGAGACATGAAATACGGGGTGAACTCCGGCTAGGCTGGGAGGTAAGGCCAACTCATAAGCAACCTCCCCAACACGCCTCAAAATCTCAAAAGGGCCAATAAATCTAGGACTCAGCTTTCCTTTCTTCCCAAACCTCATAACACCCTTCATGGGCGAGACTCGAAGTAGAACCCGCTTGCCAACCATAAAAGCCACATCGCGAACCTTCTTGTCCGCATAACTCTTCTGTCTAGACTGGGCTGTACGAAGTCTGTCCTGAATCACTTTGACCTTGTCCATAGCCTCCTAAACCATATCAGTACCTAGAAACCTGGCCTCGCCCGGCTCAAACCAACCCATGGGAGACCTGCACCTCCTACCATATAGGGCCTCATACGGTGCAATCTGAATACTAGACTGGTAGCTGTTGTTATAAGCAAACTCCGCCAGCGGCAAGAAGTGATCCCATGAACCCCCAAACTCAATCACGTACGCACGGAGCATATCCTCCAAAATCTGAATAGTGCGCTCGGACTGACCATCAGTCTGGGGATGAAACGCTGTGCTCAGCTCCACCCGAGTACCTAACTCCTGCTGTACGGCTCTCCAGAACCGTGAAGTGAGCTGAGTGCCTCTATCTGAAATGATGGACACTGGGATACCATGCAGCCGAACTATCTCCCTGATATAGATCTCCGCCAGTCACTCCGATGAATATGTAGTGCTCACCGGTATAAAATGGGCGGACTTGGTCAGCCGATCCACAATGACCTAAATAGAATCAAACTTCCTAACCGTCCGTGGAAGTCTAGATACAAAGTCCATGGTAATGCGCTCCCATTTCCACTCGGGAATCTCAATCTGCTGCATCGATCCACCCGGACGCTGATGCTCATACTTCACCTGCTGGCAGTTGAGGCATCTAGAAACATAATCAACTATATCCCTCTTCATCCGCCTCCACCAGTAATGCTGTTTCAAGTCCTGATACATCTTCGCGGCACCCGGATGGATGGAATACCGCGAACTATGGGCCTCTGCTAGAATCGGCTCTCGAAGATCATCTACATTGGGCACACAGATACGCCCCTGCATCCTCATAACTCCATCATCCCCGATGGTAACATCTCGAGCATCACCACGCCGAACTTTATCCTGAAGGACAAGCAAATGAGGGTCGTCGAACTGACGCTCCCTGATGCGGTCAAATAGAGAAGACCGAGAAACCACACAAGCTAGAACCCGGCTGGGCTCCGAAAGATCCAGTCTAACAAACTGCCTGGCTAAAGCCTGAACATCCATCGCCATAGGCCTCTCCGAAGCTGGTAGATATGCCAAACTCCCAAAACTCTCTGTCCGGCGACTCAAGGCATCGGCAACTACATTAGCCTTGTCCGGATGATAGAGAATAGTAATATCATAGTCCTTCAGCAGCTCCAACCATCTCCTCTGACGCATGTTCAGGTCCTTCCGCCTAAGCAAGTGCTGCAAGCTCCGGTGATCAGTGTAGATCTCACAAGGAACCCCATATAAATAATGACGCCAAATTTTCAAGGCGTGAACAATGGCGGCTAGCTCCAAATCATGAACAGGGTAATTCTTCTCATGCACCTTCAGCTGTCTCGACGCGTAGGCAATCACCCTACCGTCCTGCATCAATACCGCACCGAGTCCAACTCGTGAGGCATCACAATATACGGTATAGGACCCCGAACCTGTAGGCAACATCAATATAGGGGCCGAAGTCAAAGCTGTCTTGAGCTTCTGAAAGCTCGCCTCACACTCGTCTGTCCACTGGAAAGGGGCACCCTTTTGGGTCAATCTAGTCATAGGTGCTGCAATCGAAGAGAACCCGTCTACAAAACGACGGTAATAGCCCGCCAAACCAAGGAAACTGCGAATCTCAGTAGCGGAGGAGGGTCTGGGCCAACTCTGCACGGCCTCCACCTTCCTCGGATCTACTCGAATACCATCACTCGACACCACGTGGCCCAAAAATGCCACTGAACTCAACCAGAATTCACATTTAGAGAACTTGGCATAAAGTTGCTTCTCCTTCAGAATCTGAAGCACTATCCTCAAATGCTGCTCGTGCTCTTCCCGACTCCGGGAATATACTAAAATATCATCAATGAAGACAATCACGAACGAGTCCAGATAAGGCCTGAACACACTGTGCATCAAATGCATAAATGCTGCTGGGGCATTAGTCGACCCAAAAGACATCACGAGGAACTCATAGTGACCATACCGGGTCCTGAAGGCAGTCTTCGGGATATCTGGCTCCCGAATCTTCAGCTGGTGATACCCAGAGCGCAAATAAATCTTAGAAAACACATGTGCGCCCTATAGCTGGTCAAATAAATCATCGATACGGGGCAAAGGATACCGGTTCTTCACTGTAACCTTGTTCAGCTGACGATAGTCAATACACATACGCATAGAACCGTCCTTTTTCTTCACAAATAATACAGGAGCACCCCAAGGCGAAAAACTGGGTCGAATAAAACCCTTGCCCAATAACTCCTGTAATTGATCCTTCAACTCAGGAGGATCCATACGGTACGGTGGAATAGAAATGGGCTGAGTGCCCGGCAACAAGTCAATAGCAAAGTCAATATCTTTGTCGGGCGGCATGCCCGGAAGATCAGCTGGAAATACATTAGCAAAGTCACGTACCACATGAACAGAATCAATAGAGGGAGTGTCAACACCGACATCCCGCACATAGGCTAGATAAGCAGCACACCCCTTCTCAACCATACTCTGAGCTCTGAGAAAAGAAATAACACGGCTAGGGGTGTGATCTAGAGTACCACTCCACTCAATACGTGGAATGCCTGGCATAGCCAGCGTCACGGTCTTGGCGTGACAATCAAGAATAGCATAATGGGGCGACAACCAGTCCATGCCCAGGAATAATATCAAAATCGACCATCCCAAGCAGCAATAGATCCGCTCTGGTCTCAAAATCACAAATGGTAATCAAACACGATCGATATACGCGGTCCATAGCCAAAGAATCACCCACCGGAGTGGAAACATAAATGGGGGCACTCAAAGAATCCCGAGGCACACCCAGGATGAGAAGCAAAGTAAGAAGACACATATGAAAAAGTGGAACCAGGGTCGAATATAACCGATGCCTCCCTGTGACTAACCAGAATAATACCCGTGATAATAGAGTCAGAGCAACAACCGCAGCGCGATCAGGAATAGCATAGAATCTGGCCTGTCCCCCTTCTCGAGGGCGGCCTCTGGAACCCTGACCCCCGCCCCTGGCTGGCTGGGCAGGTGGAGTGGCAGCTGGAGCTGGAACGATGGCCTGCTGACTTTGTGAACCATGCTGAGGCTGTGAAGTCTGTGGAGGCGCTCCCCTCCCATGCCTAGGGCACTCCCTAACCAGATGGAGAGTATCCCCGCACTCATAAAAAGCCCTGGGAGGAAGTGGTGTCTTTGGATGACTGGTCCCACTCCCGCTGGACTGACCCCTATAGGTACCCCACGCAGGAAGTGCACTCGAAACTGGGGGAGCATAGTAAGGCTCCTAAGGTGCTTGGAGGAGTTGGAGTACCACCAGTTGCTTGCAATGCTGAATTGTCACGACCCACACCCTGGTCGTGATAGCGCCGAACACAATGCCAGGCAAGCCCGACCATATTATCCCTAAAACCAGCCAGTTCTCTAGGGAGCATACTCTCGATCCTCTTGGCAATGCTTACCGCCTGCTGATAAGGTATGTTTGTCTCCAACTCCCTGGCCATGCTGGATCGGATCGGCGGAATAAGGCCCTCGATAAATCTCCGCACTCTCTCCCGGACCGTGGCTACCAAAGCCGGTGCATGCCTGGCTAGACGGGTGAAACTAATAGCATACTCCGATACTGACATGGAGCCCTGTCGCAACCGCTCAAACTCCGAGCGCCAAGAATCCCTAAGGCTCTGTGGAACAAACTCCCTCAAAAACAGATCTGAAAACTGCGTCCAAGTCAATGAAGCAGACTCTTCTGGACTATCCAACTCATACGTGCGCCACCAATCATAAGCGGCCCCACGAAACTGAAAAGCAGTGAAGGAAACCCCGCTGGTCTCCACAATCCCCATAGTACGAAGAATACTATGACACTCCTCTAGAAAACCCAATGCATCATCTGAAGCCAAACCACTAAACACTGGAGGGTCATATTTCTTGAACCTCTCCAATCTACGCCGCTCGTCCTCAGAGGCAGTTGGTCCACCTCCGGGCTGTGCTGAGGCGGCAGGAGGCATAACCAAAACATCTGGAACCTATCCCACTGGCACACGCTGCTCCGGTGTAACGGCTGCGGGAGTCTGGGCCCCTCCCCCGGCCTGAGATGTAGCTGCGACGAGAGGAAGCAGTCCTGCCTGAGCTAAAGTGGTATACATACTCATGAACTGGGCCAGGGTCTCCTGTAGTGCTGGAGTAGTAGCAGCTGTAGTCGGTGTACCAGGTGCCTGCGCTCCAACCTGGTCTACCTGTGGCACCTCAGCGGCAGCACGCGCGAGTGCTGTGGCTGCACCTCGGGTGCCTCCTCATCCTCTACCTCGGCCCCGGCCTCTGACGGCGGCAACAGGGGGCGCGGGTACCTGATCGTCGCGAGTAGCTCGTGTCCTCACCATCTGTGAGAGAATAGAGATTAATAGTTTAGATTTTTGATGTCAAAAATGTCGCACGATAAGGAATCCAAAGAAATGAAGAGTTTCCTAAACGGTTACATAGCCCCTCGTAGATAAATACAGACGTCTCCGTATCGATCAGCGAGACTCTAAGTAACCGGTCCGTGTCCCGTGACTCCTATGAACCTAGTGCTCTGATACCAACTTGTCACGACCCTAGTTCATCAATCGTGAACATGTCGTGATGGCACCCAGTCCCCACGACTAGGTAAGCCTAACACGTTGCGGTATATACAAGCTATAAACACTTAAATAAGAAAAACAGCGGAAAAATAGGATAAAAGATATGTAATCTGTACTGCTTGGCACATACATCCGTCAACACCATGAATAAAACACTACCAAGATCCGGAATCCCACGGTACACAGACTAAAAGAGAATATACAACTGTGGCTCTATGTATAAAGAGTGTCTAACAACGGAATGAAGGAAGAATGCCAACTAGTACTATTAGAATAGAAGGAAAGCCTCTGGATCCGCGGACGTAGCAGATCATACCTCGAGGTCTCCCAAAACGCTGCTGAATCACCTGGTGTGAGCCTGTCCTGATGTACCTGGATCTGCACAACAAAAGTGTGCAGAAGAGTAGCATGAGTACATCACGGCGGTACTCGGTAAGTGCCAAGCCTAACCTCGATGGAGTAGTGACGAGGAAGGTCAGGGCCCTACTGAGATCAATAATAAAATGACAATAACAATAATAAGCAGTTTAAATGGTAATAATTTCCGAAATTAACAACAATAAATGATTACTGCAATCGTCTACAATTAAGCTAACAACAAATAGTCAACTCGATAAAACCAGTCCAGGACCTGTGGGAATCGAACCCACAGTCCCATTGACAGGTACTTCTGGGTCTCCGGGAATCGAACCCGCAACCCATATCTCAATAAATAATCAATAACTCAGGATCTCCGGAAATCGAACCCGTAGTCCCTACCAATAACTCCGGATCTCGGGAATCGAACCCGTAGTCCCTACCAATAACTCAGGATCTCGGGAATCGAACCCGTAGCCCCTACCAATAACTCAGGATCTCGGGAATCGAACCCGTAGTCCCTACCAATAACTCAGGATCTCGGGAATCGAACCCGTAGTCCCTACCAATAACTCAGGATCTCGGGAATCGAACCCGTAGTCCCTACCAATAACTCAGGATCTCGGGAATCGAACCCGTAGTCCCTACCAATAACTCGGGATCTCGGGAATCGAACCCGTAGTCCCTACCAATATCACGCCGGGTCTCTGGGAATCGAACCCACAGCCCTGGGTCTCCGGGAATCGAACCCGCAGTCCAAAAGCACAGCCAATAAAGGAATCCACAGAGAGAATAATTATGCTTAAATATAATTTCATCGAAAAATAGTGCCAATAATTATCAAGGAGTTCAAACAAGGCAATTAGGCAACTAAACAGTTAAGTACTACCTAATCATGCTTTCCTAACCACTACCGGGTAAAAATGTCAATTTAACAGTCAAAGACAGGAATATCGCTCATAGAACATTTTAATTAAAGTGCATTTTCAACAACCAGCGCATGTACACGCCCGTCACCTCGCGTACAAGGCATTTAAACTATCACATAATATCCTAGGGGTGAGAATTCCCCCACACGAGGTTAGACAAACCACTTACCTCGACTCCGGTACAAAACTGCTATGAAACAACTCTCTTGCCGCGAATGTCGGCCTCCACAAGTGTAGAATCTGATAAAAATCAATAGAATCACATCAAAATAGGCTAATTGGGCATTACCCAATCAAAATAACTCAAAATACACCAAAAACCCACAAGTTGCCAAAACCCGACTTTCGGTACGCTTATCGAAAAATCACGAAAATTATATATTTGGGTTCCTTATCTCAATACGAGTCTAGGCATATAAAATTTACCAAAATCGGACTCCATTTGCCCGCTCAAATCAGGGAGATTTTCTAACATTTAGGCCTAGGGCTCAAACCCACCTTTAATCTTCCAATTTCGGTGAAATAATCACGGATTTCATGATAAACCAACGAATTAAGGTCAAGAAACTTACCCCCGATGATTTCCCGATGATATCCCAGCGTTTCCCCTTTAAAATCCTCTCTTGGAGCTCAACAATGGCGGTTTTGGTGTGTTAGGCCGCGACTGAAATGTTATGGACTTAAAGTCACTGCCAGGCCATTTTACTCTACGCGATCGCAGCATTGGGCTTGCGATCGCGATGCACAAAATATGGGCGGCCTAATTTTCCTCTACGCGATCGCGTGACCCTGGACGCGATCGCAGTGAACAACTCATCAATACTACGCGATCGCAAACGTACTAACGCGATCGCGAAGAACAAACTCGTCCGGCTCCCCAACTACCCTACGCGATCGCATACTCCCTCACGCGATCGCACTGCTTCCGACCAATACCCTACGCGATCACATACTCCCTCACACGATCGCACTGGTTCAACCTCTAGCTTACGCGATCGCAGGCTTTACTTCGCGATCGCAGAGCTCAGGATTTCTCCTTTACGCGATCGCATGGCCATCTCCGCGATCGCGGAGAGCAAAATTGTTCTGCAGTTATTGCAGCAGAACAGCAGTGCCTTTTGGCACAAAATGGTCCGTTTGGACCCCCGAATTCATCCCGAGGCTCCCAGGACCCCAACGAAAACCACCAACATACTAAAAAACACGATATGAACTCGTTCAAATCATAAAAACACGTCTAACAACATCAAAACCCATAATTCACATCGAATTCAAGCCTAAATTTCTTAAAACTTTCCGAATTGCACATTCGATCTAAAACACGACCAAACGACGTTCGAATGACCTGAAACTTTGCGGACATATCCAAATTCACATAATGAAGCTACAGAAATTGTCGGAATTCCATTCCGACCCCCGGATCAAAATCTCACCTATCGTTCGGATTCGCCAAAATTTCAACCTTCGGCATTTCAAGCCTAATTGAGCTACGGACCTACAAAATACATTCCGAACGCGCTCCCAACCCCAAAATCACCTAACGGAACTAATGGAACCATCGAATTTCCGTTCCGAGATCGTCTTAACACTGTTCCAGCTACGGCCATTTTCTAGCTTCCAAGCTCTTATTTAGGGACTACGTGTCCTAAAATGCTCAAATTTTCAGAACCGACTCTCCCGGCAACCCGCAATAGCAGAAATGAACTTAGGGGAACAGTTAAATTAGGGATTGGGGCGTAATTTTCTAAAACGACCGGTCGGGTCGTTACAATTATCCTCCAACTAGTCCCCAATTTTCTGTCTAGTATGCTCAACCTTACCCACCGCCTCCACCTTCATGGCGTACCCAGCTCCTCAGAATGTCTACCATGCACAAAATGCCTATCCACCATAAAAAACCTACAGAAATCCAAACCGACCCAACTTCCGTCCTCACCCTGAAGTGAAAGGTGACAGGGCTCAAAGGAAACGAACATTCACTCCTCTAGGAGAATCATATACCAGTCTCTTTCACCAATTGAGAGAATTAAGAATGGTAAACCCCATTGAACCTAAAATTCCCAACCCTCCACCCAGAAATTTAGACCAATAGTTCTGTTGAGAATACTGTTCTGGGGCACTGGGACATGATACGGAGAAATGTTGGCACTTAAAGTCTGCAATACAAGAACTCATTGACTCCAGGAGAATTGAGGTGCAAGCTCCAGAGACTCCCAACATAATGCAAAATCCTTTGCCAGTGCATCATGAGACACATATGATAGAGCTAGTACAGGGAGAAAGCTGCAGAAAACCTTCTCAAACGGTAATGACAATTGAAGCAAACGACAAGGTCGAGGAGAAAGTTGAAAGTGAGAAAGTGTCAAGTGAGTTACTAGCAAAACAGCCATCGGTGATGATTGAGCCTGAGCCCGTAAAAGTAATAGTACCTGGGGTGAAGCCCATACTGGCTGTGAAGGGGGCTTATATAGAGCCAGTGTTTATCAAACCGATTGTTCAAATACCTGTTGTGAATACTAAGGCTATACCTTGGAAATATGATAAGGTAATTGTGATGTATAAGGGGAAAGAAGTCAAGGGGGAAATTTGTGAAACTCATGGTTTGACCCGCTCTGGGCGATGTTTTGCCTCGGATGATTTGAGAAAGACAAAGTGGTGAAAGAAAATCCAGCGTATGTGAAGAAAGCAGTCACTGAGGAAGAAGCTGAGGAATTTCTAAAGAATATGAAAGCTTAAGATTACTCCATAGTTGAGCAATTGAGGAAGGCGCCTGCGCAAATATTATTGTTATCCTTGCTAATTCATTCTGATTAACATAGAAAGGCGTTGATAAAGATTCTAAATGAAGCCCACGTACCAGAGAAAATCTCAGTATGTCATCTGGAGAAAATCACAAAAAAGATCTTTGAGACAAATAAGATAACATTTTCGGACAGTGAGCTACCACTAGAAGGGACGGAGTATAATAAAGCACTATACCTCACGGTAAAATGTGAAGAATCTATAGTAACTCGTGTTTTGGTGGAAAATGGATCAAGTGCCAATATATGTCCATTGTCAACTCTAGGAAAGATGAAAGTCAATCATGAGAGAATTCACCGAAACAGTTTATGTGTGAGGGGTTTTAATGGAGGCGGAAAGAACACCATGGAGGATATCATGCTAGAGCTTGCTATCGGACCAGTGGATTTCACCATGGAGTTTCAAGTGCTGGATGTCGCTGTACCATACAACCTTTTGTTGGGACGTCCATGGATCCACACTGCGAAAGCAGTACTATCTTCTTTGCATGAAATGGTAAAATTTGAGTGGGAGCAGTAAGAAATAATAGTGCACGGGGAAGACGATCTTTGCAATGCTATTACACCATTTAAGGAAGTTGAAGGAGATAACGGTCCGTGGGTGTACCAACTAATGGACATTGTGACTAAGAACAAACTATCTGAAGGAGAAAATATGCCAGTACCCACGGTGGCCCCTACAGCGGTTATGGCCGCCAAAAAGATGATAAAGAATGGGTTTTCTCCAGGAAAGGATTTAGGAGCTAACTTGCAGGGTATAACACAGCCAATTCACCTTCCAGGCAGTACTGATACTTTTGGATTGGGTTTCAAGCCAACCATTGCTGATATACAGAGAGATAAGAAGTTGAAAAAGAAAGGGTGGACCCTCCCCAAACCTATCCCAAAATTATCCAACTCCTTTGTCAAGCCTGGTACACAGAGACGTCTGGCAAGTGTCATGCCAAACCATGTGGAGTTAAAAACGGATGAAGAGCTTTTGGCATGATTTGAGAGATTATTTGAAGAAGTGAATGTGATGGAGACGGGTGAAGGAACAAGCAAAATAGACGTTCAATTTGTTGGACCCCACACTATGCTAAATAATTGGGAAGCTACTCCCCTTCTGATCAGGAGAGAGTTGTGGTAGTTTGCTTTTAATATTTCATTCCCAAAACTGTCTTGTTTTAAAATTGTAATCCCATATCCCGTCAAGTCAAATATACCCAAATCTTGTTACATCTCAAAAATTCAATGAAATGCAATTTCTTTTCTTCCTCCATTTTTTGCCTTATTTTATTTTTCTTCTTTTTTGTACAGTTCAATATTTGCTGATTCCAATGATATGTCATGCATGAAGGATTTCCGGTCCAGTCTTGATAATCAGATAGTTGTACAGGAAATTGAAAACGAACATGAAGTGGAATATGAGGATGAGGAAGTATTGGAGGAAATTAGTAAAGATTTGAGCCATTATGAAGAAAAACCCAAACCAAACTTAAATGAGACGGAGTCTATTATTTTGGGAAGTGAGGAGAATGTCCGAGAAACAAAGATTAGTGTGCATTTAGAGACTTCACTTAGAGAAGATTTGATCAGGTTGTTACATGAGTACAAGGACATATTCGCTTGGTCTTATGATGATATGCCGGGCTTAGTACTGACCTGGTGGTACATAAATTGCCCATCTATCCAGAATGCCGGCCGGTTAAGCAAAAGTTAAGGAAGTTTAAAATGGACATCAGTGTGAAAATAAAAGAAGAAGTCAACAAGAAATTCGAGGAGAAGGTCATACAAGTCACTAAATATCCCACCTGGTTAGCCAATGTTGCGCCTGTTCCAAAAAAGGATGGAAAAACCAGGGTGTGTGTTGATTATCGAGACCTCAATAAAGCTAGTCCAAAGGATGATTTTCTATTGCAAAATATCTATATATTGATCGACAATTGTGCCAAACATGAGATTGGTTGTTTTCTGGATCGTTATGCGGGTTATCATCAGATCCTGATGGACGAAAAAGATGCAGAAAAGACGGCCTTTATCACGGCTTGGGGAACATATTGCTACAGGGTGATGCCGTTTGGGTTAAAGAATGTCGGAGTTACATATATGAGGGCAATGACCACTATGTTTCATGACATGATACATCGAGAGATTGAAGTATATATGGATGATATCATTATCAAGTCCAAAAAGCAATGTGATCATGTTAAGGATCTAAGAATGTTTTTCCAGAGACTCCGAAGATATAATCTCAAGCTCAATCCAGCAAAATGTGCTTTCGGAGTGCCATCAGGAAAATTATTGGGGTTCACACTAAGCCGGCATGGTATTGAATTAGACCCGTCAAAGATAAAAGCAATCGAGAACCTGCCTCCGCCGAAGAATAATAAAGAGGTGATGAGTTTATTGGGTAGGTTGAACTATATTAGCAGATTTATTGCTCAGTTAACATCAACATGTGAGCCCATTTTCAAATTATTGAAGAAAGATGCAGCGGTGAATTAGACTGATGAATTTCAAGAGGCATTTGACAAAATCAAGGAATATCTGGCTAATCTTCCTGTATTGGTTCCTCCAGAACCTGGAAGACCCTTGATCCTTTATCTGACTGTATTGGATAATTCTTTTGGCTGTGTACTGGGGCTTCACGACGAAACAGGGAAGAAAGAGCAAGCAATATATTACCTTAGCAAGAAGTTCACATCTTACGAGGTAAAATACACTCAGTTGGAGAGAACATGTTTTGCTTTAACATGGGCTGGGCATAAGTTAAAACATTACTTGTCAGCTTATACCACTTACTTGATATCTTAGTTGGATCCACTGAAGTATATATTCCAGAAACCTATGCCCGTAGGAAGGCTCGCTAAATGGAAAATTCTACTTACAGAGTTTCATATCATTTATGTAACTGGCACTACAATGAAGGCACAAGCAGTCGCTGACCATTTGGCAGAAAATCCTATCGATTATGAGTATGAACCATTAAAGACATATTTTCCTGATGAGGAGACAATGAATATTGAAGAAGTGAAACAAGACGACAAACCAATTTGGAGAATGTATTTTGATGGGCCTGTCAACAGCAAAGGGGTCAGAATTGGAGCAGTACTCATCTCAGAAACGGGTCAGCATTATCCAGTTACCGCTCAGCTTCGATTATTTGGTATTAATAATATGGCCGAGTATGAAGCATGTATATTGGGATTGAGAATGGCAATAGACATGGGTGTTCAAGAGATTTTGGTCATGAGTGACTCGGATCTCTTGATACATCAGATTTAAGGAGAATGGGAGACAAGGGATTTGAAACTTATACCCTATCGACAGTGTCTGCACCAACTATCTCAGAGGTTTCAATCCATAGAGTTCAAGCATATCCCATGAATGCACAACAAAGTGGTGGATGCTCTAGCCACATTATCATCCATGTTGCACTATCCATACAAAGCTTATATAGATCCATTACAAATACAAGTTCGTGATCAAAATGCTTATTGTTTTGCCGTGGAAGAAGAACTTGACGGTGAGCCGTGGTATCATGATATTAAAGAATATTTGAGGACAGGAGTGTACCCAGCGCAAGCCAAGGGAGACCAAGAAAGGGCTATAAGGCGACTAACAAATGGATTTTTCTTCAGCGGAGGAGTTGTATACAAAAGAACCCCAGATTTTGGCCTACTGAGATGTATAGATGCACAACAAGCCGACACTATCATGGCTGAAATACATGTAGGAGCTTGCGGACCTCATATGAGTGTATATGTTTTGGCCAAGAAAATACTAAGAGCAGGATACTATTGGCTCACCATGGAGCGTGATTGCATTAGATATATGCGGAAGTGCCACCACTGTCAGATACACAGAGATTTGATCCACTCCCCACCCTATGAGTTGCATAGAATGTCAGCACCTTGGCAATTCGTTGCCTGGAGCATGGATGTTATTGGCCCAATAGAGCCTACAGCATCTAATGGGCACAGGTTTATCTTGGTAGCAATTGATTATTTCACTAAATGGGTGGAAGCAAAGACATTTAAAGCAGTTACAAAGAAGGCGGTTGTGGATTTCGTACACACAAATATTATTTGTCGTTTTGGAATTCCTAAGGTGATTATCACGAACAATGGAGCAAATCTAAACAGTTACCTCATGGCAGAGGCATGTCAAAGGTTCAAAATCCTGCACCGTAACTCTACACCTTATCGGCCTAAAGCAAATGGAGCAGTTGAGGTTGCGAATAAGAATATTAAGAAGATTCACAGGAAGATGGTGGAACAGTCAAGACAGTGGCATGAAAAATTACCATTTGCTCTCATGGGTTATTGTACAACTGTACGTACTTCAATTGGTGCAACCCCTTATTCGTTGGTATACGGAACGGAGGCAGTCATACCTGCAAAAATTGAAATACCTTCCCTCCGGATCATAACTAAGTTTGAAATTGACGATGATGAACAGGTAAAAGCTCGGCTAGAAGAATTGAGCTTGATCGATGAGAAAAGGCTTGCAGCAGTTTGTCACGGATAATTATATCAGCGAAGGATGGCCAGAGCATACAACAAGAAAGTACGACCACGGAAATTCGAAGTTGGAAAATTGGTGATAAGGTGTATTTTACTACATTGGGCTGAAGCAAAAGGAAAGCTTACACCTAATTCGCAAGGACCATTCATGGTATCCCGGGTATTGTCCAACGAAGCTTTATATTTAACAAATGTCGAAGGAAAATGTGTAGAGACTGCTATCAACTCAGATGCAGTCAAGAGATACTATGTATGATTCCTTTTCATATGTACAACTATATTTGTCATAATTTTGAAATTGAAATGATGAAGGCATTTTATTTCTCTATCCAAACACTTTACCCATTGCTACCCCTTTTTGAGCCTTATTGCATTATTCTTTCACATCTCTCTATCGAAATCAATTATGGATAAGAAAATAAAAAGAAAAGAAAAAGAGGATGAAAAAAATTAAAATGAAGAAAAATGAAAGAAAAATGATGATGAAAAAAAAGAAAAAGAAAAAAAATATACAAAAGAAAAATCGGTAAAAGTCAAATGACGAACGATCTTATGATCCGAACTACGTTTTAACTTGATCCCGAAAGGGTACGTAGGCAGCCTCAATGAGGTTAACTCATGATAAAAATAAAATCCAGGATTCCCCCAAATATTGAAACTGGGGCAGAAGTTATGTTTTATGATTCCAAGATGTGTAAAAGCCATATTACAGTCCAAAGAAAGACCTTCTAATTAATTTCAAGAAAAATGATGATACAATAAGAATAAGGAGAAACATGTCTTGGATAATACCGGGAAGACTGGAAACAGAAAAAATAAAGAAAAAATAAATGAGAGGGTCTTATTGGTGAAAACTCTAACGGGCACCATAAGGCGAATGTGATATTGAGAAAAAAATAAAAATGAGAGAGTCTTATTGGTGAAAACCCTAACGGGCACCATAAGGCGAAAGTGAGGAATATTTTGATGAAAGGGGAAATAGCAAAATAAAAAGGTTTGGGTTGAAGGAAAGATAAAATTAAGACATCAACGATTCGATTGGACAGACTGGGTCGGATATTCAAATATATGGCATGGTCAAAGGAATCAACCTTCATACCCAGATAAGTTCTGTCTTTACTTCAAAATACTCTCACCCCCCTGAAATTCAAATCTTTGCATTTCATTTTACTTGTTCAAAACCAGTAGCCAGTTGAAAGCTAACTATCAGCTTCTCATGTTAGATGGCGTAATAACACTGGGTCAAAGGAAAAGAGAAATAAAAATGGCGATCACAAGGCTGAAAGAAAATAAAAGGAAAAGAAACAAAAAGAGAAAAACAAAAGGAGATTGCAAGAGAAAGTTGAGAAAATCTGATGATAAATTGCAAAGCAGAATGAAACAGGAAGATACGGACGATGGAAGTAAGGCCAGCAAGAATGCCAGTTGCTAACCATCATTTTATAACTAATAAAATTGTTCACTGATTTAGACAGGGACAAAAGATTCAAATTCTTACTAATCACTTTAAAGTGAATGTGACCAATGTGGGAGAAAACATAAAAAAAAACAGCAATAAAAGGAGAGAATCCACAAGGGAGGACTCACTCTGTAATCAGGAACCTAACCGAACAACAAGGGAGGTATTATCTTTTCAAAATTCACACCCCAGTTATCAAACTGAGGGAATATTTTTTAGCATTTAAATTTCTACATCAGGCGCCCACTTGGATAATGAGGGAATATTTTTCTGCATTTTCATTTCTGCATTAGGCGCCCCCCTTGATAACGGGGGAATATTTTTCATTATTTTCATTTTCATGCATCAGGCGCCCACCTGGATAACGAGGGAATATTTTTCAGCATTTTCATTTTCATGTATCAGGCGCCTATTTGTATAATGAGGGAATATTTTTCAGCATTTTCAATTTCTGTTCAGGCGCCCACCTGTATAACAAGGGAATACTTTTCAGCATTTTAATTTCTGTTCAGGCGCCCACCTGTATAACAAGGGAATACTTTTCAACATTTTAATTTCTTTTCAGGTGCCCACCTGTATAACAAGGGAATACTTTCTGCATTTTTAAAAAATTTTCTAACAGAGTAACATCATAATACATTGAAAGCCCCAAACAGGGGCAGAAGAAAAGTTTTCTTTGTTTTTGTAATAAACATGTATCGACCTGGAAACAAAAAGCACATTTTGAAGTCACACAAATGGATGGAAGAAGTATGTTAGAACTAAGACATAAGCAAAAAATTCTCAAAAAGAGGATGCAAATAAAGAGCAATATGTGATATGGAAGAGCAAGACAATAGAAGAAGACAAGACATAGACATGATTTTCTTTTAATCCATAGATCATATCTTAGAATAGCTTCTTGATTTTGTTTTATCCCGGTGTAATAAGGAGTTAGTCAGTGATTATAGCAATAACAACAACAACAACAACAAGTCCTTGGTAATTTCAAACTACCAGACCTTCCCGAACTACACTGACCTGATTCCAGTTTAGCCTAGAATATGTAGGCAACCTCTGAAGCAGGGTGCGGTCAAAAGTTTTCAAAATGCTTCTTATGGAATATGCAAGAGGGATAAAATCTCTCATTACTGCTCACTTATCGTTGCACTGAAACTCTTCGTGTTCCCGAGCAAAGAGGGGCAGTGTGAGCACGTGATTTTTGCCCTGAGAAATTAAATTCCAATATATATAAAAATAATACAAAAATGATTTTTGGTGTGCAATTGTGTATTAATTGAAATAATTGTGTTTTGTTTAAAAATAAAAATAAAATTAAAATTACAAAAGGAATCAATTAGAAAATATCATAAAAATGTGAAAATTCAGAAAAAATCAAGAAAATACAAAAATACCGAAAAAATAGAAGAAAAATGTCAAAAATACCAAAAAATTAAGGAAAAAATCAGGAAAAATAGAAAGTAAAGGAAATATAACAACTGAAAATAAATACAAAAAGGAAAATATAAAATACAAAAAGAAAATACAAGAAATAATTAAAATACAAGTTAAAATATATAATACAATATAGTATTGGGTACATAAATAAGATAATACATATATATATATATATATACCCCAAGCCCAAAAATATACCAGGCCCAAAGATAAGCCTGGTCTGCCCAGATTCGTGATCAAACGATGTTGTAATAGCCAAACAAATATCAACCGTTGATGAATTAAATCAAACGGACCAGATGAGGCGGTTACTTCACAACTCAAACGACGTCGTGTAAAGAATATCTTAGCCGTTCAATGCGATTGATCACATGGATGAGACAATGTCTCGTTAAAACCAAACGACTTAGTATAAAAGAAACAATCACAGCCATCCAAACATATAATCCAACGGACATAAAGAAGTCTCTCATTTAAACAAACGACAACGTTTTGAGAGTAAAGGATCCTGGCAGTTGATCTTGACTAATCCAAGGGCCAGGAATCCACAAGACACAGCTGGTATATATTGCCCATCTCCCGTTCAATGTCATTATATCACACACATATACAAACTTATAGAAAATCTAGCCGCTTCAACCTCTCTTCTTCTTCCTCTGGTCTCCCATGGAGACCTGCCGGCAAACCTGCCTCAGTCACCTTCTCCGGCTCATGCGAGCCACCAATACCCTATCCCTCACACACCAACACCTCAAACCATCATAAAACCCCACCAAACCAAATGACTCCCCTATTCTTGAAACTCCGGTCGCCGGAACCCTAGCTGGCGAACTCACCAAGTATGAACCAGCACCTAAAATTAACACCCTAAGACCACTTTGAGGTGATATATCACCCCATCTATGTGGTTAGTTTCGAATATCCATGTAATGTCTCCAATATAAGAAAAATACTTGCCGGAACCCTACTCTGGCGAGTACCCAAAAATAACGCTACCCCCAAAACACTATACTAAGCCTCTAGACCACCCTCACAAACATCAAAATCAAACCTACAGCCCAGTCTGAAAGATCTGGTACCCAGAAGACTAAAAGTCTTCAAATTTTGGAAATCTAGAGAAAAATGAAAAGAAAGAAATAAAAAAAAAGAAAGAAGAAAGAATGAAGAAAGAAAGAAAGAAAAAGAAAAGGAAAAAGCCCGAAAAAGTTAAGTTTACTATCCCTGTTTCTATTTCTTGATTGCTACATGTCTTAAAATGTTTATGTACTCATCTTCTATGTCTACTTGAGCCTATCTCTTTTGCATGCTTAAAGAATAAAGATCTATCTTTGTTTGTGTGAATCTTACGTATGTCTAAGTTTGCTAAAGTTTTCTTAGGGTTTTGGTGTTAACCACACATGAATCATGTGTTAATAAGTCTGTTTTATGTGTTTGTTCATCATGCTCTATCTAAAATTGAGTTTTCATTAGTTGGAATTCAACCATTATCAAACTTCTCCTCTGAGTTTTGATTAATTAAAAATTAATTCGTGATTAAGGCTACATGTGCAAAATAAAATAAAACTGGCTATATTTGTAACTTGACTCATTTGTGAGTTCATTCTAAATCTTTGGATGCTTTTGTAACTTGGGTTATAAGTGTAAAGGTCTTGTGGCTATTTCTAAAAGTGTATGTTTATTAAGTGGCTACTTCTGTGAGTTAAGTCTGATTACTAAGTGGCTATCTCTGTCGTTGAGTAGTCATACTGATTAATTAGCTGTACTTCTATTAAGAGGCTATTTCTGAAAACTATATCTGTTTGTTGATTGGCTGTATTTCTACTAAAAGGCTATGTTTTATATAGTGGTCATATTGTAATAAGTGATTGGGTTCTGATAAATATTGGCTAATAATGTAAAGGGTTTGGGGGTCTGAATTGGCTAAGTCTTAAAACATCTATAATTAGTGGTTACTTATTAAATAATTTTGAACCCTAGTTCTGTGAGACCTTAGGTAAGTCGGGTAATTTGGAATAAATACAAGGGGTATAAAAGGAATAGTAAATGACATTCCTGAAGATTTAATAGAGCCTATAAGGCTAAAAATGACTTTAGTGCCTAGTATTTCTGCAATTACTTACAAAATAAAGAGCAAACTGGGCAGAATTAAAAGGCATTTGTGTAATAAACCTTAGTAAGTGAGGGTAACTAGGTAAAACACACCTAAAAGAACCCTATAGAATTGCCTAGAACCTTCTAGCAAGGGTTCAAAAGCATTTCGACACAATCTTATTAGACGACACTGTAATAATTGAAAAGAATAAGGGGAGGGAAATGAAATTAACTTATTTGAAATTTCCCTCCAATTCCCCCTAAAATACCTCTAGAAATAGGCTGATAGTAAGCGTGAAAAAGGGGCTAGAATTCTGAAAGCATCTCTGGGTTCAGAAGTTAAAAAAGGATTCCACATATTATAGCTCTTAGCTGATTAACTTGGGTGTTGATTTGGGAATTTCTGCGAGGTCGACTCTTCTTCAATTCATCTTGACTTTGCTGAATTCCTTGATTCTACTTGGTTGATTTGCTGGATTCTATATTTGGGATTTTGTTAGCTGCTTTACTGTGATCAACTTGTCACGTTGCTGTTGCTGTTTTGCTGCTATTAGTTGCTGATTATTCTTCTTCTTCAAAGCCCTAGACTTATAGACTTGTTTTGAATGAGGTACACATCAATTTTTCGAGATTGTAATCGAGATTATGATGAAGAAATGATGCTTGATTAATTTTTGATGATGTCATTTTGTTTCTTCTATCATAGCTGTAGTTAATTTGTATATTCCTTTGTAATTCATTAGGAATTGTTATAATAATTAACAACTCTGTGGATCTGACCTAGATTAGAGTAAGCGTAGTTAATGCTGTAGTTAGATATAAATTAGTAATTAAATATAGTTAAAACCTAAATCAAAACTAAAATAGACTAATACAAAACTAATACACTTAGATAAATAGATCTAATTCTTAAATTGGATGTATAAACTAGAATCTAGCAACTTTTGTTAGTTAAAATTCTAAATCAGGATCGATTTAATCTAATAAGGGAATAAGTAGGTTAGCAGTTCAAATTGTATTATCGCCTACCTTCAAAAGGGTTTATATACAGATTTGCTTTTAGTCGTTTGTCATTGTTATCAACTCAAGCATGTCTAGTCGATGTTACAACACTGTTTTCCT
Source organism: Nicotiana noctiflora (assembly GCA_032618575.1). NCBI lineage: Eukaryota > Viridiplantae > Streptophyta > Magnoliopsida > Solanales > Solanaceae > Nicotiana > Nicotiana noctiflora. The sequence goes on along the minus strand of JASVEL010007860.1, from coordinate 198,080 downwards.
TTTAGTTAAATAAGTGACAAAATAATCCGCAAGCTAGTATTAAAATAATTACCTAAATATCAGAACATACCATATAGTATAACAACATTGATACAAATTACTGTACTATGAATTTTAATTTGCTGTTAAATCTTGAAATTAGTAGTGATCAAAATGTCATTTGGTATCGTGTGAAAATTATTAAGTAGTAATGCTGAATAATAATTGTTAAAATGCTGATGTTGAAATAATAACTCGTGTTTGCTTATATAGTCTGGGCTTAGTTGTGTGTAAAGGCCTAGATCTGGTTAATATGGTACCTGTAACCTCAAATAATAATAGTAGCATACATTGGGCTACAGATGACCATTCGTACCAGCGATAGACTGTTAAAGTAGTCCAAAGTCCAGGCCCAATAATGAATAAATGGCCTGGACTCTGATAGTATAGTCTAAAATAACATAAAAATGAGATATAACTTAGGAAGAAAAAACAGAATAGAAAAACATAGTATATGACTAAGTTTAGACTTTTAAAAATAAGGGACGAGCCTCGTCTCGAAGATGAAAAGATACATGGGGCCCCCACATCGATTTTAATATAAAGTGTTAGACTTGGAAGGACCGTTTAGCAAATTTCACGGTCTGTCCTAAAAGATAATAAGACGTAGACGATATAGGCGCGATTAAAAATTACATTCCTAATACGAGTGCACATTTTATGTGACCCAATCTCAAATCTCGGCGAAGCTGAAATGCATTAAAGTCACAGGTGTACTTGTTGTGGTGTGACTCAAAATGCGTTTTTGTGATGTCGCAAGTCTGTAAAAATGACAAAGCAGGACACTAAAAACATTTGTAAAAGCATATAAAGAAATCAGATAAGACAAAAACAACAGTTGAGCGACGGTGCTTGAACCACTGAATCCGGGAGTGCCTAACACCTTCTCTCGGGTTAACAGAATTCCTTATCTGGATTTCTAGTTTCGCTGACTGTTAAAACAGAGTAATAATTTCCTCGTATTTGGGATTAAACTGGTGACTTGCGACACCATTATCTTCCCAAGTGGCGACTCTGAAATTTAAATAAATCCCATTCCGATTGTCCTTAAAGTGGAAAAACTCCTTCCCTGCTATTATTATTATATCCCTTCTTGGGGTGTATTAGTAAATAGCGGGGTATACTTATCTAAAAAGTAGTAAAAAGAGAGATGTGACAAAAGGTTCCTTCAAAACCTTAGACAAGTAATTTAGCTACTCATGGCTATGGAAAAATAAACTAAGATAAAATTCATCATAAAAATCAAAAGAAAAGAAGAAATATGTTTGGAGTATTCTCTCACAATAGTTTCCCTTGTCAAGATACTCTAAAAATCAATACATGCCTCCTTTGGGTGAAGTATAATATTTTAAATAGGGTTTAGGTCTAAAAATCCCGTATTTGACACTTTGACCCCTGAAGTTTTTGCGCCTGTCGCGGTTCTGCCACGGTCGCGGTAGAACCGCGTCCAATCAACCTCTCTGAATCTTTGAAGTTCTGCAACAGCCTTCCACCACTGTTCTACCGTGGTCGCGGTAGAACCACGGTCAAACCACCTTTCTGAATCTTGAGGGCTGGCAGGCGTGGCTTCATTGGGGATTTTCACATTTGGCCTCTTTTCTCCAATTTTGACTCCAAAACTGCTACTTAGTCTTCCTTAGCCATATATCACCTACAAATCATGAAAAGCACTAATAAGAGCACTTTGTTATCATGTTTATTATCAAAACTACATAAGAAGGTGTTTATTTAAGGCATGATTATAGTCAAATTCACCTATTATCAACACCCCACACTTGAACCTTTGCTCGTACCACACTTCTAGGCCTAACTGTTCAATGCATTGTCCCAATTTATGTCACACCCGCTATTATCAATGATCAACCTAAGCAGTGCAACAATCATAACTCAAATGCAGACTCTCATGCCAAGACACACTTGTGCTCACTCTAAGTACTCTAACAGAAATGAAGACTCACTTTTTCTTCCTGAGTCATATTCCCTCACATAAACAAAATCTCAGAGAAGTTCCATACACATAAAATTCAACAACAAGGAACCATATATAGGAAAAATTCACTCACTCTCAGCAAGGAGCATTCACATGCCACACAAACACATTATAAGCTTGCCCCTAGTGTAATACTCTACTAATCGAGTCATTCAGTCAAATATCAAGAGGACTTTATAGGTTGTAATGTAGGCTAAGGGACGGGTATGATATATTTGGATATAGTGACTAACCTTCCTAAGCACTTTTAATACACACTTCCTTTTATTTCACCTTTATGTTCAACCCAATCATTATTTCACATTTTATTCACTTGTGATCCCCACTTTTCTTTAGGTGCAAATGGATATTTTTTAGAGATTCATTGTACAATGCCAGTTCACCAATCAAACCATTCATTCTTGATTCCCTTTATTCACTAACTCCCTACTATCCCACACTTTGACTTTTGTATATTCTTTAGTGATTCAAGTGCTTTAAGGAGGTAAAGGTTCAAACAATTAGATTATTCAATCACACCTATTTAGATCATTATAGGGTTATCAAAGAACATGATTCAGGCTCAAAGGGGTTAACTATGTTAATATGTACAGGTGGATTCACAATTATATAAGGTTGCACAAAGAAATTCCTCAATCATCTCTAAGACTAAACGACTTCTATTTCACTTTGCGAACACACAGGGCAAGTTCTAGGTATCATATGCAAGCCCATAATGCAAGTAACAACTCACACACACTTAGCATGTAAATCAATCCGAATCAGTTCATCAACATAATCATACAAGTGTTCAAGCAAGACAAGATGTGCAAAATTAAGGCATATATTACGAGTATACAAACAAGCTTAGATGTCACGGTCTCGAGTTCTTTTTAGTTATTTGCAACTGTGCACATTTGGGGTTGCATTCTAACCTTCACCCTTTTAATCCTAATACTACAAAAAGAAAAATTTACCTAACCCGATTCAAGAAAAACCCTTGGAAAAGAACTGTGATCAAAAGAAAAACCAAGGGGGAGGTATTACACTACCTAAAGAAGAAAATAAAAATAAAAGATTCTATATGGACTACTTCCCTCAAGAGTAATGTCCAAGTAGTCCGTCATCATGAAGAGTCCTCCAACTTTGTTTTTTGGTTTTATATATATATATATATATATTATAATTAGTTCCGATTTTGACCTTCCAGAAACCCGTCGGCAAGTGTCCGTCGTTGGGCTAAGTCAGCTAATCCTAATATAGACCTAATCAAATACATATAACACTAATGCTACACTACAACACTAATGATACACTACATTACAGCTACATATAATACAACATACAAAAAGAGCAAGTTTCCCACCCCACACTTAGAATCATGGCATGTCCCCATGTCATATAAGCAAAGTAAAGAGCAGAAGGGTCAGAAGACTTCCCTGAGACTCAATCAGAGTCAGAGACAATGCTTGGGTCAACATGGAAGGCTCTCCCCAATGCACAAAACTAGGCCATGAACCGGCTCTCAATCCTGGACTGCCTCTGGGACATAGCATCCATCCTTGTGTGCAATCCATCCACCAAAGTACGAAGATCTGCTACCTCTTCATCCAAAGATCGCAACATAGGTGTGGTGGACTGTGATCTTGATAGTCCAGCCCTAGAATACGTGCACCGAGAATGACCAACACTGTCTGTAGACCTCCTAAATGGAGAAATAGGGACCTGGTCATCATCATCATCGTCAATATCAATTGTTGTTCTTGCATCCCAGCCCACTCTAATGCTAGAGGCTTTGAATGTTGCTTTTGGTGGCAAATCTCCATTGGAGGTGTTTGTGGGTGTATTCTTCATCAAGTACAATGTGGTTACCAAACAAGGGAAATGGAATCCCTTTGTCCGCAGTGGTCCCCGGAGTACCATCTCATCTCCAATTACTCGGGCCGGATCAAACTCCTTAGTTACAAAGCACCAAGTCAATATTGTCCTATTGAAGTTCACATCCATTGTATTGCTGGATGGTAGGAACCTGCTGCAGATGAGAGTTAGCCAACATTTGCCTAAGTGAGTGAAGGAGCTAGAGTTGAGGGTGATTTGGTCCTGTATCCAAATGGTCGCCCCTCTGTGTATAGTGCTTCTATCATAACCTCCCTTGTAACATTTGGCCTATCATGATAATAGTTGATGTCACTGGTGAATGGAGGTAGCCTCAACAGCTGGAAAATTGTCTGAACTTTGGCATTGACCACTTTTCCATGTATAATCACCTCCCTACACATGTTGAATGAGCAATTGGCATAAAATTCTTGAACTAACATCTTGTTAAATGGAGCGGGGTCGTCGAATAGGAATTTCATCTCCCGCCTCCGAATCTCCTCATACATTTCCTCTTTTTCAGCATGGAGGGCTCCTCGGTCGATCGGAATCTCATGAAGGAAACTCTTTGTAGCTTTAGCATTGAAATCATCCTCAGCCAGTTCTGATACGAACCTGGGCTCATCATAAGTAGGGCTCCTGGATGGTCCTACTGACTGCCTTGTTGGGAGCCATATAACCTGCAAAGAATCAAACGAACCATCAAAATATGCCCTAACTAGTACCAATCAAATTGTTACTCAGACTTTACCACCCGATGGCACCAAATACTTTCCCTCAATTCATTCATAACAACCTCCACAATAGCCACAATTTTCTTACCATTTCCGGCATAATACACCCCATACTTACTCATTTTAATGTTATACATGAGAAACAATACCACCATATATGTACTACAACAATACCATGCATCAACTACAATAATACCACCAATCAATTACACAACCTCATCCATCAATTATAACACCCCAAACCTAGGTCGGGCGTAAAACACCCCAAAAATATACAACACAATACCAAATTTCCGGCCAACACATGACCCAATACCATACTATACCACAAAATATAGTTTAGGCCTCCAAGCTACCAAAACAACTTCACAATTATATAATAATGGATACCCAATCGATTTGGCACCAAACAACCTCATAAACATCAACTACAACAATGGAAAACATAAAAGAAAGCAAAAAAATTCAAGTTTTACACTAATCCTTAACTAGGGTTCAATTAAAACTACTAACTAGCTAAAATACACTACTTATAAGAGGAAGAAATAGAGAGAGAATAAATAACTTATTTGTGGTGAATAGGGGAGGAATTTGAGTGGTGTTAATGGAGGTGGGAAAAAAGAAGAAGGGAAGAAGATGAATAGACAAGGGAGAGAATTGGGGTAGAGTGTTTTTAGAGAGAAGAAAAGAAAGAGAGAATAAGGGAGGGGGGCTTGCATTTTTGATGGGAAAGGGGAGCGAGGGGGGGGGTAGAAAAAAATAAAAACATACTTACCTGGGCCGTGCTAGAGTCTGCCGCGGTTCTGCCGCGGTAGCGGTAGAACCGCAAGCAGTGAGGTTTAGAGAGGTCGTTTGACTGCGGTTTCATCGCGGTCGCGGTGGAACCGCGGTCGATTCCCCTCTCTGATTCTAATGCATATATTTTTATTTATTTTTTATTTTTATACTAGAGGTTACAATTACAACAATTTCATGGGTTGCCTCCCACGTGGCGCCTGATTTAATGTTGCAACACGACTCATATGAGAACAATTAAGGTTCGCTCGACCTCTGTGGTTCGTTCAAATGTAGCTCGGACATCTTCTTAGGCTCGTTCCATGCCCACATACAATTTCAACCGCTGACCATTGACTCTAAATGTATGAGAGTCATCTTCAGTAGCAACTTCCACAGCTCCGGATGGAAACACTTCAACCACGCGAAAACGGTCCAGACCACCTTGACTTAAGCTTACCCGGGAACAACTACAATCTTGATTTATAGAGAAATACCTTATCCCCGGATTTGAAATTTCGCTTGATGATGTTTTGATAGTGTAACCGCTTCATTCTCTCCTTATACAGCCTTGTGATTTCAAAAGCGAGATACCGGAACTCCTCTAGCTCATGTAATTCATTGACTCTTGACGTGCACGCAGCTTCCAAGTCTAAATTCAGTTGTTTCAGTGCCCACCACGCTTTATGTTCAAGTTCAACAAGTAGGTTACAGGCCTTCCCAAACACTAACTTATATGGTGACATGTCAATTAGTGTCTTGAAAGCTGTCCTGTAAGCCCATAATGCATCATCTAGCTTCCTTGACCAGTCAGTTCTTGCAGCATTCACAGTTTTTGTCAATATGCTCTTGATCTCTCTGTTGGACACCTTAACCTGTCCACTAGTCTGTGAGTGGTATGAAGTATCCACCTTATGGCGCATATTTTATTTAGCCAACAACTTCTCAAAGGCCCTGTTGCAGAAGTGAGTGCCCTCATCGCTGATAATTACACGCGGTGTCCCAAAGCGGGTGAATATGTTCTTCTTGAGAAACACAACCACTACCTTTGCATCATTGGTGGGTAACGCTATAGCTTTCACCCATTTGGACACATAGTCTACAGCAACAAGAATGTACTTATTACCATAGGAGCTGACGAAGGGACCCATGAAATCTATCCCCAAGACATCGAACACTTATACCTCTTAAATTGGGTTCATGGGTATTTCGTGATGCCGGGAAATGTTCCCAGTGTGTTGACATTCATTACAACCCTTGGCCTAAAAGTGAGCATCTTTAAACACCATTAGCCTGAAAAATCCGGCCTCTAACACCTTAGCTATTGTCTCGATCCCTCCAAAGTGACCGACGTACGTCGAAGCGTGACAAGCCTGCAAGACAGAAGACTTTTTGATCTTGGGGACGCATCTCCGAATCATGTTATCAAGACAAATTTTAAACAAGTAGGGATCATCCTATTAATACAATTGGCTTTCACGAAAGAATCTCTTCCTCTAGACTGACGACAGGTCGTGAGGAACAATACCACTGGCCAGGTAATTAACACAGTCTATATACCATGGTGCTTCCTGATGAGTGGTAGCGAGCAGCTGAACATCTGGAAAAGTTTCCAGAATTTCTTTAACTTTTACAACATTTTCAGCTCATTCAAGTCGTGATAAGTGATGAGCGACTTGATTTTCAGTGCCCTTGCGGTCATGAATTTCAAGATCGAACTCTTGCAATAGCAACACCCAACGAATCAAGCGTGGCTTAGAGTCCTTCTTTTCTATTAAATATCAAAGAGCTGCATGGTCAGTGTATACGATTACCTTAGATCCTATCAGATAGGACTGGAACTTGTCAAAAGAAAATATCATAGCTATCATCTCTTTTTCCATCACTGTGTAGTTCAACTGGGCTCCGCTCAACATCCTACTAGCATGGTATATCGGGTGCATCAATTTGTCCTTCCGCTGGCCCAGTGCTGCCCACATCGCGTAGTCACTAGCATCACATATTAATTCGAATGGTTGCTCCTAGTTGGGGGCAATGATTATGGGTGATGTGACCAGCCTTTGCTTCAACTCCTCAAAAGCTACCCTGCAATCATTAAAAAATACAAAAGGGTGATCTTTCTCTAACAACTTACAAAGAGGGTTGGTGATTTTAGAGAAGTCCTTAATGAACCTCCGGTAGAAACCGGCATGTCCAAGAAAGCTTCTTATAGCTTTCACTGAAGTTGGTGGAGGCAACTTTGCTATGACATCAACCTTTGCTCTATCAACCTCTATTCCATTGCTTGACACTAGGTATCACGACCCCAAAATCCGGTCGTGATGGTGCTCAGCATACTACTAGGACAGCCCAACATTTCAACTGAAACACGGAGCTATTAGCTCACACTTAACCCTTTTAAAGCATAAACAGTGATAGACTAATAAAGAAAAATATCCGATGCACCGGGATTAGACATCCCAAACCAGTATAACCTCCCAACGGATCAAGAGTCACAAGTCATGAGCCTCTACCAGAATTTATAAGCTGTGATAATGTATACAACTGTGCACAAGTGTGGAATAGACTAAACAAAAACAAGGATAAACTGGAGAGTCAGGTCCTGCAGACGTTGGCAGGTACCTCAACTGTCCAATGCAACTCCGGAGCAGCTATAGAATCAGCTCTGCTGCGATGTACCTGGATCTGCACACAAGGTGCAGGGAGTAGTGTGAGTACTTCCAACTCAGTTGTAATAAGCAAGGGTAAGACAGCGAAGGTAAGAAAACCCAACACAACACTAAGTAAAGCTATACACAATATCATGTATCAGTTATCAACATAAGCAATATCTGAACCAGCAGTATCAAAACCAACAATATCAGCTATCAGAATAACAGGTATAGCTAAATGCAATGCAATGCATGAATATGACCGCTACGGCGCGTAGCCTGATCCATTTGGGTACCCGTGCTCACTTTGGGGGTTCAGACTCCGGAGGGGCTCCTACACCCCAAGCACAATATCATGATACGCTGCGGCGTGCAGCCCGATCCACTACCAGTCAGCTATAATACAATGCAACCTCTTAGGCTCAGAAATAGTTTTCGAAAACTCTTTTTATCATTTTCAATAGAAAACATTATTTCTGAAAATTCCAGAGTTTGGCAAACAATTTTAGACTGTAATAGCTCAGGACTGGTATCAAAATAGCATGTCAATATCATAGAAACAACAACAACGATCCTCGCGGGATCCCAATAACTGGCTCATAGCCCAAAGATATTCACAACCATCTTTACCGGCTCAATAATAGCCAACAACACAGTATAGTATCAACAGGTTGGACTAAGCCATAGTCCCCAATCACATTTGACCCCGCACTCACAGGAGAGTACGTGTCTCGCCTCAATACAGCGTCACATAGTGATACACCGGGGTTTCAAACCCGCTGGTCATCACCCACACCCATTACTCACCTCGACTCGACTCGAAAAATAGTCCATAATGCCCTTGCCACGAGAATCGGCCTCCACGAATGTAGAATCTGATCAAAGTAAATAGAAATGCATCAACATAGGCTAAAGGGACATTACCCAATCAAAACAACTTGAATTACACAAAAGATCACAAAGTTGCCAAAACCCGACTTTCGGTATGCTTCTCGAAAAATTACAAAAGTTACATTTTCGGAATCCTTATCTCTACATGAGTCCATACATATAAAGTTTATCAAAATCGGACTCCGTTTGCCCATTCAAATCGATGATTTACCATAACCCAGTCTTAGGGAAAAAATCCCCCATTAATCCTTCCATTTTCAGTGAAATAATTGAAGATTCTAAGATAAAATCGTGTATTTAGACCATAAAACTTACCTCCAATGTTTACCCGGTGAAATCCCTTTCAAGTCCCATCACTTTGCTCTCTAAGAACTCAAAAATTGAGGAAATGTGTAATGGGTTCGCGGATGAAATGTTCTAAACTTAACCCTTCTGCCAGGCATCGTTACTGTACGCGATCGCAGGCTTTGGCATGCGATCGCAATGTACAAATTTTGGCAGGCTTAATTCTTCTTTTACGCGATCACGTGAACTCAACCGTGATCGCGATGACCATCTAAACAATGCTTCGCAATGGCGACACTCATACTGCGATCGCAGTGCCTCCAGATCTTACCTTACGCGATCGCATCCAGCACCTCGCGATCGCGATGCACCCAGCCTTCACCTTACGCGATCGCATCTGGCACTTCGCGATCGGGAAGAGCAAAAGACCCTCATCTCTCTGATACACTACACGATCGCGTGGCCATCTACGCGATCGCGATGAGTAAATTATCTGCACTTTTATTGCAGCAGATCAGCTGTGCTTTTTGGCACAAAATGATCCGTTTGGACCCCCGGATTCATCCTGAGGCCCCCGAGACCCCAAAGAAAACCACCAACCTACTTAAAAACACGTTATAAACTTGTTCCAATCATAAAAACATGCCCTTAAACAAGGAAATCATCGAATCAAAGCGAATTCAAGCCTATGTTTCATCTAGAACTTCCGAAACCAACATCCAATCAAAAACCCGACCAAACGATGTCTGAATGACCTAAAAATTTGTAGGCATATCCAAAATCACCTAACGAAGCTACTTCAACTGTCGGAATTCCAGTCCGACTCTCGGATCAAACTGTCACATATCGATCGGATTTCGCAAAAATTCCATCTTAGCCAATTCAAGCCTATTTCTACACCGGAACTCCAAATTCAATTCCCCTCATTCCCCTAAGTCAAAAATCACCTCCCACAACTAACCAAATCACCAGAATTCGATTATGAGCCCTATAACCACATAGTCAACTCTAGGTTGACTTTTTATAAACAAGCTTTATTTCAAAAGGCTATATGCCTCATTTTCAACCAGAATCACTCCTAACTCACCCGATAGACTCTAACACTGATATAGAAACATGAAACATATAAATGAAGGGGTAATGAAGTGGTAATTCCCATGACGACGGGTCGGGTCGTCACATTCTCCCCCACTTAAGCAAACGCTCATCCTCGAGCATGTCAAGAAACATACCTAGAGACTCAAATAAGTGAGGATATCTGCTCCGCATCTCCCGCTCGATATCCCAAGTGGCCTACTCCACGGGTCGACCTCTGCATTGAACCTTTATTGATGCAATGTCCTTGGATCTCAATCTCCTCACCCGATGACCCAATATAGCTACAGGCTCCACATCATAGGTCAAGTCATCATCAAGATAAATAGTGCTAAAGTCCAACACATGCAATGGGTCGCCAACATATTTTCGGAGCATGGATACGTGGAACATTGGATGAACTCCCGAGACTGGGTGGCAAAGCAAGCATATATTCCACATCTCCAATCCTCCTGGGGATCTCAAAAGGGCCAATGAATCTCAGACTGAGCTTTCCTTTCTTCTCGAATCTCATGACGCCTTTCATAGGCGAAACCTTCAGTAAGACCTTCTCACCCACAGAATAAGACACATCCCGAACCTTCATGTCCGCGTAACTCTTTTGGCACGACTGAGCTGTGCGAAGTCTCTCCTGAATCACCTTCACCTTGTCCAAAGCATCCTGGACTAACTCTGTCCCCAACAACCTTGCCTCACCGGGCTCAAACCAACCAACCGGAGATCTACACCGTCTCCCATATAAAGCCTCATACGGCGCCATCTGGATACTAGATTGGTAACTGTTGTTATAGGCAAACTCTATGAGAGGCAAATAATCAGCCCATGAACCACCAAAATCAATAACACAAGCTCTCAACGTATCCTCTAAGATCTGAATAGTACGCTCGAACTGTCCGTCCGTCTGAGGATGGAATGCAGTATTCAACTCAACTTGAGAGCCCAACTCACGCTGAATTGTCCTCCAGAACTACGAAGTAAACTGAGTACCTCTGTCTGATATGATATAAATTGGGACTCCATGCAATCTAATGATCTCCTGAATGAATATCTCAGCTAACCGCTCCGAGGAGTACGTGGTACACTGGAATGAAGTGAGCAGACTTGGTCAGCCTATCCACAATCACCCAAACCGAATCAAACTTTCTCGCTGTCCGAGGGAGTCCAGTAACAAAGTCCATAGTGATCCTCTCCCATTTCCACTCAGGAATATCAATGCGCTGAAATACGCCACTAGGCCTCTGATACTCGTACTTGACCTGCTGACAGTTGAGGCACCATGCTACATGTCTAACAATGTCCATCTTCATCTTCCTCCACCAATAATGCTATTTCAAGTCCTGGTACATCTTCGCGGCATCTGGATGGATAGAATACCGCGAGCTATGGGCCTCCTCTAATATTAACTCACGAATGCCATCAACATTGGGCACGCATATCCAGCCCTGCATCCTCAATACACCATCACTATCAATAGTGACATCTATGGAATCATCATGCTGAACTCTGTCCTTAAGGACAAGCGATTGTGGATCATCATACTTGCGCTCACGAATACGAGCATATAAAGAAGACCGAGAGACAACACAAGCCAACACCCTGTTGGGCTCTGAAATGTCTAATCTCACTAGGCGATTGGCTAGCGCCTGAACATCATAAGCAAATGTTCTATCCTCAGCTGGAATATATGCCAAGCTGCCCATACTGACCGCCTTTTGGCTCAAAGCATCGGCCACCACATTGGCCCTCCCCGGATGATATTGTCACTACCCTAGTTCACCAATCGTGAATATGTCATGACGGCACCCAGTCCCCACGACTAGGTAAGCCTAACACATTGCGGAATATACCATTTTATGAACATTAATTAAGAAATAGCGGAAAATAGTATAAAAAGGAAATGTAATCCGTGCCGCTTGGCACATACACCCATCAAACACACTGTATAAAACACCTCCAAGACCCGGAATCCTACGGGCAACACAGACTAAAAGAGAGTATACAACCGTGGCTCTATGTGTAAAGAGTATCTAACAACGAAATGAAGGAAAACATCTACTAATACTATCAGAATAGAAGGAGGGCCTCCGGATCCGCGGACGTAGCAGATCATACCTCGAGGTCTCCAAATGTGCTGCTGAATCACCTGATATGAGCCTGTCCTGATGTACCTGGATCTCCACAACAAAAGTGTGCAAAAGAGTAGCATGAGTACACCACGGCGGTACTCGGTAAGTGCCAAGCCTAACCTCGATGGAGTAGTGACGAGGAAGGTCAGGGCCCTACTGAGAGAACAATAATATAATGATGATAACAATGATAAACAATTTTAATAATAATGAATCTGAAATGACGACAATAAAGTGATTTCTGCAACCGTCTACAATTTAAGCTAGCAGCAAGTAAATAACTCAATAAAACTCAATCAGCAAGTCCAGGACCTGTGGGAATTGAATCCATAGTCCCTTTCCATAACCAACAATCCAGGAGCTACAGGAATTGAACCCGCAGTCTCGATAACAATATCCCTGGGTCTCCGGGAATCGAACCCGCAGCCCTGGGTCTCCGGGAATTAAACCCGCAGTCTACCAATACATACAATAAAGGAACACGCAGAGAGAATATAATATGTTTAACTACAACTTCACCCAAACTAGTGCCAACAATTTATCAAGAAGTTCAAGTAACTTAACTAGGCAATTAGACATGTTGAATCCTAGCTATTCATGCTTTTCTAACTAATACCGGGTAGAATTAACGCTTTTATCAGCTAAGAGCAGGAATATCACTAATCGGACAGTTCAAGTAAAGTGTGTGTTACAACAACCAGCGCATGTACACGTCTGTCACCTCGCGTACAAGACATTTAAACTATCACATAATATCCTAGGGGTGAAAGTTCCCCCACACGAGGTTAGACAAGCCACTTACCTCGACTCGACTCCGGTACAAAACCGCTAAGAGACAACACTCTTGCCGCGAATGTCGGACTCCACCGATGTAGTATCTGATAAAATCAATGGAATCACATCAAAATAGGCCAATTGGGCATTACCCGATCAAAACAACTCAAAATACACCAAAACCCACAAGTTGCCAAAACCCGACTTTCGGTACGCTTATCGAAAAATCACAAAAGTTATATATTCGGGTTCCTTATCTCAATACGAGTCCGTGCATATAAAATTTATCGAATTCGGACTCCGTTTGCCCATTCAAATCAAAGATTTCTTAAATTTTAGGCCTAGGGCTCAAACCCACCTTTAATCTCCCATTTTCAGTGAAATAATCAAGGATTTCATGATAAACTAACGAATTAAAGTCAAGAAACTTACCCCCGATGATTTCCCGATGATATCCTAGCGATTCCCCCTCAATTTCTGGCCAAAAGCTCTCAAGTTGCTAAAAAATAATGGAGGAAAATGACACAAAAATCGCGGATATACTGCCCAGAATTTCCGTCGGTACTGTTCACCCGCGGACACTGTTCATGCGTGTGGGATACTGTTCACTATTCACACGTGCAGTTACTGTTCACTATTTATAAAATGCAGCAGCTTTTTCAAAAAAATTGCAGCACAGCCATTTTGCACCAAAATGGTTCTATCTCCATCATACGAACTCGAAATTCAACGATTCTCTTTCCTATGACTCCGTAATTTAGATACGGATCCAGTGGTTCAAAACAAACTGCATTTGGATCTCATTTGCTCCGTCTAACATCAATTTCGCTCGTTAAACAACTAACTCACATTTCGCGTCAAAAACCCAATCGCGACTCGATGAAATTAAACCAAAATTTTCAGATCAGTCCTATAATTCATGATTTAAATTCTCGAAGTCTCGAAATCAAATTTGGATCTCTAGAACTAAAAGTAGACCTTTGGATCATTACATTTATGCTCAAAACGGCAAAAATCTTCCAAAAATGACCCGTTGGGCATTCGAAACACATCCGAGACCCCCGAGACCCCGACCAATAACACCAACCAGTCCCAAAACACATTACGGACTCGCTCGAGGCCTCAAATCACATCAAACAATGCAAAATTATGAATTAACCTCCAATCCAAGCTTGATGAACTTTGAAGTTTCCAACTTCTATTTCCGATGCCGAAACCTATCAAATCAAGTCCGATTGACTTCCAATTTTGAACACAAGTCCAAAATGACATAACAGAGCTACAGAAATTTTCGAAATTCCATTCCAGCCGTCTGATCAAAATTTCACCTATCAACCGGAATTCGCCAAAATGCTAACTTTGCCAATTCAAGCTTAATTCTACACCGGTCATCACAAAAATATTCCGGACACACTCCTAAGTCCAAATCACCTAACGAAGCTATCCGAACCATAAGATTAGCATTTCGAGTCCGATAGCAAAATTTCCACTTCCGGTCAAATTTTCTCAAAAACCTTCAAATTCCTATCTTTAGCCAAACGACTCCAAAATGACTTACGGACCTCCGAATTCACTTCCGATCGCGCTACCAAATCCAGAATAACCATACGGAGTTACTCCCAGTCTCGGAATCCCAAACGGACATCAATAACACTAAAATGCATTTTAAGCCAAACTGATGCAATTTCTTCTAAAATGCTATCTTCCATAATATGCGCCAAAACGCTCTCGGGTTATCCAAAACCCGATCCGGGCATACGCCCAAGTCCGAAATCATCATATGAACCTGTTGGAACCTTTAGATCCCAATTCCGAGGTCGTATACTCAAAATTACAATCCTAGTTCATTTCTTCAATTTTAAGCTACGGAAATGAGAATTTTCATTTAAATTTGACTCCAAACTTCTTGAATTTTAATTCTGACCATAGACACAAGTCAATATACGTGAGATAAAGCTTCTCATGGCCTCAAACTGCTGAATGACGCACCGTAGCTCAAAACGACCGGTTGGGTCGTTACAATCTCCCCACTTAAACATACGTTCGTCCTCGAACGTGCTGAGAACTACACTGAAGTAGTCTGAAATCACTGGTTTAACATCTCATGCAACTTCCCGTGCTTCCACAACTCATTTGAGCACATTAGCTCGATAACTCTATAGATATACTCCTTTATTCGAGTAAATAAGCCATTAGACCCAATTCCAACATCCTGAATTTCCTGCCTAGCATGTTTCCCTCATACGACCACCATATCAATCTTCACACGCTGTACCCATACATGACTGCATAACTTTGTTGAATTCATACTTTGCATCACTTTACTCATGGGACCACAATAATATTCTTTAAATATAATAGTCAAAATTCCACAAATTTGATGCTCTCATTGCATCTCATGATCTACATAGGTCTTGCTCTAGCTTTTACAACACTGACACGACGGAAGAGATGTGCCGATATCCATAACCAACTACTGAATCAACAATTCATTGGGTCTATACCCCTGACAAGATCCATTACCTTGTCCTAAACCAGAGAATGATCTTTTCCTATATAATATACTTCATATAATCAGTTTGCACTGACCCCAAGTCCCATAATCTCATCTCACCCAGTACGAGCTGCGCAGGCGATAAGCCACCTCAGACATACTCAAAAGTCCCACAAGATGACACAATATGCTAGTAATCCACTAATTCGTACGTGATACAAAGGAAGGCGAACACTAGAGAGAACTATTCAACTCTCATACTAACATGGACCTCCTCAGAAAAATAGGAAACAGAACACATAAAAGCATTAATAGACACTGAAATAAACATCACACTATTACGGCGTGCAACCTGATCCCAATAGTATACCCATGGCGGCGTGCCACCCGATCCCAACAATATAACCATGGCGGTGTGCCACCCGATCCCAACACTATAACCATGGCGGCATGCCACCCGATCCCAACAATATAACCATGCCGGCGTGCCACCCGATCCCAACAACACAACCATGGCGGCGTGCCACCCGATCCCAACAATATAACCATGGCGGCGTGCCACTCGATCCCAACAATATAACGATGGTGGCGTCCCACCCGATCCCAACAATATAGACTCACACAAGGAGTCATATGTCGAGCTGAATAGCTCATCACATCAAAATACTGAATATCGATCATAAGCTCACTAAGGTGCATGATATCATACTCAATGAAACATATAGCGCTATAGGCTACAAACTCAAGCACAACTAAGGTGCGATATAAGATCTGAGTCTCGAGGGCCATCATGCTCATATACATCACCGTTGAGCGGAACCTCAACACATAAGGAACTTACCAAGCCGTCCCACACTCATACAGTGCAATATATCTTTACATGAATTACTAACCACGAAATAAGACCACGACTATCCCTCCATAAAGGGCGCATTGCTGGAAGAAACACAACTGGCCTGACGCAAGGCTCACTTCCACATTTAAATCAACCCACCGACCTTGAGTCTATCTTGGCCGTGCCAAGCTAAGTCAATAATATTTCACAGGTCTATAACTCAATAAGCAGAGTGCCCTCCAGGCATAAATTCTCAAATGAATGATATTACCAAAATCCTCATACTTGGTTTAAATTTCTAATCAATCAAGTGACTACAAGTCATACCTATACAATCTTCTTGTGGGTCAAGCTCCCACCATCTTCCGAATAATTAAACGGGTCTGCACATTCAACCCACCGGCTGTACTAACACTGAAAAGCGATCAGGAGTCACTAACCGGGATGCAAAGCCTTTCTCGCAGAACACCGATCTCAAATGATACCGATGTTAATACCCATCTTACTCAAAACACCGAAACTCCTTTTCTGCTCATCCGAGCTCTTTATATCACATTCATTGACCAAACTGTGACCTTCGTCCTTACTTCAAATTTCATACAACGCACTGCACCTCATGTGGCGATATACGATAGACGCAATTTCCATCATAGCTCTAGAACTGACGATAGGCTAATACTTCATCACATAATACTTTCCATTTAGCTCACTGCAGGAGAACTATAACAACATACGGCGAATTCTCATAACCATCGAATATGTCAATCTCTAAGTAGTGGTCCAAGCCACCATAACCTTTCCCGAGATCTGCCTACTCATAACAGGCCCTTAATAGAAGAATAATTCAGAATAACATCAATCACTGCGGCCGACAAGTCTCAAATGCACCGCCACAAATCACATGCATAATTCGATCACGTTGCATGAACCGATCATTGACACCAATACGCCAACTCAACTATGGCTGATCAATCTACTTCCTTCCAGGTTATCCTTGATTGCCTTAGAAATGTTAATATCTTCCTTCAATACCTAACTTATTCCAACCGCACTTACCCCGAGTGACCTTAAATCATGAGGCCATGCTATCTCAAGAACGACGACCATTTCACGTCTCTCAAATACTACACCACAAGTCAAAACATCATAGATCGTTTTGTGCCTTTCTTCATAAGTTGCGTCAAAAGCTTAAGCCTCAACTGTACTTATAGACTTAGAATTATCAGGCACCACACTTTACCTCTTGAATTCACTAGGACCGCTATTGAGAGCCATCCGGCCCTGACTTGCCCCAGTACGCAACCAACTCTACTGAATTTTATTACATATGAATACCCTCTCGATAAATCCCCCAACGGAACCACTTCCCGCAAAGCGTGCACCTATACGAGGCATAAATCATGAATCTTTCCTCAAGTTTGAACACGAGCAAGTAAGGCTAACCATAACATGCATTCAACAATTTATATACTCAAATTACCACTCATGGCCCTTTTTCCGTGGCTGCAAGAACACAATAATATGCTAGTATCCAGAATTCACACAGGTAATTAACCATGCGACCCAATCTTAAGCGGTGGGACTCTCCCACTTAGCCCAAAGCCACTATTACACGACTCTCGAACATATTGGAACCATTCTCTCAAGTCATTTACTATTATTCAACTGCAACTCACTTGATCCAACGAATATAACCACATGTGATCTATTAGCACTCTAACACCATAGGGTATGACCTCATCCCAATACAACCAAACATCTTCTCGCTCCATGCATCGAGCATTATTTACCACGACAGCTTAAGACATACTGTGATTCTCACACCTACGAAGCACCATGTAGCCTTTACCGAAATCTTCCCTGCTGATAAAGAAAGGTAGAATTTATTAGGGATACAGGAACATCAAAAGTCCTTACATCATACCATACGAGCCTCAACTCTTGCCTATCCGCCAGTTTCAAAGAACTTTTGAATAGCACTTAATACAGCGCAGGCCAAATCTGATATGATACATGACCCATAATTTGGTCGTTGATAGTGAAATCCTTTCACTTGGCACGAAGCCATAAGACACATCTTGCTAATCCATGACAATAGCCTTTATCATTTGTATGTCTTCATCATAAGACAGCCCAAGACATTCGTTTGGCACATGTCCTTCTTAAGACAGTTAAACTCATATCCCCCCAGTATCTCTGCTGGCTGAATCCTTCGCTAAATAGATATATCATATGAACCATATAGTCTTTATTACCACCAACTATCTTTAGATCAACATCCACCATGTTATTTTACCATTGTTGTGACGATTAGGCAGCTAAGTAAACGTTCTCAAGACCGTACTTATCAATCAAATGTCAGAACCTAGTGCACCCCCATGTGCACAATTGAAAATCTCTCAATTCTCTTGCATTATCGATATGGATGACACGCGGTAACAATGGTTGAGTAAATTCTTGACTCCCTTGAGATCTCTCTGCAGCGTCACGAACCGTCGGCGCATACTTGATACCGAGTGCGCAATTTCAATACACGAGTGGATGCAAAAGAACATATGACATAGGCTCCAACCGAATAAATGGCGCACGATAAGGAATTCAAAGAATTGAAGAGTTTCCTAAACAGTTACATAGCCTCTCGTAGATAAATACAGACGTCTCCGTATCGATCAGCGAGAATATAAGTAACCGGTCTGTGTCCCGTGACTCCTATGAACCTAGAGCTTTAATACCTACTTGTCATGACCCTAGTTCACCAATCGTGAACATGTCATGACGGCACCCAGTCCCCACGACTAGGTAAGCCTAACACATTGCGGAATATACCATTTTATGAACATTAATTAAGAAATAGCGGAAAATAGTATAAAAAGGAAATGTAATCCGTGCCGCTTGGCACATACACCCGTCAAACACACTGTATAAAATACCACCAAGACCCGGAATCCCACGGGCCACACAGACTAAAAGAGAGTATACAACTGTGGCTCTATGTGTAAAGAGTATCTAACTATGAAATGAAGGAAAACATCTACTAATAATATCAGAATAGAAGGAGGGCCTCCGGATCCGCGGACGTAGTAGATCATACCTCGATGTCTCCCAAAGTGCTGTTGTATCACCTAGTATGAGCCTATCCTGATGTACCTGGATCTGCACAACAAAAAGTGTGCAAAAGACTAGCATGAGTACACCACGGCGGTACTCAGTAAGTGCCAAGCCTAACCTCGATGGAGTAGTGACGAGGAAGGTCATGGCCCTACTGAGAGAAAAATAATATAATGATGATAACAATGATAAACAGTTTTAATAATAATGAATCTGAAATGACGACAGTAAAGTGATTTCTGCAACCGTCTACAATTTAAGCTAGTAGCAAGTAAATAACTCAATAAAACTCAATCAGCAAGTCCAGGACCTGTGGGAATTGAACCCACAGTTCCTTTCCATAACCAACAATCCAGGAGCTACAGGAATTGAACCCGCAATCCTGATAACAGTATCCCTGGGTCTCCAGGAATCGAACCTGCAGCCCATGTCTCAATAAATCTCAGGATCTCCGGGAATCGAACCCACAGTCCCTACCAATAACTCAGGATCTCCGGGAATCGAACCCGCAGTCCCTACCAATAACTCGGGATCTCCGAGAATCGAACCCGCAGTCCATAAACAATATCTCTCCGGGTCTCTTGGAATCGAACCCACAGCCCTGGGTCTCCGGGAATTGAACCCGCAGTCCACCAATGCAGACAATACAGCAATCGAACCCGCAGTCCATAAACAAAATCACTCCAGGTCTCTGGGAATCGAACCCACAGCCCTGGGTCTCCGGGAATTGAACCCGCAGTCCACCAATACAGACACTAATGGAACGCACATAGAGAATATAATATGTTTAACTACAACTTCACTAAAACTAGTGCCAACAATTTATCAAGAAGTTCAAGTAAGTCAACTAGGCAATTAGACATGTTGAATCCTAGCTATTCATGCTTTTCTAACTAATACCGGGTAGAAGTAACGCTTTTACCAGCTAAGAGCAGGAAAATCACTAATTGAACAATTCAAGTAAAGTGTGTGTTACAACAACTAGCGCATGTACACGCCCATCACCTCGCGTACAAGGCATTTAAACTATCACATAATATCCTAGGGGTGAAAGTTCCCCCACACGAGGTTAGACAAGCGACTTACCTCGACTCCGGTACAAAACCGCTAAGAGACAACCCTCTTGCCGTGAATGTCGGACTCCACCGATGTAGTATCTGATAAAATCAATGGAATCACATCAAAATAGGCCAATTGGGCATTACCCGATCAAAACAATTCAAAATACACCAAAACCCACAAGTTGCCAAAACCCGACTTTTGGTACGCTTATCGAAAAATCACGAAAGTTATATATTCGGGTTCCTTATCTCAATACGAGTCCGTGCATATAAAATTTATCGAATTCGGACTCCGTTTGCCCATTCAAATCAAAGATTTCCTAAATTTTAGGCCTAGGGCTCAAACCCACCTTTAATCTCCCATTTTCAGTTAAATAATCAAGGATTTCATGATAAACTAACGAATTAAAGTCAAGAAACTTACCCCCGATGATTTCCCGATGATATCCCATCGATTTCCCATCAATTTCTGGCCAAAAGCTCTCAAGTTGCTCAAAAATAATGGAGGAAAATGACCCAAAAATCGCGGATATACTGCCCAGAATTTTTGTCGGCACTGTTCACGCGCGGACACTATTCATGCGCGGGGGACACTGTTCACTGTTCACCCGCGCGGTTACTGTTCACTATTCATAAAATACAGCAGCTTTTTCAAAAAAAATTGCAGCACAGCCATTTTGCACCAAAATGGTTCTAACTCCATCATACGAACTCGAAATTCGATGATTCTTTTTCCTATGGCTCCGTAATTTAGATACGGATCTAGTGGTACAACACAAACTGCATTTGGATCTCATTTGCTCAGTCTAACATCAATTTCGCTCGTTAAATAATTAACTCACATTTCGCGTCAAAAACCCAATCGCGACTCGATCAAATTAAACCAAAATTTCCAGATCAGTCCTATAATTCATGATTTACATTCTTGAAGTCTCGAAATCAAATTTTGATCTCTAGAACTAAAATTAGACCTTTGGATCATTACATTTATGCTCAAAACGGCAAATATCTTCCAAAAATGACCCGTTGGGCATCCGAAACACATCCGAGACCCCCGAGACCCCGACCAATAACACCAACCAGTTCCAAAACACATTACGGACTCGCTCGAGACCTCAAATCACATCAAACAATGCAAAATTATGAATAAACCTCCAATCCAAGCTTGATGAACTTTGAAGTTTCCAACTTCTATTTCCGATGCCGAAACCTATCAAATCAAGTCCGATTGACTTCAAATTTTTCACACAAGTCCAAAATGACATAACAGAGCTACAGAAATTTTCAGAATTCCATTCCGACCGTCGGATCAAAATTTCACCTATCAACCGGAATTTGCCAAAATACTCACTTTGCCAATTCAAGCTTAATTCCACACCGGTCATCACAAAAATATTCCGGACACACTACTAAGTCCTAAATCACCTAACGAAGCTATCCGAACCATAAGATTTGCATTTCGAGTCCGATATCAAAATTTCCACTTCCGGTCAAATTTTCTCAAAAACCTTCAATTTTCTATCTTTAGCCAAACGACTCCAAAATGACATACGGACCTCCGAATTCACTTCCGATCACGCCACCAAATCCAGAATAACCATACGGAGCTACTCCAGTCTCGCAATGCCAAACGGACATCAATAACACTAAAATGCATTTTAAGCCAAACTGATGCAATTTCTTCTAAAATGCTATCTTCCATAATATGCGCCAAAACGCTCCCGGGTTATCCAAAACCCGATTCGGGCATACGCCCAAGTCCGAAATCATCATATGAACCTGTTGGAACCTTTAGATCCCAATTCCGAGGTCGTATACTTAAAATTCCAATCCTAGTTCATTTCTTCAATTTTAAGCTTCGGAAATGAGAATTATCATTTAAATTTGACTCCAAATTTCTTGAATTTTAATTCCGACCATACACACAAGTCAATATACCTGAGATAAAGCTGCTCATGGCCTCAAACTGCTGAATGACGCATTGTAGCTCAAAACGACCTGTTGGGTCGTTACAGATATAGAATAGTAATGTCATAATCCTTCAGCAACTCAATCCATCTCCGCTGTCTCAAATTAAGATACCTCTATTTGAACAAATGCTGGAGATTATGATGATTAGTATACACCTCACAGGACATGCCGTACAAATAGTGCCTCCAAATCTTCAAGGCATGAACTATGGAAGCTAACTCCAAATCTTGAACAGGGAAGTTCTTCTCATGAGGCTTCAACTGACGAGAAGCATAAGCAATCACTCTACCCTCCTACATCAACACACAACCTATCCCCACTCTCGAGGCATCACAATATACAGTATATGAGCCTGAAGTTGATGGCAACACTAATACTGGAGCTATGGTCAAAGCTGTCTTGAGCTTCTGAAAGCTCTCCTCGCACTCATCCGACCATATGAATGGTGCACCCTTTTGCGTCAACCTAGTCAAAGAAGAAGCAATGGATGAAAATCCCTAAACAAACCGGCGATAATACCCTGCCAAGCCAAGGAAACTCCTGATCTTCGTAACTAAGGACGGTCTAGGCCAACTCTGCACCACCTCTATCTTCTTCGGGTCAACCTTAATACCATCACAAGACACCACATGACCCAGAAATGCTACTGACTCGAGCCAAAACTCTCACTTCTATAATTTAGCATACAATTTCTCCTCCCTCAACCTCTGCAACACAATGCTCAAATGCTGAGCGGGCTCCTCCTGGCTACGGGAGTAGACTAGAATATCATCAATGAACACGATCACGAATGAATCCAAATATGGCCTGAGGCCCCTATCTAGTCCTGAATGCAGTTTTCATAATATCAGAGTCCCTAATATTCAACTGATGATAGCCTGAACGAAGATCATTCTTAAAAAACACCCTCGCACCTAGTAACTAATCAAATAAATCATCAATGCGCGGTAGGGGATACTTGTTCTTCACTGTTACCTTGTTCAGCTGTCTATAATCAATGTACATCCGCATAGAACCATCTTTCTTCTTAACAAATAACACTGGTGCACCCCACGGTGACACACTAGGCGAATGAATCCCATATCCAAAAGCTCTTGAAGCTGTTCTTTCAATTCCTTTAGCTATGGTGGTTCCATCCGATAAGGAGGAATAGAAATGAGCTGAGAGCCCGGCTCCAAGTCAATGCCAAAATCGATGTCCCAGTCCGGTGGCATACCCGATAGGTCTAAGGGGGAATACATCTTGAAAGTCCCTCACAACTGGCACATAATCAATACTAGGAGACTCAGCTCCCACATCCCTCAAAAATGCTAGATACGACAAACACCCCTTTTCAACCATTCTTTGAGCCTTTAAGAATGAAATAACATGACTAGGGATGTAATCAGTCGAATCCCGCCACTCAATCTGAGGAATACCAGGAATAGCCAATGTAACTACCTTGGCATGGCAGTCTAATATGGCATGGCGCAGAGACAACCCGTCCTGGCCCAATATCACATCGAAGTCCGCCATCTCTAATAATAACAGATCCACCCGGGTCTCCAATCCCCCAATAGAAATAACACATGATCTATAAACATGATCCACAATAATCGCATCACCCACTGGGGTGGATACATCAACAGGTAAATCAAGACTACCATGGGTTGCACCCAAATGATGTGCAAAATAAGAAGACACGTACGAATATGTGGACCCGAGATCATATAAAACAGAGGCATCTCTGTGATAGATAGAAATGATACATGTAATCACTGCATCAGAGGCAATTGCATCATGTCTTTCAGGGCGTGCATTGAATCGTGCCTGGCCCCCACTAGATCGCTCCTCACCTCTAGGGCGACCTCGACAAGACTGACCTCCATCTCTACTAGCCTGAGATGGTGCTGAAGAGGAGGGCCGATCCCTCTGCCGAGACCTGTCCCTACGGAGTCGAGGGCACTGCCTCCTCATATGGCCAAACTCACAACACACATAACAAGCACCTGGCGCTGGAGAAGGGAACTGAAGGGAACCCCTCGCCGCAGAAGAACCCTGGGCTGAAGAGTAGGTGCCGTACTCTGAGCTGGGAGAGCACTAAGTGAAGACTGGCCCTGCTGGAAACCCTAGCGACCACGACCAGAAGAAGAAGCTCTGTTATGCTCAGGGTGGCCTGACTGAGAAGGTCTAGATGAGCGACCTATGCCCTGCTGAAACTAACCTCTAGATGAAGCACCACTAAAGCTACCAGAACCTCGAGGCCTCTTGGCCACCTTCTCCTCCCGCTCCCGGCGACAATCCGCCTCAATGCAGCGTGCCACATCCATAACTTGCTCAAAAGATGATGATAGTACTCTCTCTCTGGTCATCAAAATGCGAATGGAATAGTTGAGGCCCTCAATAAACCTCATAATCCTCTCCCGATCTGTTGGGATCATCCATATGGCATGCCTAGCCAACTGGGTATATCTCAGCTCATACTGGGTCACTGACATGTTGCCCTGTACTAACCAATCAAACTGGCGATGAAGCTCCTCGCGACGGGACTGAGGCACATATTTCTCTAAAAAGAGAGTAGAAAACTGCTGCCAGGTAAGAGGTGTGGCTCCCGCAGGCCTACGCCTCTCAAACTCCTCCCACCAATCGAACGCTGGACAAGTAAACTGGAAGGTAGTAAATGAAACCCCACTAGACTAATGAATCCCAGCTGTCCGTAGCATCCTCTGGCACTTATCTAAGAAACCCTGGGCATCCTCGCCCTCAGTACCACTGAAATGAGGTGGTTGGAGTCTACCAAATCCCTCTAGGTGACGCTGCTCGTCGTCAGGCATAAACTTTACGACATGCTCTGGAGTGGTGCAGCTGGAATAACTGGTGCAACTGCCTGAGCTGGGACCGCCTCCGGTGTCCGAAGTCCCTGTACCACCTGCTCAGGTGTGCGAGTTGCAGGGGTCTGCTCACCTCCCCGTGTCTGGGATGTCGCTGCTGTAGTGGTAGCTGATACTACTTGAGCCAATCCAGAACATACTGATAATATCCGGGCCAAACTCTCCTGAAGGCCAGGAATGACAATAGACATCGTCTACGCCTGGGTTGGTGCTGCTGGAGCATCAACCACTGGGGGCTACTCCTGAGTAGGTACAACGGGCGGGTCAACCGGTACTGCCTCAGCTGCCTTACCTCTACCACGACCACGGCCGCACCACGGCCTCTAGTAGGTGGCAATGGTGGTCGTCCACATCGTCCTGAAGCTCGAGTTCTCGCCATCTGCGAGAGAATAGAATACAGAAGTTCAGTTCTCGGAACAATAAATCACACGACAGAGTTCAACAAATGTGAAGTGTTTCCTAAAGGTTAGCAGCCTCCCAAGGATAAATATAGGCGTCCCCATACCGATCCACGAGACTCTACCTACCGGCTCAAGACTCATGAAGCCTAATAACCTCGTCTATGATATCAACTTGTCACGACCCCAAAACTCGGCCGTGATAGCGCCCAGCACACTGCAAGGCCAGCCCGACCAATCAACTGAAACACGTAGCTATCAAATCATACTTAACCCTTTTTAAGCATAAACAGTGATAGAATAATAAAGAAAAATATTCGACGCACCGGGATTAGACATCCCAAACCAGGATAACCTCCCAACGGATCAGGAGTGACAAGTCATGAGCCTCTACGAGAATTTATAAGCTGTGATAGTGTATACAACTTTGCACAAGTGTGGAATAGACTAAAAAAAATAAGGATAAACTGGAGAGTCAGGTCCTCCGGACGCTGGCAGCTACCTCGACTGTCCAATGTAACGCCGGAAAAGCTATAGAATCAGCTCTACTGCGATGTACCTGGAACTGCACACAAGGTGCAGGGAGTAGTGTGAGTACTTCTGACTCAGTGGTAATAAGCAGGGGTAAGACAGCAAAGGTAAGAAAACCAAACACAACACTAAGTAAAGCTATACACAATATCCTTTATCAGTTATCAACATAAGCAATATCCGAACCAGCAGTATCACAACAAACAATATTAGCTATCAGAATAACAGGTATAGCTAAATGCAATGCAATGCATGAATATGACCGCTACGACGCGTAGCCCGATCCATTTGGGTACCCATGCTCACTGTGGGCGTTCAGACTCCAGAGGGGCTCCTACAGCCCAAGCACACTATCATGATACGCTTCGGCGTGCTGCCCGATCCACTACCAGTCAGCTATAATGCATGCAGCCTCGCAGGCTCAGAAATAGTATTTGAAAACTCTTTTTATCATTTTCAGTAGAAAATAGTTTTTAAGAAAATTCCAGATTTTGAAAAACCATTTTAGACAGTAATATCTCAGGACTGGTATCAAAATAGCACGTCAATATCATAGAAACAATAACAACGATCCTTGCGGGATCCCAATAAATGGCTCAAAGCCCAAAGATATCCACAACCATCCAAGTAGGAGGTTCACCGGCTCAATAATAGCCAACAACACAGTATAGTATCAACAAGTCGGACTAAGCCATAGTCACCAATCACATTTGACCCCGCACTCACAGGAGAGTGCGTGTATCGCCTCAATATAACATCACATAGTGATACACCGGGGTTTCGAACCCGCTGGTCATCACCCACACCCATTACTCACCTCGACTCGGCTCGAAGACTAGTCTGCAATGCCCTTGCCATGAGAATCGGCCTCCACGGTGTAGAATCTGATTAAAATCAATAGAAATGCATCAACATAGGCTAAAGGGACATTACCCAATCGAAACAACTCGAATTACACCAAAAATCACAAAGTTGCCAAAACTCGACTTTCGGTACGCTTCTCGAAAAATTACAAAAGTTACATTTTTGAAATCCTTAACTCAGCATGAGTCCATACATATAATGTTTATCAAAATCGGACTCTATTTGCCCATTCAAATCAATGATTTACCATAACCCAGGCTTAGGGCAAAAATCCCCCATTAATCCTTCCATTTTCAGTGAAATAATTGAAGATTCTAAGATAAAATCGTGTATTTAGACCATAAAACTTACCTCCAATGTTTACCCAGTGAAATCCCATTCAAATCCCGTCACTTTTCTCTATAAGAACTCAAAAATGGAGGAAATGTGTATTGGGTTCACGGATGAAATGTTCTGAACTTAACCCTTCTGCCAGGCTTCATTACACTACGCGATCGCAGCCTTTGGCACACGATCGCGATGTACAAATTTTGGCACGTTTAATTCTTCTTCTATGACATCGCGTGGACTCAACCGCAATCGTAATGACCATCTAAACAATGCTACGTAATTGCGACACTCATACTGCGATCGCATTGCCTCCAGATCTTACCTTACGCGATCGCATCCAGCACCTCGCGATCGCGATGCACCCAGACTTCACCTTACGCGATCGCATCCGGCACCTTGCGATCGCGAAGAGAAAAAGTCCCTCAGCTCCCCGATACACTACGTGATCGCGTGGCCATCTACGCGATCGTGATAAGTAAATTATTTGCAATTTTATTGCAGCAGATCAGTTGTGCTTTTTGGCACAAAATTGTCCGTTTGGACCCCTGGATTCATCCCGAGGTCACCGGGACCCCAATGAATACCACCAACCTACTCCAAAACACGATACAAACTTGTTCCAATAATAAAAATATGCCTTTAAACATGGAAATCATCGAATTAAAGAGAATTCAAGCCTAAGTTTCATCTAGAACTTTCGAAACCAACATCCAATCAAAAACCCGACCAAACGATGTCCGAATGACCTGAAAATTTGCAGGCATATCCAAAATCACCTAACAAAGCTACTGCAACTGTCAAAATTCCACTATGACTCCTGGATCAAAATCTCACCTATCGATCGGATTCCGCCAAAATTCCAACTTAGCCAATTCAAGCCTATTTCTACATCAGAACTCCAAATTCAATTCCGCTCGCTCCCCTAAGTCAGAAATCACCTCCCGGAACTAACCAAATCACAAAAATTCAATTCTGAGCCCTCTAACCACATAGTCAACTCCAGGTTGACTTTTCATAAACAAGCTTCATTTCAAAAGGCTATATGCCTCATTTTCAACCAGAATGACTCCCAACTCACCCGATAGACTCTAACACCGATATAGAAACATGAAACATATAAATGAAGGGATAACATAGTGGTAATTCCCGTGAAGACGGGCCGGGTCGTCACACTAGGTTCCCCAAGACTATTCTTTCTTGTACTATGAAATGACACTTTTCCCAATTCAGAACCAAGCTAGTCTCGATGCACCGTTTCAGCACACAAGTCAGATTTACCAGGCATTCCTGAAATAAATTCCCCACCATTGAGAAGTCATCCATGAAAACCTCCATTATATCTTCTACCATATCAATGAATATGGCCATCATGCACCGTTGGAATGTGGCGGGTGCATTGAATAGGCCAGAGGGCATCCTCCTGAAGGCATAAATGCCATATGGTCATGTGAAGGAGGTCTTTTCTCTATCCTCAGGGGCAATGGAGATATGATTGTACCATAAGTACCCATCCAGGAAGCAAAAGTGTGACCTCCCTACAAATCTATCTAACATCTGATCAATGAAGGGAAGTGGGAAGTGGTCTTTCCGGGTGGTTAGATTCAACTTCCTATAATCCATGCAGATTCTCCAACCTGTGATGGTTCTTGTTGAGATAAGTTCGTTGTTGTCATTCTTCACCACCGTCATGCCACCCTTTTTAGGTACACATTGAACTGGGCTAACCTAGCTACTATCAGAAATTGGGAAAATGTTTCACGCATCTAACTAATTTATCACTTCTTTCTCCACCACTTACTTCATATTTAGGTTTAGCCTCCTATGATGTTCCCTAGAAGGTTTGTGCCCCTCTTCCAGCAGAATCTTATGCATGCAATAGGCAGGGTGGATCCCCTGAATGTCTGCCATGTCCAACCAATGGCAGTTTTGCACTCCTTTAGTACCTGTATAAGCTGTTGAACCTGCACATCTAAGAAACCAAATAAGATAATAACAGGTAATGTGGAGTTGGGACCCAGAAATTCATACTTGAGGTGGGCCGGTAATGGCTTTAGTTCCAGATTAGGTGGTTCTTCAATGGATGGTTTTGCTGGAGGGCTCAAACTCAAGATTTCTATCCTAGGACACTCTACCTTCCAAAGCTAACACCCATTCCGCCAAATTCTCCCCATTCAAATCATCTAAATTCATTAAGCATACTGTAAGGGGGTCCTCAACCGTCAACACCTCATCCTCAGACTCTGCAAATACATCCACTACATCAATAAGAGAGCAATATGCGAATTCACTTGGTCACCTAACAGATTTAATCACATTGAATATTATTTCTTCATCATTGAGCCTCATCTTGAGATCCCCAGTCTCATAATCAATCAAATCTCTCCCCGTGGCCAAGAATGGTCTTCCTAATATTATAGGAATTTATTCATCCACATTGCAGTCCAAGATTACAAAATATGCGGGGAACACGGATTTCCCAACCTGAATAAGTACATCATCACGGATCCCAAATGGACGATTCACAGTTCTGTCGGCCAGTTGCAGCAACATAGAGGTGGGTCTAGCTCTCCCAATGCCCAGCCTCTTATAAATAACCAAGGGAATAAGATTGATGCTGGACCCTAAATCACAAAGTGCCTTAGTGAAGAAGATGTTCCCTATAGTGCATGGAATTGTAAAGCTACCTGGATTAGATAATTTTTCAGCTACAAGTCTAGACACCACTATACCACAGGTCTGACTAAGTGTCACCATGGCCAAGTCTTGGAAGTCAAACTTCTGAGACATCAAATCTTTCATCATTTTAACATACCTAGGCATCTATTTTAAAGCTTCAATCAATGGAATATTTACCTGAATTTGCTTGATCATTTCAAAGAACTTTTTGTACTGTTCCTCCTTTTGCTGCTTGGCCAACCTCTGTGGGAATGGTGTAGGAGGTCTTTTCTTCCCAATCACTTGGGATTTATATTTCTCAGCTACACTTTTGATTAATGGCTCTTCTACCGGCTCAGTTGTTATCTAGGTCTCTTGCTTCTTAATCTTCTTCTCAGGTATGGGCTGGATTGTCACCTCTGTCAATACCATAGACTCATCCAGCTCAATGGGTAATGGAATGAGTGTCTCGGCCTGTATGTTAGCTCGTGCTCTCTCTTTCTCAACATCAAGATCCCTACCATTTCACAAACTCACCGCCATCAGCTACTTTGGGCCCTGAACTTTTGGATTGATTTGGATATCTGCAGGTCATGTCCATTGAGGACGGTTGTTCAATGACATTGAAATATGGTCCACTTGTACCTCAATATTTTTGATGACCGCATCATGTGCATCCACTCTTTTATTAATCTTGGAATTGGACCTAATAACCTAGTGCATCATTGCTTCCAGTCTTGCAAACCCATATTTTTGTCTTCCACCATGCTGTTATTGAGGTGGGTGGTACCCTTGCTGCTGATTGTTGTACCCATGTGGTCTAGGATATGGTGCCATGCTATTGGGGGATCTCATACCTCCCATGTTTTTGGCATTATACTGTGGTTGAGGTGGCATGTACTACTGTTGAGTCTGCCGACCCCAATTCTGATTTCCTTGTCTCTGACCCCCATAGTTAGCCACATAGTTCATATCTTCATGTTGATGATGATGATCATGCTTTGCATTCCATGGATTACCAATTGGCTGGCTAATGCGTGATGTGCACAAGCCCCCATTTGTAGTATCTACTATATGTACCTGATGCTTAACCCCTGATTCCTCTACCTTTTTGGTGAGGATGCTCATCTGTGTCTAGAGAGTCGCCATATTTTTAGCCATAGTATGAGAAGGATCAAGAGGTACTAAGTGTACCACTGGAGTGATAGGTGCATTCCTAGTTGTCCATCCCAAATTTTATGCCATTTTGCCCAGCAAATTCTGTCCTTCTCTCCAAGTCTTGCTAAAAAATGCCCCACCTACTGAGACATCCACAATTTTCTTTATGCTATTAGACAGCCCCATGTAAAATTGTTGTCCCAATATCTATTCTGGAACACCGTGGTAAGGACACATAACCAACATTCCTTTAAACCCGCCCCATGTCTCATGTAACGTCTCTTTTGGTTTCTACTTGCAGCTCATGATCGCATCAATTTGTTGAGAAGTTTTGTTGGGAGAGTGGAACTTGTTGTGAAATTGTTTGACTAATTCATCCCAAGTTTCTATAGTGTTGATAGGGAGTGAATTAAGCCATACCTGTGTAGCTCCTGTCACCGAGAATGAAAACAATAATAGCCTGATTGCTTACTGAGTCACGCTGGGTTGCCTTTGTGTTTTGCATATGGATAATAAATTCTTCAAGTGACGTTGAGTATCTTTTATTTATGTCCCAGAAAAGAGTCCTTTGTTTTGCAACAAGTGTAGCATTTTGTTTGTGACATGGAACGATTCAGCTTGTATTGCAGGCACAACAATGGCGGTGGCCAAATTATCAACAGTTGGTTGTGCCCAATCATATAGTGCACCCTCAGGCACAAGAGGTGCCTCTTCCCTGACGTTTCCATTAGGATCATTGACGTCCCCCATGTCAATTTCTATTTTCGGTAGTTGTTTGGGGTGTTGACTTCTTTTGTTGGCACGGTTCAATGCCCGAAATGTTTTCTCGATGTTTGAGAGTCCTTCAAGTAGTTCTCCAGTCCTCGTAGATTTTCTAGGCATACAGTGGAGCAACCAAATCAACAACTGTCAAATTTTCAATCAAAAGTTGGGTCGAGAGAAAACTGACTACCATAAGAATCTTTGTATTTCAGTCAATGGTGATTGATAATTCCGTTAACTCCCCGGTAACGATGCTAAAATTTGATCATGCCCAACTATAACTTATTAAAAAGGACTATGTAGACATTGCAAATATAACCCGAGTATTATGCCCAAGGTCGAACCCACAAAGAGCTAACCTATCAACCACTATCTTCAGACCCACTAATTCGTTAGAACCAGCTTCCCAAATATTCAAATCTCAGTTGAGTGTTTCTTTAGTAACTACATTTGCAAGTAACTAAATATCTATAAACTAAACTAAATATGTTGTAAACAATAATGAGAAGAAACTAAGGCAATGATTTCCCCTATTGATGGAATCCCTTTTGTTTATGCTCATACAAATTTACCAAAACATCTCTATCAATCATGAACACTAATCTTACCATAAATCTCTCCCGAGTATTTACAGTAATTTACTATTGCACTCTCCTGATATACACTAGCTTACTTTAATTAGCACAATTCACTTTAGATTACAGCCAAGGCTTCCTTATCCCTAATCCCTCCTTTAAACCCACAATTATAGATTCCTCTAATAATATAGGATGGGGTTGTTCAATAATAACCTAATTATGCACTCTTTTCCAAGTTATGCACTCTAAATAGGCACAACTAATTGAGAATCCTCTTAATTAACTATAACAAACACGAAGTTGAACAAATAAAGATCAAACTAGCAGTTGTATTCACATAAACAAGAAGTTCATCACCCAAAAGGTTCCATCTAAACCTTAGACAAGGAATTTAGCTACTCATGGCTATGGAAAATAAAGTAAGATAGAATTCATCATAAAAATCAAAAGAACATAATAAAGATGTTTGGAGTATTCTCACACAATAGTTTCCCTTGCCAAGATAATCTATAAATCAATACATGCTTCATTTGGGCGAAGTCTAATATTTTAAATAGGGTTTAGGTCTAAAAATCTCGTATTTGACCCTTTGACCCCTGAAGTTTTTGCGCATGCCGCGGTTCTGTCGCGGTTGCGATAGAAGCGGGACCAATCCGCGACTACGGCCAATCAACCTCTCTGAATCTCTGAAGTTCTACAGCAGCCTTCCACCTCGGTTCTGCCGCGGTCGCGGTAGAACCGCGGCCAAACCACCTTTTTGAATCTTGATGGCAGGCAGGCATGGCTTCAATGAGAATTTACACATTTGGCCTCTTTTCTCCAATTTTGACTCCAAAACTGCTCCTTATCCTTCCTTAGCCAAATATCACCTACAAATCATAAAAAGCACAAATAAGAGCATTTTGTTATCATGTTTATCATCAAAACTATATACGAAGGTGACTATTTAAGGTGTGATTATAGTTAAATTTACCTATTATCAAGTGCCTATGAGTGAGCTAGAATTGCCGAGTTACAGAGCCTAGTATGGTCGAGCGCCTATAAGCGAGCCTACTGCGATGGAGCAGTTACACATACAAAGCCTTATAAGGCCGGACATCTATTTTTGCTTACTAATATTGAGAGAGTTGAGTTAGTATTAGTAGGTAAGTATTTCTTCATATTATCTTTGACTCCCAATTACTTTCAGTTATTATATTATTAGTTTGGTTTCATCTTTCGATTATTTTGTTGCCTTACACACTCGGTATATTATTTCGTACTGACGTCCCTTTTGGCGGGATGCTCCATTTCATGCATGCAGGTCCTCATCGATAGTTGGATAGACCCTCCCAACAGATAGAGTGAAACATCAGCTTGGTTGGTAAGCTCCACTTCCTCGGGGTTAACACGTCTAGAGCTTGGAGTCCATTATATATATATATATATATATATATATACACACACAAGTTTGATGGGTAGGTCGATGCCTTGTCCTGATCATGATACAGTTTAGCTGTCACTGGAGGCTTGTAGACGAGTCTGGTATATTTTGTATATCAGTAGATGTTCATGGCAACTTATTCGTCCGACACAGTTTTTAAAGAAGCCAACCTTCTCATAACTGCCATCAAGAAACTCCAAGAGACCCACTCATAGTCTTTAGTCATATCTAGCTTAATGAACGCATTGCCTCCTGTCACACCCCAAACTTGAAGAGGCATGGTCGACACCGGGTCCCGTACTCGGCCTGAGTGGACCACTCTATAACTGTGAACTCTAGAGGGGTAACCCTTAATTTCGGCCGAATTTGAGGGTTACCCCTCTAGAGTTCACAGTTATAGAGTGGTTCGCTCGGGCCGAGTACGACACCCGGTGTCGGCCATGCTTCTTCAAGTTTGGGGTGTGACAGGAGGCAATGCGGTCATTAAGCTATATACGACTAAAGCTTATGAATAGATCTCTTGGAGTTTCTTGATGGCAGTTATGAGAAGGTTGGCTTCTTTAAAAGCAGGATTAATCTTATGTTGGGTCTAGTGGAAGGAGTTTGGTACTCTATCATTATTAATGGTGTTAAGAAATGGTTTTTTACTTCTTATAAAGGGCCTCAAGCAAGGGGAATTCCATCTTTGTTTATTATTTGAGCTAGGGGTTCTCCTACGTGCCTCAATGAGCTTAATGATTATATTAGTTTCACTCCTTTTAGAATGGATCACAGAAGTCGTACTATCACTCAGCTTATGCTGGTGATGTTGTGATCTTTCGTGAAGGGAAACAATGACACTATAAGACTCATTAAGAAGTCAATTAACAGATATGATAAGGCATCAAATTAGATGGTTAATAATGTCAAGAGTTTCTCTATTACTGTTCCTTATACCTGTGCTAATAGGATCAACAGAATTAGGGAAGCCTTAAATTTTATGGATAAGAATTATTCATTTAATTATCTAGGATGTCCTATTTACAATGGAAGGAATTCTATCTGTCTTTTTGATTGTATACTCTCTAAGATTGTCACTAAATTGAATGAATGGCAGGGAAACAAGATGTCTCCGTGAAGAACAAAAGTTATATTTCATGTTGTTAGGTGTTTGCCATAATTTTCTTACGATATTTGGTTTCCTATCTCTTGAAGGAAAGGGGCAATATAATTACCTAAGTTGGATTTTCCTTTGAAATTGTAAACTCTTCCATATTTAGCTAGTCCCTTTTCTTGTAGGAAAAGGTTTGAACTTCTATAAATTGAGGATCCTTCCTTCTCATTCAGTAGCATTCACAATGTAGCCATAGGGGGCTTGAGAGTAGTGTTTAGGGGGAGAACGTTTTTGAAAAAGTGTTAGTGTGTCACTTGTGTTTGCCTCTTTGTGAGGTTATTCTCTCGATATTTTATACTCTCTTTTATTATAGTGGATTGCTCATCTCCGTTGTGGACGTAGGTCAGTTGACCGAACCACGTTAAATATTTGTGTCTCTTTCGGTAGATTTCTCACTATTGTATGATCTATCGTCGTTTAAGGTTTGCTTTGCTAGTTTCCGCATGACACCTGATTTATTCGGTCCTAACAAGTGGTATCAGAGCGAGGTTCAAGATATGTTCATCTTGGCGGGTTCAGTTCTAGCAGCAACATATTTGACGATAATCGTGATTTTTTTTGAGAAATTTGACTGATGTGCTACGCACGTTGAGTCAAACTTTGTGGCGGAGATTTGGAGATGAGACCTGTTGAAGGCTATGTGAAGAAGGTGGATCAAGTTTATTTTGTCAGAAAATTCAGGCCAAGGGGGAGAATTGTTAGGTGTTTGCCATAATTTTCTTACCATATTTGGTTTTCCTATCACTTGAAGGAAATGGGCAATATAATTACCTAATTTGGGTTTTCCTTTTTGTATAAGGAAATTGTAAGCTCTTCCATATTTGGCTAGTCCTTATTCTTGTAGGAAAAGGTTTGAACTTCTATAAATTGAGGATCCTTCCTTCTCATTCAGTAGCATTCACAATGTAGCCATAGGGGGCTTGAGAGTAGTGTTTAGGGGGAGAACTTTTCGAGATAAGTGTTAGTGTGTCACTTGTGTTTGCCTCTTCGTGAGGTTATTCTCTCGATATTTTGTACTCTCTTTTATTATAGTGGATTTCTCATCTCCGTTGTGGACGTAGGTCAGTTGACAGCCACGTTAAATATTTGTGTCTCTTTTGGTAGATTTCTCACTATTGTATGATTTATCGTCGTTCAAGGTTTGCTTTGCTAGTTTCGCTAGTTTCTGCATGACACCTAATTTATTTCGTCCTAACACATATATGGAAGAATAAAATAAAAATTAAAGCTAAAGGAGAACATAATATTAGATGAAAATTTCAAAATGGTAACTGTCACAACCTTTTTTACCCCAAGAGATATGTATATTATAGATTGTGGGTTAAAAGAATTTTTCTAATTAAAGTGACAAACTTGAGTAGGGATTATTTTATTTATAGAGTCGCCATTTGGAGTTGGATCTAATTCACCTTTTATTTAAATTCTAGTCAAAGTAAGGTTTGACTATATTATTAACGGTCTGCAAAAATAATGTTCATGTAAGAAATTCGGTTGACCAAGGAGAAGGTGTAAAGGCATTCCCGAGTCCCGTGGTTCTAGCATGGTCGCTTTACTGACTAATTATGGCTTGAATTAATTTTGGACAAACTGTATTTTATTGGATTTTTATGTTTTACCTATCCGCTTTTAATTATTAAAAAATATTAAAAAAATATTTGAATAATATTAATTGTCCTAACTGCACCATGCAAGCGCATGTGCGACCTAAACAAATTTTATTAATTTTCCCATAGTCGTGCTATGCAAGCAAATCCTCAGTCATGACAAGGATTATTAGTATGTTATTACTTTTTAAAAATCTACATTCGAAAAATATAATTTTGAAATTTATTAAAGTTACTATCGAGCTGCACAAGCGAATCCATAGTTATGTAAAATAATTAAATTAAGAAGTAACTAAAAACTACTGGATACGAGATAAGATTATTGAATTAATTTAATAACAAAAAATATCACGATACACAAGCGAGTCTGTGAAATTGAAGCACACTTACTAATTGCCTAGTGTTTAAATTAATTATTAAAGAGACTAAATTAAAAAGTTATTTAATTAAAAAATTAATTTTTGTTGAGATTATTTGACTAAATAAAAATAAAATGTTGGGCCAACTTGTTAGTTTAAAGAGTGGACAGCCTTGTTATCAAAAGAAAAGGGGCCTACTCTCATTGATATTAGCCAAATTAAAAGGAAATGGGCTAGCTAGTTACAATTGAGTTGTTAGCCCATCTCGGTTATTTTGAAGGGATTTTTTCATATCTATACCATATAGCAAACCTTATTACCAAAAATATTCATAGTTTGTTATTTACCTATGTAGTCCATATTTTTACTACAAAATATATACCAATCCAAAAATAGATAGATTTTTCCATAAATGACGCGCTAAAATGAAGGCACGAGATCTGGGTGTGATTCTGTCTACATTAAAACGAATTTTAAAATGGAAGGAGATCTCATTGATGCATAATTCACTCCTTCCTCAACGGAAAGATCTCTCTTCTCTCACTCAACTATAATTCTAAAAAAAAATTCAAGCTACTGATGCTCCAGTAATCAAATTGCTTTTACTAATTCTACAACGCAATACAAATTGTAGAATACAAAATTGTTCTTCGTCAACATCAATTCCTAAATCGTAGAAATTATATCCGTTCTTCGTCTTTTATTTTTTCAACTACACAAAATCATGTCAAAAATCTCAATAATGCTGAAATCGAATGGTAATTGGGATAACTATAGCATATTTAGAGACTTTGAAGTTGATGCCATTATGGTGGATGAGAATGCAGGTTTGTGTAGTTCGAAAATGCTTAGAATTTACGTTTTATGATATTATCTACAAATTTACTACATATATCTACAATTTGTGTCACGACCCCAAACCCGGTTGTGATGGCGCCCAGCATACTGCTAGGCCAGCCCGACCAATCAACAGAAACACAGATCTATCAGCTCACAATTAATCCCTTTTAGGCATAACAACGATAGTATAACAATATAAAAATCTCCAACACCGGGATTAAACATCCCAAACCAGTACAACCTCCCAATAGACCAGGAGTCACAAGTCATGAGCCTCTACCAGAAAATATGAACTGTGATAGTATAACAATATAAAAATCTCCAACACCGGGATTAAACATCCCAAACCAGTACAACCTCTCAATAGACCAGGAGTCACAAGTCATGAGCCTCTACCAGAAAATATGAACTGTGATAGTGTGTATAACAGTGCTCACGTGCGGAAATAGACAAAACAGAAATAAAGATAAGCTGGAGAGTCAGGATCCTGCGGACGCTGGCAGCTACCTTGACTGTCTAGAAGCAACTCCAAGCAGGTAGAGAATCAAGTCTGCTGCGATGTACTTGGATATGCACACAAGGTGCAGTGAGTTATGTGAGTACTTCGAGACTCAGTGGTGATAAGCAGGGGTAAGACAGCGAAGGTAAGAACACCCAATATAACACTAAGTAAAGCTATACGCAATACCTTGCATCAGTATCAACATGAACAATATCCGCACCAACAATATAAGCTAACAGCATAACAGCCAACAGGTATAGCTAAATGCAATGTAATGCATGAATATGATCGCTACGGTGCGTAGCCCGATCCATTTGGGTACCCGTGCTCACTGTGGGGGTTCAGACTCAGGAGGGGCTCCTACTGCCCAAGCATAATATCATGATACGCTGCGGCGTGCAGCCCGATCCACTACCAGCCAGCTATAATGCAATGCAGCCTCACAAGCTCAAAAATAGTATTTGAAAACTCTTTTATAATTTTTCAGTAGAAAACGGTATATCAGAAATTCCAGAGTTTGGAAAACCATTATGACAGTAATAGCTCAGGACTGGTAGCAAAATAGCATGTCAATATCACATAAACAATAATAACGATCCTTGTAGGATCCTAATAACTGGCTCACAGCCCAAAAATGTACACAACCATCCAAGTAGGAGTTTCACCGACTCAATAATAGCCAACAACACAATATAGTATCAATAGGTCGGACAAGCCATAGTCCCCAATCACATTCGACACCGCACTCACGGGAAAGTACGTGTCTCGCCTCAATACAGCGTCACAAAGTGATATACCAGAGTTTCGAACCCGCTGGTCATCACCCACACCCATTACTCAACTCGACTCGGCTCGATGACTAGTCCGCAATGCCCTTGCCACGAGAATCGGCCTTCACAGTTGTTGAATCTGATCAAAATCAATAGAAATACATCAACATAGGCCAAAGGGACATTACCCAGTCGAAACAACTCGAATTACACCAAAACCTACAAAGTTGCCAAAACCTGACTTTTGGTACGCTTCTCGAAAAATTACAAAAGTTACATATTCGGAATCCTCGTCTCAACACGAGTCCATGCATATAAAGTTTATCAAAATCAGACTCTGTTTGCCCATTCAAATCAATAATTTTCGATAACCTAGGCTTAGGGCAAAAATCCCCCATTAATCCTCCCATTAACTGTGAAATAACCGAAGATTCTACGATAAAATCACGTATTTAAGCAATAAAACTTACCTCCGATGATTACCCGGTGAAATTTCCTTCAATTCCCATCAATATACTCTCTAAGAACTCAAAAATGGATGTGTTGGGTGAATGGGTCGCGAATACACTGTTCTGTTTTTTAATATTTCTGACAGACAGTTAACACTATGCGATCGCAGTCAATACTATGCGATCACAGTGAATTAAATTTCCTGGGCTCCAAAATGCTCTATGCGATCGCAGTCAATACTATGCGATCGCGTAGTATAAAACCTGAACGCCCTCACGAACCTCTATGCGATCGCGTACTGAGCCCCGCAATCGCAGTGCCTCACTTTCCTTTGCTATGCGATCGCAAAGAACAATTGCACTGCCTCACCAATCCTTCTACGCGATCGCATGGCTCCTCATGCGATCACAGAGAACAAAACTGCTCTGCTGTTATGACAGCAAATCTGCTGGTTCCTTCCATAAAACATGGTCCGTTTGGACCCTCGGATTCATCCCGAGGCCCTCGAGACCCCAACGAAAACCACCAACCTACTCCAAAACACGATACAAACTTGTTCCAATCATAAAAACACGCCCTTAAACACGAAAATCATCGAATCAAAGCGGATTCAAGCCTAAGTTTCATCTAGAACTTCCGAAACCAACATTCAATCAAAAGCCGACCAAATGACATCTGAATGACCTGAAAATTTGCAGACATATCAAAATCTCACCTAGCGTTTGGATATTGCCAAAATTCAACCATAGCCAATTCAAGCCTATTTCTATACCGGACCTCCAAATTCAATTCCGATCGCTCACCTAAGTCACAAATCACCTCCCGATCAATGAACCTCCTAATCCTCTCCCGATCAGTCGGGATCATCCAAGTGGCATGCCTAGCGAACTGGGTATATCTCAGCTCATATTGTGTCGGTGACATGTCGCCCTATACGAACCCCTCAAACTGATAACGAATCTCCTCAAGACGGGAATGAGGTACATACTTCTCTAAGAAGAGAGTAGAAAACTGCTGCCAGTTAAGAGGTGCTGCTTCCGCAGGCCTACGCCTCTCAAACTCCTCCAACCAATCAAACGCTGGACCAGTAAACTGAAAAGTAGTAAATGAAACCCCGTTAGACTCAAGAATACCAGCTGTACGTAGCATCCTCTAGCACTTATCTAAGAAACCTTGGGCATCCTCGCCCTCAGTACCACTGAAATGAGATTGCTGGAGTCCACCAAATCTCTCTGGGCGACGCTGCTTGTCGTATGGCATAACCTGTACCACATGCTCTGGAGCTGGTACAATTGGTGCAACTGCCTGAACAGGGACCGCCTCCGGCGTCTGAAGTCCCTGTACCACCTGCTCAGGTGTGCGAGCTGCAAGGGTCTGTTGACCACCCCCTATCTGGGATGTCGCTGCTGTAGCGGTAGCCGATACTACCTGAGCCAATCCAGGACATACTTATAATATCTGGGCCAGAGTCTCTTGAAAACCAGGAATGGCAATAGACACCGTCTAGGCCTAAGCTGGGGCTGCTGGAGCATCAACCACTGGGGGCTGCACCTGAATAGGTACAACGGGCAGGTCAGCTGGCACTGCCTCAGCTGCCCTACCTCTACCACGACCATGGCCGCGCCTATGGCCTCTAGCAGATGGCAATGGTGGTCGTCCACCTCGTCCTGAAGCTCGAGTTCTCGCCATCCGCGAGAGAATAGAATACAAAAGTTCGGTTCTCAGAACAACAAGATCACACGATAGAGTTCAAGAAATGTGAAGTGTTTCCTAAAGGTTTGCAGCCTCCCGAGGATAAGTACAGACGTTCCCGTACTGATCCACAAGACTCTACCAAGTGGCTCAAGACTCATGAATCCTAGTAACCAAGGCTCTGATACCAACTTGTCATGACCCCAAACCCGGCCTGGATGGCGTCTAGCACTCTGCTAGGCCAGTCCGACCAATAAACAGAAACACAGAGCTATCAGCTCACAATTAATCCCTTTTAGGCATAACAACAATAGTATAATAATGAAAATATCAAACACCATGATTAAACATCCCAAAGTACAACCTTCCAATAGACCAAGAGTTACAAGTCATGCACCTCTACCAGAATATATCAAGTGTGATAGTGTGTACAACTGTGCTCAAGTGCGGAAATAGACAAAATAGCAATAAAGATAAGCTGGAGAGTCAGGGTCCAGCGGACGCTGGCAGCTACCTTGACTGTCCAGAAGCAACTCCAAGCACAAACAGAATCAAGTCTGTTGCGATGTACCTGGATCTGCACACAAGGTGCAGGGAGTAAAGTGAATACTTCCAGACTCATTGGTAATAAGCAGGGGTAAGACAGCGAAGGTAAGAACACCCAATATAACACTAAGTAAAGCTATACACCATACCCTGCATCAGCATCAACATGAATAATATTTGCACCAACAATATCAGCTAACAGCATAACAATTAACAGCATAACAACTAACAGGTATAGCTAAATGCAATGCAATGCATGAATAAGACCGCTTTGGCGCGTAGCCCAATCCATTTGGGTACACGTGCTCACTGATAATAGGTGAATTTGACTATAATTATTCCCTAAATAATCACACTTTGCTATGGTATTTATGTTGGTTATGAGGACAAAATGCTTTGATTAGTGTTTATTTGTATGTTATAGGTACATGTGATGCAATGGATGCTAAGAAGAGTATTTTGAAGTCATATGTTGATGAAAAGGCCAAGAGAAGATCTAAGGTGAAAAGAGCTGGAAGAAGCAGTCAAAAATATGCAGCACTGTTCATTCGTGGTTCATTCGCGGTCGCGGATGAACCGCGAAAAAAGAGGCATTCTGAAGTTTGACTGTTCGCGTTTGGTTCGCGGCCACGAACGAACCACGGAAGCCGACACCCACTTCTTCTAATTGGATTCGAATTTAGTTTTTTTAGCGCTAAAACCTCTATATAAACTCCTAGTTTGCCCCATAGAGGCATGTTGTCTTTAATTCAATACTTTTGCAAGATATTTAGTAAGATAGAATCCTCTCAACTCCTTCTTTTATTTTATATCAATCATTTCTTTATGATTTCAATTATTATTCTTGTTTCTTCAAGCATGAGTAGCTAAATCCTTTTCTAAGGTTTTGATGGAACCTATTGGGTGATGAACTTATCGTTTATGTGATTACAAATTATGACCTGGATTTTTATTTGTTCAACTTCATTCTTGTTGTAGTTAATTGGTAGAGCTCCCAATTAGCGGTGCCTATTTAGTGTGCATAACTTGGAAAAGAGTGCATATTTAGGTATATTGTTGAACAACACCACACCTAGGTTATTGGAGGAATCTAAAACTTTAGGCATAAAGACGGGGTTAGGAATAACGAAGTCTTGGGTGCAATCTTAAGTGAACTATTCAAATTAAAGCTAGATAGGGTAGCTCGG
Source organism: Nicotiana noctiflora (assembly GCA_032618575.1). NCBI lineage: Eukaryota > Viridiplantae > Streptophyta > Magnoliopsida > Solanales > Solanaceae > Nicotiana > Nicotiana noctiflora. The sequence continues at coordinate 154,726 of JASVEL010007860.1, read as the reverse complement.
GAGAGTGCACTAGTAAATTATTGTAATTGCTCGGGAGATGGTTACGATACACATAGCGTTTATGATTGATAGAATATATTAACAATTTGTATGAGCATAACGATAAGGGATTCCATCAATAGGGGAAATCAATACCTTAGTCTTTTTCCATATTATTTTACCCAACATTCAATTCTTTCTTTTAAGCCTTTTTAATTCTTGCAAAAGTAGTTAGTCGAAACACTCATAAACATATACTCGAAATTTTGGGAACTTGATTCAGAAGTATTCTTGGGTTGTGAAAGTTGTAATTGGTAGGTTAATTCTCTATGGGATCGATTCTGGACTTATTAGACCAGGTTATATTGACTACGACCGTTGCTTGGACGTGAATCAATTTTGGCGCCGTTGCCAGGGAATTAACGGAATTATCAATTGCCATTGACAGAACTTCAAGATTCTTGTGTATTCGGGTTCTTTCTACACTCTACATTGAATATTTTGACGTTTGTTGATTTGGGTATTCAGGTGCATGCCTAGAAAATCTACAAGGACTGGAGAACTAATTGAAGGACTCTCAGACCCCGAGCAAACTTTCCGGGCACGTAACAAAGCCATCAAACAAATTCAGCAATCTTAACAACCAATCAAACTAGACTTCGACATGGGTGATGTAAACGAACAAAACCAGCAAGTCGGGCTAAATATGCAAGAGGCACAGGAGGCACATGAAGGTGCATTGTTTGACTAGGCACAACCCACAGCGAATAATTTGGCAACTGTCGTCGTTGTGCCAGCAATTCAAGCTGAGTCTTTCCAGATTACCAACAACATGCTACACTTGTTGCAAAACAAGGGACTATTCTCTGGGTCTCAGGTTGAAGATCCACATCAGCACCTCAAGAACTTTCTATCGATATGCAAGACACAAAGGCAACCGAATGTAACTCCGGAAGCTATCAGATTATTACTCTTTTCGTTCTCAGTCACAGGAGCAACACAGATATGGCTAAACTCACTCCCAATAAACTCCATTGCAACTTGGGATGAGTTAGTTAAACAATTCCACAACAAATTTCATCTACCCAACAAGACAGCTCAACAAATTGATGAGATTGTGAGCTTTAAGCAGAAACTAATGGAAACATTACATGAAACTTGGGGCAGATTCAAGGGTATGCTTGTTATGTGTCCTCTCCATGGGATTCCTGAGCAGATGTAGTGCCAAAGATTCTACATGGGGCTTTCAGATAGTATGAAGAATATTGTAGATGCTTCTGCAAGTGTGGCTTTTCTGAGAAAGACTTGGAGAGAGGGCCAAAATTTGATAGACAGGATGGCCCAAAATTCCAGGTGGACGTCCAGGAATGCTCTTATCACACCAGTGGTACACTCTGTACCCCTAGATCCATCCAACACTCTGGAGGAGAACATGGCAACTCTATTGACACAAATGATCATCCTAACAAAGAAGGTGGAAGAATCAGGAGTCAAGCAGCAGGTTCACATTGTAGATACTACCAATGGTGGTTTATGCACATCATGCATTAGCCAACCTATAGGTAATCCATGGGCTGCACCAAGAACATCATCATCGGCACGAGGATATGAACTATGTGTCTAACTGTGGAGGGCAGCGACCAGGTAATCAAAACTGGGGCCAACAGGCTCCAATGCAGTACAGACCTCCCCAGACAAAATTTAATGCAGCAGGTATGAGGCCACCACACAACATGGCTCCATATCCTAGACCTCAGAATTTCGTAAATCAGCAGCAGGGATATCATCCACCTCCACCACCACATTGGGGTAGACATGACGATGGGTTTGCAAGGTTGGAAGCTATGATGCAGTAGGTAATTGGGTCAAATGCTAAAACAACTGAGAGGATAGATTCACATGATGCCACCATCAAAAATATTGAAGTACAGGTGGGTCAGATTGCTATGTCTCTCAACAATCGTCCTCAAGGGACGTTGCCTGCAGATACACAAACAAACCCAAAGGATCAAGTCCCAAAGCAGATGATGGCAGTGACTCTGAGAAGCGGTAGAGATCTTAATGCTGAGAATGAAAGTGAGAAAATCGACAGACAGGCTGAGACATCCACTCCATTGACCATTGAACTGGATGAGTCCACAGGGTTGACAGAAGTCACAGTCCAGCTAGTTGCTGAAAATAAAGAAGCAAAACAGGGAACGGAGAAAGTAGCTGAACAGGTAGAGCAGCAGATTGATGAGAAATTGATAGAAAAAGAAAAGTTCCAAGTCACTGGGAAGAAGAGGCCTCCATCACCGTTCCCCCAAAGGTTGGCCAAACATCAGAAAGAGGAGCAATACAAAAAGTTCTTCGAGATGCTCAAGCAAATCCAAGTAAACATTCCCTTAATTGAAGCTTTAAAAGAAATGCCTGGTTATACTAAGATGATGAAGGATTTGATGTCGCGGAAATTTGATTTCCAAGACTTGGCCACCGTAACACTTACCCAGACTTGTAGTGCAGTGGTCTCTAAACCCATTGCTGAGAAGCTATTTGATCCAGGTAGTTTCACCATCCCATGCACTATAAGGAATTATGCCTTTACTAAGGCTTTATGTGATTTGGGGGCAAGCATTAATCTCATGCCCTTAGTTATTTATAAGAGGTTAGGTATTGGGAGAGCCAGACCCACCTCTATGCTTTTACAGCTTGCTGACAGGACGGTTAAGCGTCCATTTGGTATTATAGATGATGTGCTTATCCAGGTTGGGAAGTTCGTGTTTCCCGCCAATTTTGTTATTCTTGATTGCAAGGTCGACGAAGAAATTCCCATAATCCTAGGAAGACCATTCCTAGCCACCGGAAGAGCCATAATTGATTGTGAAACTGGGGAACTCAAGATGAGTTTGAATGATGAGGAGATCATCTTCAATGTGCAAAATTCCATGAGGCCCCTAGTGAGTTCGCAAATTGCTCTCTCATTGATGCGATTGATGTGATAGTGGAGACCGACGATGTAGAGTTGACCATTGAAGATCCACTTTAAGCATGCCTGATGAACATGGAAGAGGTAAATGGTGAAAGTTTATATGAATGGGTACTATCTCTGGAAGGCAAAGGATTTTGGCAAAGAGAGCTTGAGTTCGAGCCTCTACACTTAGAGAAAAGAGAGAGCCCTCCAGCAAAGCCATCCATAGAAGAGCCACCAAAGCTCGAGCTTAAACCACTACCATCACATCTCAGGTATGAATTTTTAGGTCCTAACTCCACATTACCTGTTATTATCTCATCTAGTTTGTTAGATGTGCAGGCCCAAAAGCTTATACAGGTACTCAAGGAATGCAAGACTTCCAATGGGTGGACCATGGCAGACATAAAGGGGAGCAGCCCAGCCAATTTCATGCATAAAATTCTCCTGGAAGATGGACACAAACCTTCCAGGGAACATCAAAGAAGGCTGAACCCCAACATGAAGGAAGTGGTGAAGAAAAAGTAATAAAGTGGCTAGATGTGGGAATCATATTCCCAATCTCATACAACAGCTGGGTTAGCCCGGTCCAATGTGTGCCAAAGAAAGGAGGCATGACGGTAGTGAAAAATGAGAACAATGAATTGATTTCAACAAGAACAGTCACCGGATGGAGAATATGCATGGACTACAGGAAGTTGAATCTAGCCACTCGCAAAGATCACTTCCCACTTCCCTTCATTGATCAAATGCTTGACAGGTTGGCATGGAGGTCCCATTTTTGCTTTTTGGATGGATACTCGGGGTACAATCAAATCTCCAACGCCCCGAAGATAGAGAGAAGACCTCCTTCACATGCCCATATGGCATCTTTGCCTTAAGGAGGATGCCATTCGGACTATGCAATGCGCCTGCCACATTCCAAAGGTGCATGATGGCTATTTTCACTGACATGGTGGAAGACATTATGGAGGTGTTCATGGATAATTTCTCAGTGGTTGGGAATTCATTCGATGAATGCCTTGTCAATCTAACAAGAGTGCTGAAACGGTGCATGGAAACAAACTTAGTGCTAAACTGGGAAAAGTGCCATTTTATGGTGCAAGAAGGAATAGTATTGGGGCACCGGGTTTCAAGCAAAGGCATTAAGGTAGACCGTGCTAAAGTTGATGTCATTGCAAAGCTGCCTCCACCAACATCCGTCAAGGCCATAAGAAGCTTTCTTGGACACGCCGGTTTTTACCGGAGGTTCATCAAAGACTTCTCCAAAATTTCAAACCCTCTCTGTAAGTTACTTGAAAAAGATCACCCTTTTGTTTTTTCTGATGAATGCAGGATTGCTTTTGAGGAACTAAAGAAGAGGTTGGTCACAACACCCATCATCATTGCCCCCGACTGGGAGCAACCTTTTGAGCTAATGTGTGATGCAAGTGACTATGCAGTGGGGGCAGTGCTGGGCCAAAGGAAAGACAAGATGATGCATCAAATATACTATGCAAGTAGAACTCTGAGTGGAGCACAGCTAAACTACACAGTGACAAAAAAGGAGATGCTTGCGATCGTGTTCGCATTCGACAAATTCGGGTCCTATCTCATTGGATCAAAGGTAATCGTATACACAGACCATGCAGCTTTAAGATATTTAATTGATAAAAAGGACTCTAAGCCACACCTTATTCATTGGGTGTTGCTTATCCAAGAGTTCGACCTCGAAATTAGATATAGAAAAGGTACTGAAAATCAAGTCGCTGACCATTTGTCAAGACTTGAAGGAGCTGAAATTGTCAAAGAGAGTGGGGAAATTCTGGAAACCTTTCCAGACGAGCAGATGCTCACCACCACTCTCCTTGAAAGACCATGGTATGCTGACTATGCTAATTACCTAGCCAGTGGTATTGTTCCTCATGACCTCTCATCGGTCCAGAGAAAAATATTTTTTCGTGAAAGTCAGTTTTATTATTGGGATGAACCAAATTTGTTTAGGATATGTCTTGATAACATGATCTGGAGATGCGTTCCCGAGATAGAACAATATTCTGTTTTGCAGGCATGTCACGATTCAGCATATGGCGGTCACTTTGGAGGAATACAGCCGCCAAAATACTTAAGGCTGGTTTCTATTGGCCAATGGTGTTTAAAGATGCACACTTGTGGGTGAAAGGTTGCAACGAATGTCAACGCACTGGGAACATCTCCTGGCGTCATGAAATGCCAATGAACCCCATCCAGCAAGTTGAAGTATTCGATGTCTGGGGAATAGATTTCATGGGGCCCTTTATTAGCTCAAACGGCAATAATTACATACTTGTTGCAGTTGACTACATGTCCAAATGGGTGGAAGCTGCAGCATTACCCACCAATGATGCTAAGGTGGTGGTGGGGTTTTTGAAGAAGAATATTTTCACCCGTTTCGGGACTCCAAGGGCTATCATCAGTGACGGGGGCACACACTTTTGCAACCGAGCTTTTGAGAAATTATTGGCCAAGTATGATGTTAAACACCGTGTGGCCACTCCATATCACCCGCAGACTAGCAGGCTAGTTGAGTCTCCAATAGGGAGATAAAAAATGTATTGACTAAAACAGTAAACGCCACAAGGACCGACTGGTCCAGAAAGCTTGATGACGCACTATGGGCTTATAGAACAGCTTTCAAGACACCAATTGGCATGCCACCATACAAATTAGTGTTTGGGAAAGCCTGTCACCTACCGGTTGAATTAGAGCACAAAGCTTGGTGGGCGCTGAAATAATTAAATCTCAACTTGGATGAAGCATGTAAAGCAAGGCTAACTGGGTTGCATGAATTAGAAGAATTTCGGTATCTGGCGTTTGAAAGTACTAGATTATATAAAAAGAGAATGAAGTGGATTCATGATCAAAATATCGTTGAGCGGAACTTCAAAAGCGGGGACAAAGTACTACTATACAATTCAAGATTATGATTGTTCCCAGGTACATTGAAATCAAGGTGGTTAGGACCCTTCAAGGTAATTGAGGCATTTGAGTCAGGAGCTGTGGAAATTCAAACTATGGATGGATCACGTACATTCAAGGTTAACGGATAGTGGTTGAAACCTTACATAGGTCTGGATGACATGTAAGACAAGGTAGAATTGCGGTTGGATGAACCTCAAAGGTCTAGCGAGCCTTAAAAGGCGCTAACTTGAGTCGTGTCGTGTCGCGACGTTAAATCAGGCGCTACGTGGGAGGCAACCCATGAACATGTTTTAAGTATTTTTATCTTAGTAGTGTTTAATAAAATAAAATAAGAAAAAACAAAATTTTTGCTGAACAGTTGAGAAAAAAATTTAGAGAGGGGCACTGTCCGCGGTCCATCTGCGACCGCGGATGAACCGCGGAAAAATGACCTCTCTGAACTTTCTCTGTTCGCGGTCCATTCGCGGCCGCAAACCAACCGTGAAAAATTATCCTCTCTGAATCTCGACTGTTCGCGGTCTATTCGCGGCCGCGAACAAACCGCGAACAGTCGCGGCCAGTTCCGCCGTCGACAAAAAATAACGTTTTTTTTATTTTCTTTCCTCCCCCCCCCCTTTTCTTTAAACCCTAAAAACCCATCCCCTCTTTCCCATATCCCCATTAGCCTCCCCCCCCCCCACTCTCCATTTTCTCTCTCTCTCTAACTTCAAATCCTCTCCCTTCTCTCTACAAAATCCCAACACCCTCTTCTCCAAATCATCTCCTTCTTCCTCCTTACTCCTCCATTGTTATCACTTGTAAGTTTCTCTACTTTTCTTCTCTTTTATTTTTTTTTTATTTTTAGTTTTGAGTGTTTATTTTGTAGAGTTAATTAAATATTGTTAGTTTAGGATAAATCATGAATATGACTTGGTTTCTTTTTGCACATTACATATTTCCATGAATTTCTTCTAAAGAACCTTGTTATATGATGGAAGTTCGGTAAAGAATGAGTTGTTGGGCCTTCAATTGTGTTTATAATGCTACTTTTATGGTTTGGAGACCCAAATAGTATTTACACCATGTATGTTGGTTGGTTATCCAAGTTGGGGAAATTATCATTGTTCATAATTTATTAATGTAGTTTTAGGAGAAATAATGCCCAACTCATGAATTGGTGATGGTGTATTTTATTGGGGATGGATTAAGCCAATTGGGTAAAGTAGAAGTGTTCAAATAACTAAGTGTGGGGTGCTCGAATAGGCATGTGTAAAATAGTTAGAGAAAGAATCTAAATATAGGAGTATGAGGTAATTGCATGAAAAAAATGGTCAATTGTGATATCTCACGGATGGCGAAGTCTGAGTAGCCTTCCGATGACTAACGGTTTACAAAAATTTTGGCTATCTTATTTGTGCAGGATCATGGCCCCAATGAGAGCTCAACATGGTGCTAGTTCATCTAGGCAACCGATTTATGATGAGTCTAGGTTTGCTTGTGAAGAAGCGGAGAATGGATTTCACATTAAAACAACTAAGAAGTGGCTCCAAGAGGTAGAAGTTGACCGGATAGCTATCCGCTCGGAGAAGCCGGAAATATATGATGAGATCCGAAAGCGCGAGATAGAGTTCCTCTTTGACTCACCTCTTAGGTGAACAAGATGTTTGTCCGGGAATTCTATGCCAATGCTCCTTATGCTATGGTCAGACAAGTATTTGTCAGAGGTAAGACTGTTGATGCCCATATTCATACTATTAGGCAGATACTTAGACTGCCCATGCACACTAGTGATGTCGACTATTACCATGATAGGCCAGGTGTCATATGGGACATGCTAATAGAGGCCTTATGTGTAGACGGCATCCCGGTGTGGATTAGAAATAAGACTCTGCACTCTAACTGCCTTACACACACAGCCAAATGTTGGTTCTCTATAATTTGCAACCGTATCTTGCCCTCGAGTAACACCACGGACGTTAACTTTAATAGGGCAGTTTTGACTTGGTGTTTTGTAACACATCGGGATGTTGATATCGCCCATGTAGTTAGTGATGAGATGGTATTGAGGGGATCCCTCACTGCCAAAGGTTTTTATTACATATCTCTTGTCACTACGATGTGTCTCCTTCATCAGACCCTAGTAACTGATGCTGATGGTGAGCTACTACAAAAAAGCTCCTTTTAGAGCTGCTACAATCCGGGTTGAACGAGACACAACCCCAATTGACTTGGATGAGGAGGACGATGCTGTACCTGTTGCCCGGGCCAGGCACTCCACGGATTCAGCCGGACCTTCCAGGCCTGCTCCTCGTGGAGCGAGTATGTCTAAGTTCGAGTCCACACGACCTATGCTTAGGTCCATGGAAGAGGAGGTTGCTCATCTGCGTACCTCCGTTGATGGCTTGCACACATGGCTAGACGCCATGTCTACAAGGCAAGCCCGGTCAGAAAATAGGTTTATGGCATGGTTTAAAGCACTTGGACGAGCATGCCATGTCGACCCATCCACCGTCTCCGACTCCGAGTGAGTCTCAGGTATGTTTTCCCTCCCCTATTGTGCTTTAATTTTTATTTATGTCATGGGGACATGACATATCTTTAAGTGTGGGGTGGGTGACTTATCTTGTACATGATGTATATATTAGTTGTAGTAGTAATATAAAATAATAAAAACACAAAAAAAAATCATAAAATTTTAAAAATCCAAAAATATGAGTAGAGGACTCTTCCTGATGACGAGCTATTTAGGACAAGTACTCTTGAGGGAAGTAGTCCACGTAGGAATTTTTCTTTCTTTTATTTTCTTTTTATAGGTAATGTATCATCTCCCCCTAGGTTTTTCTTTTGACCACGGTTCTTTTCCAAGGGTTTTTATTTGAACCGGGTTAGGTAAATTTTTTTTTATTTTTGTTTTCTTAGGATTAGAGGTAAAAGGGCAACATGTAACCCCGAATATGCACATTAGCAAAAGCGTAAATTGAACCTGAGAATGTATCTTCTAATCTTGACTGTAGAATCTCAATATGCCTTAAATTGCACAATAATGCTTGCTTGAACATCGATAGGACTTTGTAGATAAACTGGATTCCAAATGAGTTGCATGCCATGTGTGTGTGAGGCTTTACTTACATTGTATGTTTTACATGATGCCTAGAACTTGTCATGTGTGTTTGCAAAGCGAAAGAGAAGTTGTTTGATTGTAGAAAGGATAGAGGCATTTCTTTGTGTAACCCCATATACCAATAGACATGAATTCACATGTACATTATATCTTAGTTAACCCCTTTGAGTTTAAGCCTATTCTTTGATAACCCTTGAATATTCATCAAATATGTATAATGTTCTACTTTACCTCCTAGAAGCACTTGTATTGTAATGAATATGCAAAAGTTTAAGTGTGGGGTGAAGGGAAGTTGAAAAGGGAAAATCAAGAATTAATAGTGGACTGGTCCAAGAAATAATGTTGCAAAGCAATGAGACAAAGAGCTATATCAATGAATATGTAAAAATTAGAAAGGCCAGTTACATCAATAAAAGAAAAGTGGGGGTTAAAAGTAAAGAAAGGTGAAGGAATGTTTATGGGAGACATAAGGAAGTAAAAAAAAAAGGAAAGTTGTGAAAAAGAAAAGAAAAGTGCTTAGGGAGGCTAGTCACTATAACCAAAAATATCATACCCGTCCCATAGCCTACATTACAACCCTTAAAGACCTCTTGATCTATGATTGAATAACTCGATTAGTGGAGTATTACACTAGGGGCAAGCCTATGGTGTGTCTGTATTCATATATATGTTCTTTATTGAGAGTGAGTGAATTTTTCCGATATCTATAAGTTCCATGTCTTTGAATTGTTAATGTGTGGGAACTTCTCTCAATAAATTTTATGAGGGCGTGTAATTCAAGAGGAAGAAGGTAAATTTGCAAGTTTTTGGTAATAAATAGAGTAAGTAATAATGTGCGGGCATGAGAGTTTGCGGTTAGGTAAAGATTGTGCATATCTTAGGTTGTTCATGTATAATAGCTTTTGTGACATATTATGGGGGAGACAAATTTTTTTAATTGGCCTAAAGTGTGATTAAAGTTGCTCGAGGACGAGCAAAGGTTTAAGTGTGGGGTATTGATAATAGGTGAATTTGACTATAATTATGCCCTAAATAATCACACTTTGCTATGGTATTTATATTGGTTACGAGGACAAAATGCTTTGACTAGTGTTTGTTTGTGTATTATATGTACATGTGATGCAATGGATGCTAAGAAGAGTATTTTGAAGTCAAAATGTTGATGAAAAGGCCAAGAGAAGATCTAAGGTGAAAAGAGCTGGAAGAAGCAGTCAAAAATACGCAGCATTGTTCATCCGCGGTTCATTCGCGGTCGCGGATGAACCGCAAAAAAAGAGGCATTCTGAAGTTTGACTGTTCGCGGTTGGCTCGCGGCCACGAACGAACCGCGGAAGCCGGCGCCCAGTTCTCCTAATTGGATTCGAATTTAGTTTTTTTAGCCCTAAAACCTCTATATAAACTCCTAGTTTGCCCCATAGAGCCATGTTGTCTTTAATTCAATACTTTTGCAAGATATTTAGTAAGAGAGAATCCTATCAACTCCTTCTTTTATTTTATATCAATTATTTCTTTATTATTTCCATTATTATTCTTGTTTCTTCAAGCATGAGTAGCTAAATCCTTTTCTAAGGTTTTGATGGAACCTATTGGGTGATGAAGTTATCGTTTATGTGATTACAAATTGTGACTTAGATTTATATTTGTTCAACTTTATTCTTGTTGTAGTTAATTGGTAGAGCTCCCAATTAGCGGTGCCTATTTAGTGTGCAAAACTTGGAAAAGAGTGCATATTTAGGTATATTGTTGAACAACACCACACCTAGGTTATTGGAGGAATCTATAACTTTAGGCGTAAAGACGGGGTTAGGAATAACGAAGTCTTGGGTGCAATCTTAAGTGAACTATTCAAATTAAAGCTAGCTAGGGTAGCTCGGGAGAGTGCACTAGTAAATTATTGTAATTGCTCGGGAGAGGGTTACGATACACATAGTGTTCATGATTGATAGAATATATTAATAATTTGTATGAGCATAAAGATAAGGGATTCATCAATATGGGACATTAATACCTTAGTCTTTTTCCATATTATTTTACCCAACATTCAATTCTTTCTTGTAAGCCTTTTTATTTCTTGCAAAAGTAGTTAGTCGAAACACTCATAAACATATACTCGAAATTTTGGGAATTTGATTCGAAAGTATTCTTGGGTTGTGAAAGTTGTAATTGGTAGGTTAATTCTCTGTGGGATCGATTCTGGACTTATTAGACCAGGTTATATTGACTACGACCGTTGCTTGGACGTGAATCACTCACTATGGGGGTTCAGACTCCGGATGGGCTCCTACAGCCCAAGCACAATATCATGATACGCTGCGGCGCGCAGCCCGATCCAATACCAGTCAGCTATAATAGAAAGCAGCCTTGCAGGCTCAAAATTAGTATTTGAAAACTCTTTTTATCATTTTTCAGTAGAAAACAATAGATCAGAAATTTCAGAGTTTGGAAAACCATTATGACAGTAATAGCTTGTCAATATCACAGAAATAATAATAACGATCCTCGCATGATCCCAATAACTAGCTCACAACCCAAAAATGTACACAACCATCCATGTAGGAGGTTCACCGGCTCAATAATAGCCAACGACACAGTATAGTATCACCAGTTCAGAGTAAGCCATTGTCCCCAATCACATTCGATCCCGCACTCACAGGAGAGTATGTGTCTCGCCTCCATACATCTTCACAAAGTGATATACCGGGGTTTTGAACCCGCTGGTCATCACCCACACCCATTACTCATCTCGACTCGGCTCGACGACTAGTCCGCAATGCCCTTGCCACGAGAATCGGCCTCCACATGTGTAGAATCTGATCAAAATCAATAGAAATACATCAAAATAGGCCAAACGGGCATTACCCAATTGAAACAACTCGAATTACACCAAAAATTACAAAGTTGCCAAAGCCCGACTTTCGGTACGCTTCTCGAAAAATTACAAAAGTTACATATATGGAATCCTCATCCTAACAGGCGTCAATGCATATAAAGTTTATCAAAATCGGACTTCGTTTGCCCATTCAAATCAATAATTTTCCATAACCCAGGCTTAGGGCAAAAATCCCCCATTAATGCTACCATTAACAGTGAAATAACCGAAGATTCTACGATAAAATCAAGTATTTAAGCCATAAAACTTACCTCCGATGATTACTCGGTGAAATTTCCTTCAATTCTCGTCAATATGCTCTCTAAGAACTCAAAAATGGAGGTTTTGGGTGAATGGGTCGCGAATACACTGTTCTGGTTTTTAATATTTCTGACAGACAGTTAACACTCTGCGATCGCAGTCAATACTATGTGATCGCAGCGAATTAAATTTCCTGGGCTCCAAAATGCTCTATGCCATCGCAGTCAATACTATGCGATCGCGTAGTATAAAATCTGAGCGCCCTCAAGGACCTCTATGCGATCGCGTACTGAGCCCCGCGATCGTAGTGCCTCACTTTCCTTTACTACGCCAGCTTAAGCTATGCGATCGCAAAGAACAATTCCACTGCCTCACCAATCCTTCTACGCGATCGCATGGCTCCTCATGCCATCGCAGAGAACAAAATTGCTCTACTGTTATGACAGCAAATCTGCTGGTTCCTTTCATAAAAAATGGTCCGTTTGGACCCCCGGATTCATCCCGAGGCCCCCGGGACCCCAACGAAAATCACCAACCTACTCCAAAATATGATACAAACTTGTTCCAATCATAAAAACACACCCTTAAACACGAAAATCATCGAATCAAAGCGTATTCAAGCCTAAGTTTCATCTAGAACTTCCGAAACCAACATTCAATCAAAAACCTGACCAAACGACGTCCGAATGACCTGAAAATTTGTAGACATATCCAAAATCACCTAACGAAGCTACAGAAATTGTTGAAAATCCATTCCGACTACCGGATCAAAATCTCACCTACATCGGATTTCGTCAAAATTCAACCTTAGCCAATTGAAGTCTATTTCTACACCGGACCTCCAAATTCAATTCTGATCGCTCCCCTAAATCACAAATCACCTCCCGGAACTAACCGAATTATCAAAATTCAATTTCGAGCCCTCTAACCACATAGTCAACTCCAGATTGACTTTTCATAATCAAGTTTCATTTAAAAAGGCTATTTGCCTCATTTTCAACCAGAATCACTCCTAACTCACCCGATAGACTCTAACATCGATATAAAACTATAAAACACATAAATGAAGGGTAACAGGGTGGTCATTCCCGTGACGACGGGCCGGGTCATCACAATTTGACTATAAATTTTTTATTTGGTGCAGGAAAACAATTTAATTATAGTATCTCGAGATTGTAGATAAATTGTAGGCAAATTGTAGTTTACTTGTTGTTTGTAGTTAATTTGTAGATAAATTATAGATAAAATGTAGATATTTTATAGATGCTCTATTTTTAGTAATTTGTTTTTTGTGTTTGTTCTGAATATATAGGTGAGGGCTTCAACAATCATATACATACTGTATTGGATGGGGTGAAGCGATAGATTGTATGTCTAGAAAACAAGAAATGTAGTTGTGGCCAATTCCAACTTGAAGAACTTCCATGTGTAAATTGTTTCTAGATTGTAGTTATAATGTAGGTTTAAAGTAGTTAATTTGTAGATTTTTTTTGAATTTTGTAGACAAGTTGCAAATTAATTGTGGATAATACATTGCTACGATTGGAGTATTTATTTTTTAATTTTTATTGTGTAATTTATAATCAACTGATAGTTATACACAAATATTACATAGAACTTGGAGGTAAACATCTAAAAATTATGATAAAAAGCTACAAAACTTAAATACAATAACAACAAATGTAGCTTTTGAAGATTTATTTTTTGGAGTATTAATTTTTTTCATGGTATGGGACTTAAAATAGAATATGAAACTTGAAACATGATTTTGTGAAATCAATTGAAGAAGAAAATTGAAGAATCGTGATTAATTGAAGAAGAACATGAGTGAGAGGTGTGCATGAAGAGATTGTACGAGAATGGGGAAAAACTAAAGGAAAATCGTGGGGTGGGGGGATTAACTGTAGGTAAATCGTGGGAGGTGGGAGGAGAGAGAGGCGGGTAAACAAAATAAAGTGAAAATGTGGTCCTAAAATCACTCCTACAATAAATGAAGCATTAATTATACCCTTAATTTAAATTATGGTACATAAATTGAAAATTGGAATGCTTAATTGTAATAAACACAAACCTTAAATATGTGAGGTGATAAGGTTTGCTATATGGTATACATAGGTAAAAATCCCTATTTTGAATAAAGACTTTGTCACCCATTGGATATTGAATGGCTGATATATGGTATACATAGGTAAAAATCTCTATTTTGAATCAAGACTTTGTCACCCATTGGATATTAAATGGCCATTGGGCCAGTTAAATTAATTCTATTAGGCTACTGAATTTGTTTTATTGTGTCCTACATTTTATTGTTCAGCATTAGCAGTCCATTTATTAATTTCCTACTTCAAATCTATTATCTTCTTTATTTGCTTTTGTAATTGAATAATGCCAAAATGATCAAAACTAAACTTAAAACAATCAGTAATTAATGAAACCTGCTAACATCATGTAATGACTAAACAAAATTCTATGAACAATGAATATGTGACTAAGAAGTGATGAAATAAAATGCATATTAGCCTGCTTATTGAATCTGGACACTAAAGAGCAACACATATTGATTAAGGACCTAAATATACTTCAAACATAATTATTTAAACATTTTTCCGAACTACAGTCAAATCAATATAAACTAATGATAATAAACTCATAAATTAGTATTCAAAGACTACGATAAAATATGCACACAGTATCAAGCTTGCTATATAATCATAACATCTAAAAGTTTCATTCCTGCCCAGCAGAATTTGATCAAAGCATGATCCACATTGAAACAACTTCAAAACCTTCTCATTATCTTCAGGAATCTGCAATGTCACGACCCGGTTTCGCCCTTCGTGAACTGTGGTGACGGGCACCTAGTCTCTATGACTAGGTGTCGATACCCTTCCCTCAATATTTTAAAAATTCACATATATTTTTAAAATAGTACATGAGCATCAACCGGCATTTTCCCATAATTTTCTATAATTTTAAGAGGATTTAACTAAATTTCTAGCATCTTATTATCCAAATAATTACTAATTGCATCACAAACGGTTCTATGATAATTTTACTGCTTAATATTATTATTTTATATGTATACTAAGCCTTGATTATTTCATGAATAGCATATGTGATGTTTTAAACGTTAATACCACACAAGAGGAGGGGGGGGGGGATTTGTATGGTACCTAATTTTCGCGTTAGAAACTGGTTCTCCTAAGTGATCTAACTACAGCAGTTTGCGAAATAATAAATGCTGAAAGTAAAGTGCGCAGAGATTTTTACGTGGAAAACATCTGGCTCAAAAGGTGAAAAAACCAAGACCTACTACTCAGTAGGATTTTCCCAAACTCCACTAAAATCATTAAGCCAAAAACTGCATTTATAAAGGCTCATTGTAAACCTAAGGATTAACTCTAATCCCAGTGTGGTACATAGCCTCAACTGTTGCGACACTTTCAAGTTAACTCTAACTTGAATTCTCAGAGTACCTAATACAATTGCTTCTAAGAAAGCTGAAGGGTACAATATTAAAACCTACTACAATTGAACTAGACTTAGAATAAATACAATGATGAAACTGGTTCTTTTATCTTAGTTCATGTAGCTTTAGACGTGCACACTTGTATCTCGCATATATTGCTTGTAAAATAGACTTGATCCTTTTTGCTCTCAAATATGCGTAACTTCTGCTTATGTGCATTGCCTGTAAAAGTGAACAACTTAGTTATTTAATAGATCAACTGCTGGAGTTTGATCGAGACTCCAATGCTTATCCTTAGTCGATTTGAGTCCTTAACTAATACAAACTCCCATCCTTATCCTAGTTTATGATTGTGTTCTCTTATCACAAGGAGACTCTCCTCCTTAGAACTCAATGCAACCTTTTCGATCCCATTCAAAAGATATTTGTTGCATACGCTTCAGTACATATCTTCCTCACGTGCCTTCCATGTGCAATGGTCATGACTAATTGTCTCTAATGATGGACCAGGTCCTTCCCTGATGTTCATTTGTCAATCTTCAAAACTTCAACTGAACGTGGGCTAACAAATTTCCCCCTTTTGATGATGAAAAACTCTGTGCTAGTAGTGATCAGAGAACCTGTGAACCTTAGCTGAAATATCAACACTTAGAAAAATTTTTAGAAAATTTTCAACTTTCATAAAGGACCAGATTTAAGTTAGGTCATAAACAACACTTGTTCAGATAATGAATTTTAAGCACAATATCTTCCCCCTTTTGGCATCATCGAAAAGTTTTATAACTAATGTGATCTTAGTAATCTAACAGTACTCATGGCCACCGGGGCAACTACAAGTGAACACATACTTTAGTCAA
The DNA here is from genome assembly GCA_032618575.1 of Nicotiana noctiflora. NCBI lineage: Eukaryota > Viridiplantae > Streptophyta > Magnoliopsida > Solanales > Solanaceae > Nicotiana > Nicotiana noctiflora. The sequence continues at coordinate 138,304 of JASVEL010007860.1, read as the reverse complement.
ACAAAAATCAACCCAAAAAATACCTATAAAGATCAGATTTAACAAAAAACAATAAAAGCTGCATTCATTGATTAGCAATGTGTTTCTACAATGCAGACCACAATAAGAAAAACAGAATTACCAAACCATGAGCAAAAAAGAAAGAAACATCTAAAATCCCAAACTGGGTCACTGAGGGGGTCTAGGCTGGTGCTCACTATGATAGGATACCTAAGGCTTAAAAGAGCTAGAGGGTTGGGTTTGTAGCAGGTTTAACATTTGTTAAAGCATTCCGTCATTTTTCTCCTTCTCCTTTGCAAGTTCAGCTCGCAACCTATTTCTTTTTCCCTCAAATTTAACAACTCTTGCTTGAAGCCTTGCTATCTCAGCATCCTTTGCCCCAACCTCCTAAACTAAGGCTCTGTCCTTACTATTCATAGGAGTTTTTGTTGAAGAACCAGGTTTAACTGGAGCTGTACTGAGCAGATAATCACAAGCTTGAAGGGTTTTGCAGCCAAAATGCTCTTTGCTCGAAGCCATTTCCCACTTTTTTAGGGGAACATTTAATCTTTCAACCACAGTTGTCAATATAAATCCATAGGGAATGCCATGAGCTTTTGAGCCATTGAGTACCCTTTCAAGCAGCTTCACAATAAAGGAAGGCTAGTTGATCTGCTTCCCTTCATTCAGGCATTGCATAAGCTCTAGATCCATATAATTTGATGTATGCCTTCTTCCTGTCTGGGTAGAAGACATTTGTTGACAAACTCAAAGAGCACTTTGTGGTCTGGCCTCATTTCACTTTTCTGAACTGCCCTGGCCTAAGGTACCTCTTTATATGATGTGGTGTCACAAAAAATTCGTGTGATCTGAAGATCAATAGGCAATCCATCCAGGCATGACTACCTCTGCCTTGTATAGTCATCATATCGCTCACTAGAGATGCCTAGAATCTTACCCAGCTTTGCAGCACTGAACTTCACTTTGACACCTTTCACTTTGCTAGTCACTATCCCATTTTCCATGAACTCAACAAGTTCATTCCTAGACAATTTTTCATCCATTTGAAGGACCATGTCCTTCCAGCTCTGTGCTTCTAAAGCAGTCATAAGCCTTATCATACCTGGCTCCTCAAAAATTTTCCCTTCAAAAATTTTCTCTTGCCAAACATGGCATGTCTGTCCTGTTCCTTCTCAGATTCATCTCCTTTATCCTCACTCCATTCATCATCTTCTTCAGTAGTTCTCATTTGTTTTCCTTTTGCACCTAACCTTGTTCTCTTGGCAAGAATAGGTTCAGTAAGCACAGACTTGGAGGACTTTTTGGCAGAAGTCCTGGTTCCCTTGGATTTTGTTGTTAGAACTTCCACAGTAGGACTCTTTTCTAGATGGACTTGTTCCATCTATTGTTCTTCTTCTTCAACAACAGCCTCCGAGCTTTCACCTGTCTTTTCTTTCCCTTTTTCTTTTCTCATTTTCTTACTTCCTTCTAAGGCCTTTTTCAATTTTGCTTCACTTTCCCTAACCGTACTTCTAGTAGCTCTAATCCTACCAGTAGACCTGGGTGGTGATTGTTTGCTTTTATTGATTGGTTTGGATGCAGCAGGGCTATTTTGTGATGAAGCATTGCGTTTCTTTGGGTCATAACTAGCCCCCACTTTCTTCAACAAGTAAGCCAAACAATCTTCATCAGATGAACCAGGTTCATCTTATTATTTGCTCAAATTAATTAATCCCTCAGCAGCCTCTCCTGATCCACTTCCCCCTGACTTTGAGACTCCCTCTTCCTCGCTGCCACATATGGCTAAAGTATCCTTATTCCTTTTCTTCTTCAATTTTTCAGAAGCACTCCCACCTACATCTCCAGCAGCCCCTATCAAAACAAATTGATTTTTCTCCCTTTGAACCATATATGAAGAAACATAACAAGTATTTACCTCCCTTTGAGTTTCTTGAGTTTTGGCATGTTCAGAAGACCCAGGTTCATCTCCTTCACAAATGGAGATGTAATCATCACATTCCGATCTAGAGTTGGACTCAGCTGCTGGGCTTGCTTTCTTTTGAGTTGACTGAAGTTTTTCATTCAAGGTTTTTCTCAGAGAACCAGTGGCTACAGTTTTTCTTGCAAGCATTTTCTGGCAACGGAATCTTGGTTTTGGATTTTTGACTGGTGGTGTGGAAATCCTTGGGAGAGTTTCAGAAACGAAAGAGATGATGATCAAGGATTTTGAAGAATTGATAATTTAGGAGTGCTTTGGGGTTTTTAAAGAAGGTAATTATTGCTAAATAATTGTAGCCTTTTTAGTCATTACATAGAGGTCTTATCAAATTAGAGTTCTGGTCTCCTTGGGTATTAAATTTAATTGCTAGAATTTAGGAAAGGGTTCCGTTATATTTAGACTTCTAGTTTCAATGAAATTCGTTCAATTGGCTCAACGGATAGAATTTTGGACTTTTGGTATTTCTGGGATTCTTGCTCACGATTAATAATTAAATTTTTTCTAATCGTGCAAAGAATAGAAACGTACCTGGACTTTTCATGAGCATAATTTGATGAACCAAGTTCTTCAAGGGAAACTTCTCTTGATTATGCCTCAAATGACAAAATAAAAATTTTGTAAGAGATTAGTGAATTTCATAGACACATGCCACAAGAGTATACTATTTACAGTATGAGATTGAGTAGAAATTAGTCTAATATTCACAAAATTTAAGAACTTCTAACCAAAAAAAAATTTAATCAATTTTTTTTCAATTTCGCTTTCTGAACTGGTCTTTTTAGGTGATCTTAATCATCCCTAACTCCATCCCGTTCCTTTCAATATTTTCTCTACTTAAAGTCTTAGTGAAGATGTCAGATATTTATTTATCAGTTGCACAGAATTCTATGGAGATTAGCCCTTTCTCATAGTTGTCTCTTAAGAAGTGGTGTCTAACATCTATGTGCTTAATCCTTTTATGATGAATCGGGTTCTTTGTCATGCTTATAGCACTAGTGTTATCACAGAATATTGGTATGCATCCCACTTCTATACCAAAGTTCACTAATTGTTGCTTGATCCATAATAGTTGAGCACAACAAGAAGTAGCAGCTACATACTCAGCCTCAGCAGTAGATAGGGCTACTAAATTATGTTTCTTGGTGGCCCATGATACAAGACATGAACCAAGAAAGTGAGCTATACCTGAAGTGCTTTTTCTATCCACTAGGAAACCTGCGTAGTTAGCATCAACATATCCTACTATATCAAAATTACTACCTTTAGGATACCAGAGGAATACTTCAGTGGTCCCTTTTAGGTATCTCAATATCCTTTTGACAGCAGTCAAATGAGACTCTTTTGGATTAGCCTGAAAACGTGCACAAAGTTCTACATTGAAAACAATGTCAGGTCTGCTAGCAATTAAATACAAGAGTGAACCAATCATACCATTATACAACTTTTGATCAACCGATGAACCAAGTTCATCATCATCTAATTTAGTGGCAGTTGCAATAGGTGTATCTATTTCTTTGGAGTCCTCCATTTTAAACTTCTTGCGTAGTTCCTTTTTATATTTGTGTTGATGAATCATGATTCCATTTAAGCTTTATTTTATCTGCAAGCCTAGGAAGAAGTTTAGTTCACCCATCATACTCATTTCAAATTTACTGCCCATTAATTTTGCAAATTCCTTGCTTAACCTATCTGTAGTGGCCCCAAATATTATATTATTATACACTACCAGAAAATGGGCCTATGGCAACACTTATTTTAGCAACGGTTTAACAACCGTTGCCATAGTACCTATATAGCAACGGTTACAACTGTTACGGTAGCATTTAGATAATATTGGCACACTTTAACTGTAGAACCGTTGCAATAGGGAAATAACTGTTGCCATAGATGTATCTGTAGCAACGGTTATGTGAACCGTCCCAACAACATTATCTACGTGAACACTTTTATTAAAAATATTTCTAATGGAACGGTTACTTTTTCCCTTCTAAATTTCCCTCCTGAAATTTTTTAGACCCGCCAAAACAACCCTAGCTACTTTCCCCTGCGCGCGATACCCGCCCCTGCCAGTACCCTCCTTCTTGTTCTTCTTTTTTTCACATAAACCTAATTTCCTACTTCTAGTACCCGCCGACGCAGAGTACTATCGACAAACACAGGTATATTCCCATCGACAAACACCGATAAACCAGTTAATTTTTCCTCTCATTTCACTCCTCTCGCCTTTCTCCTTCCTCTCTAATACCATCGACAAACACTTCTAAAATAGAGCACCAGATCTGAAACAAAAGCTGAGAAAAATTCAAGAAAGGAGATTTGAAATTTCACTTTAAAGAAAAAGAGAACTGGAATTTCGAATCACATTTGGAGAAGAAATTGTTTGCTAAATTTTCAAATTTCACATTCCTCTAGGTCGAATTCGTGGTTGTTGTCGCTCGTTCGTTGCTGCTCTTTACTGAAAATTGTTCCTATTACTTGGTTTGCTTAAGAGGTATGTTCATATGTCTATGTTGCTTTGTTGCTGTTCATATGTTTGGTTCGAGTTCAGAGTCATGGATATTCAGTTTTTCTTTACATACAACAAGTGACCCTTAAATCTTGTGGAGAATGATTTTAACTCCATGGTGTGGACGAAGCATAAAAAGCTGAACAGGAGAATGAACATAACTTTGTGAAATTGTAAACATATAACGCTGTAGAATCATCGAAAGAGTAACTTTTGCTTCAATCATAGCAAAATTCAAGCCTAAACAAGTTCAAGGTCCATAACCAAACGGCAAGAATGCAATTGGATTGTTGTTTGTAGCTTTAACAACTCCTTCAGGAAATCTTTCTGGTTTGAAAATATCAACATCTTCTCCCCATATTTTAGGATCATGTTGAACTGCTAATGGTGATATATATAGCTGCATTTGAGGTGGTATAGTTAGCTTCCCTAGCTGTACTTTCTTGTTTACTTTCCTTTTGATGAATGGAACTGGAGGATACAATCTTAGAGATTTTTCAAGAATCATGTTCATCTACATTGATAAAAAAACAAATAAAGATACTAATTAGAGACTTGGAGCAATGGTTAATTAGTTGTTTCCGTATGACCTATAGGTCAAGGGTTCAAGCCGTGAAATCAGCTACCGATGCTTGCATTAAGATATGCAGTCTACATCATATTTCCTTGGGTTGCGGCCTTCCCCGACCCTGCGTGACGAGAGATGTACGCGCGTTACAGACTATTTAGCTTAAAAGTAGTTGAGAATCGTTAAGGGATAGAAAAATACTTTTTAATATTGATGTGTCAGGTTACAAGTGCTGATAGCTAAGCCCTAAGGTTAAAATGACTAAGTTGCCTTTTAATTAATCATAAACATTTGGAATAAAAGGTTTCATTATAAAAGTTGTTAGGAATATAACTTGCATATTACCTATGTCTGAAGCAGACATCCTAATGTGAATTGTGAAAGCTGTCTGATGTCAACCAGTTCATCAATCCATATCAAGAACCCACTTCCTCCATTGCGTATGTCCAGATTAGTATAACCCATACACGAACAATTTCTCGAGCAAACTGCCCTGCATTCATCTAGTGTCATTGTCTCATTGAACCAAGAATTTCGTGTATCAGGCAGTTTAACACCAGAATACATTAAAAACCCATCTCTTGTGCAATTCAGTTATCATTTTCTGACACAACCACTTGACCAGTCAGCTCTATTCCAATCATATGGATGTTTAGGCTCGAATTTATCTAAACATTGACACACCTTATAAAGTACACATCTATTGAGACTTTGTTCTTCAGAAGTCTCATCATCAGAAAAATATAGTACATTCCAATAGTTATTACTAGTAATCATGAAGTTATGAGTTGAAACACCTTAAGAAAATTTTATATATCCAGTAAAAAAGTTCATGTGTATGTGTCAAATAAAGATAAATATCCCATTTCTCTTCAGTTGCTCCTCTTTCTGAGTTTTCACCTTTAAAGAAATTGGTCAATATCTTATTATGTGTATGTTTATTTGGTTAATTTGTTGATTTAATTTGATCTTATAGGATTTCAATGGATAATGGAGATAAAAAGTTGGATATATCTCCTAAGATGGACGGACGGGTATATCCGTGGAGTAAACAATTTTCTTGATAAGGCATTTGAACGAGCTTCCCAGGGAAATGAAATATTATGCCCTTGCAAAAAGTGTATTAATCGCTATTGGCACTATAGAAATGTGGTGGAGGATCACTTGGTTGTTAACGGTTTTGTTGATGGTTACACCAAATGGGTTTTCCATGGGGAAGGCTTTTCCTCTAGAAATGCCCCTCCCCAAAGCAATAATGATGAAGGTTCAAACATGCGTGATGATATTGATGGATTACTTCATGATACCTTTAGGAATGTAGAATGTGAGGCAGAGCAGGAAGAACAGATGAGAGAGACTCTATCTGAAGATGCTAAGAGATTTTTCAGATTATTAGAGGAAGGCAAACAAGAACTATATCCTGGGTGTGAAACCTTCACTAAATTGAGTTTTACTATTCGGTTGTACGTGTTTAAATCCTTGCATGGATTGAGTAATGTGGCCTTTTCAGATATGCTAGAGTTGTTAAAAGAGGCATTTCCCTTTGCTCAGTTGCCAGAATCTTTCAATAAGGCTAGAAACATGATAAAAGATTTGGGTCTTCATTATGAAAAATACATGCATGCCCTAATGATTGCATGTTATTTTGGAAAGACAATGCAAATGCCGATAATTGCTTTGTTTGTGGGGCTTCTCGATGGAAAGTTGTTGATGCTTCCTTAACTAATACAAGCTCTAAAGTCCCAATAAAGGTTTTAAGGTACTTTCCCTTAAAGTCTAGGCTTCAGAGGATATTCATGTGTCCTGAAACAGCCATTGCAATGACATGGCATGCTAATGAACGACCCGTTGATGGGAATATGAGGCATCCTGCTGATGGAGAAGCTTGGAAGGATTTTGATTCTCTACACCCAGACTTTTCCAGAGATCCATGTAATGTTAGGTTGGGTCTTTCAAGTGATGGTTTCAACCCATTTCGAACCATGAGCATTTCTCATAGCACGTGGCATGTCATGTTAATGAACTATAACTTATCACCATTGATTTGCATGAAGCCAGAATATATCATGTTGTCAATGATTATTCCAGGTCCTTCATCTCCAGGAAATGATATAGATGTGTATCTACAACCATTAATTGAAGAATTTAAGGAACTATGGGAAATTGGGATAGAAAGATATGATGCTGCGACAAAGCAAACATTCCAAATGCGTGCAACCTTATTGTGGATAGTTAGTGATTTTTCAGCTTTAGCCATGCTTTCAGGCTGGAGCACCAAGGGTAGATTGGCATGCCCCACCTGTAATTATGACACATGCTCACGATATCTCAAACATAGTCATAAAATGTGTTACTTGGGGCATCGAAGATTTTTGCCTCTTGATCATCCATCGAGAAAAGATAAGAAGTCATTTGATGGTAATGAGGAGCATAGACATGCACCTACTCCTTTGTCGGGTATGGAAGTGTATGAAGAGCTTCGTGAATTCAACAATGTCTTTGGAAAGGAAAAAAAAAGACCTCGGGATAACAAATGTCCGTGGAAAAAATGATCTATTTTCTTTGAGTTACCATATTGGGCGCATAATAAATTGAGGCACAATCTTGATGTGATGCATATCGAGAAAAACATATGTGACAGTATACTTGGGACTTTATTGGAAATAGAAAAAAAGTCAAAGGATCATGTAAATTCTCGCTATGACTTACAGGAAATGAGGATACGGAAAGAGCTACAACCAAGAGAAGATGATAATGGTAGTGTGAGTTTGGCCCAAGCTTGTTTCTACATGAAACCAGAACAAAAAAATTTGTTTTGCATCGTTATGAAAAATGCTAAGTTACCAAAAGGGTGTGCTTCGAATATTTCAAATCGCGTGCAAGTGAAGGAGATGAAAATATCAGGGTACAAGAGTCATGATGCTCATTTTATAATGCATTACTTGCTCCAGGCTGCTGTTAGAAAGGTGTTGCCAAAGAACGTCTCGTTGGCCTTGATTAGGTTGGGCAATTTCTTTAGAGCCATATGTAGTAAGGTCATAAGGCGAAGATATCTTGAAAAAATGCAGTCTGAAATTGTTGAAATAACTTGTGAGCTTGAAAAGATTTTTCATCCAACATTTTTTGACATAATGCCACATTTGCCTATTCATTTGGTGAATGAAATTAAGCTTGGGGGTCCGGCTCATATTCGTTGGATGTATTCTATTGAGAGGAACCTATGTAAGTACAAGGCATTTGTTCGTAATCGATCTTGTCCAGAAGCATCAATAGCAGAGGGATTTTTGGCGGAAGAGTGCGTGAATTTTTGTTCGAGATACTTACATGATGGCGTGAAGACAAGATTCAGTAGATACACAACTGTGGATGATGAGTGCCCTCAAAATTTGTCACATATATTCCCTATGTTAGGACATCCAATTGGAAGTAAGAAGAAAAATACTTTTTTCATGGATCCGCAGTTATGTTATGAAGCCCATCGGTATGCTCTGTTCAATACTGGTGATGAACAAGTGGAAAAGTTTATCGAGTAAGATAAATTATATTTGATTTATTCAATTTATATGTTTCTTTTTCTTTATGATATGATTAATTTTATAAAATTCATGATTGCAGGGAACATAAGAATTTAATTGGTAGTCATAGTAGATCAAATGCATGGGAAAGGGCAAGGAAGCATAGTCGGGAATTCAACAATTGGTTTGCAGAAAAAGTTAAAAATATTGAAGAACCCGATTATTTAAGATGGCTATCTAAAGGGCCTAATACAATCGCCAAAAGATATACTGCATATTTTATTAATGGATACCGATTTTATACAATAGAATGGGATTCCTGATGCAAGAGTCAAAATAGTGGAGTGACTTTATCGATAACAACCGATAGCTTTGCTAGCTCTAGGGACAAAAATCCCATCGATGGTGAGGTTATCTATTATGGAGATATTCATGATATCATTGAGATTGATTATTGGGGTTTTTTTAGCGTTGTACTATTTAGATGTGAGTGATTTCGTAACGAAATAGATGAATATGGGTTAACTCGTGTATACTTTAACAAATTATGTAGTATAGATGACCCTTTTGTGTTGGCATCACAAGTTTATCAAGTTTTTTATGTGGAGGATCCAGTTGAGAAAGATGTTTATTATGCAAGGAATAAAGTCCGTGTTGATTTGTATGATTTAGAGGAAGAGAATTGCCCTAATATTGAAGACGCATTTTGGAGAGAGCCAAATGATGACATTGGTGCCTTAAGTGGATTAGTTGATGCTAACGTTAGATGGTCTAGAGACGACGTACCCGTTGATGTTGTTGATATTCCATCTAATGCACAACATTCAAATAATACAATTATAGAAACATCGGAAGAGGAGGATGAGTTTGACGATACTGATTGGGACTGGATGGAATTAGTTGATTAAAGAGAGAAATTTTGAAATTCTTTTAAATATATTCTGGTTTGAGTGAGTGATAATTTTTTTACCAATATTTTATAATATTTTTTGTTTCTAATACTGTTATTTTTTAATATATATTTATTTTTTTTCCTTTAGAATTTAGATATGATGCTTCATTTTTGCAGGATTTTTGGTTTTGGATCTTGTGATATTGTTGCACTTGTTGATAGCAACCAGTCGAGGCTTGAATCTACATATAATTGAGGCACGAGCATTGCTGCCAGCAATAGTATTTAAAGCCGTTACAGGGTTAGTATTTACCATTCCTTCCAAGAGGTTTCTTTCCTCTTCTGAAATTACTGGGTTAGTTGTGACGATTTGTTGCTGCCCAACTTCTAGTGTTACTGCTTCTTGTCGATCTCCAGAATTCTAAGTAGCTTCATTGTTCTCCAGCAGTGTGATATTTGGTTCCTCATTCTGGGCATCTCTGATGATTTTGTTCTACTTGCGGGTTGGAGAAATGCAATGTAGTTGCATTTGAACTGTGTGCCTCTTCCTTTTCCTTACCAACACAAAAATTGTCCTTCGAAATAGTGAGACGATCACGTGTGTTCTTGAAATTTTGTTGTTGCGTGTTACTGTGTGAAGGTTGTGGTTGCCGACTTTTTGTAGTTGTGTTCATCATCATAGCTGCCTGGGCATTGTCTTCCATTTTAGCTAGCTATGTATTGCGAATGTGCAATGCTGTTGTAGGATCATCAGGTGCTTGGCTTGCTTCACCAGTGTGCTTTATAACTATTGCAACCCCAAGTCGAGCATATATGTCCTTTGCATTTTTCTGCTGATTTTCATTGCCTATAACGCTGGTTCCTCTATCAACTGATTGTATCTCATACTCCCTCTGTTGTTCCTTAGTTTTAGCCTCACTTATGTCATGCACATCCTTATTAACCAACTGATTTGTTTTCACTTTATTTGGGCATCTAATAATATATATAACACTTTATGATCATTCATTGAGTTCTTATTCTGTTCGTTAGCAAGATTATCTTTCTCTGTTATGGAGATTGTATTCCATTTCGACATAGCCGCTTCAGAAACCAAAGATCAATAAAACTTATTTTATCCTATTTTTCATTTATCCTTAGATTTACTATATGCACTTTTGATTAACCTATTTGCTAGCGTCTTTAAAATACAAAATCAATTGTTTGTTCTAATAAAAATTAATTTTTCGATTAAATAGTTTGTCACCTGCTGTGAGGCTCTGGCAATTGATTGTTTGATCTAAAGTCACACAGGTATTTTTTTCATTTTATGTAATTCTCACGTGTTGATTATTTATTCTTGGTATCTACTTTGTGTGGAGTTGCATAAAATTTCCTTTGATTATTTAGAGCCTTCCCTTCCACTTGTACTACTGCAGTCCTACAACCAGATGAATTTTCAATTTGTTTAGCATGTGCAACAGTATTTCTTATCTCTGTATAAACATGTGATTTGCCTAGGACTGTGTATGGGAGCAGACAGACAGACAGACATCTAGCTGAGGAAGAGAGGTAATGGCACAAGTGATTCTATGCATTTAGATAAGTGTAATGTACTGTCTTTTATCAACTATGCATGCAGATACTCTAATTCTTAGAACAAGATATCCTAGTAAGTCGGGCCTGTTAAGTAAGCTTGGTTGCGCTGCTCATTATAGAATGAGATCAACTGATTAAAGGAAAATGTGTATTTAGATATTTCCTGTTAGGTGTTACTTCTTCTCCTATATATTGAGAGGATTCCTTTCTACATGATGTACAATTTTGTGACTAGCGAGTGAAGATTTGGTGTCTGCTTTCGTTCATGATCAGAGAAATGTATCCTCTTTCATTTTATTTTCTTTTGTTTTCCTGTATGATATCTTTTTTTCACATGGCCTGCTGTCCAAGTCTATACTTCTGCAGAATGAAAATGGACAACAATGCCTAATGTGTTTTTCGATTGAATAGAGATGGAGGCAATGACACATTAACTCTTGGAGTATTATACAAGATTCAGATTACCTAGATGTCTTGAATTCGAGTAAAAGCCTGACGAAAGGTAAGAAAATTTTGGCGATGCATCCATACTATCACTTGACTTTTGTGTAGAAATATTTGGTACAAACTCATCGAGTGTCTAAACAAAAAAAAACAAACAAATGGATGTTTCAGATTTACGATTCTATTTGTAGTTTAGAAAATATACTTGGAAACAAGACATAAGAGGAAGTTTCAGGCAGAACACATTTAATATAATACTAATGTCATGAGTAGAATTCTGATATCAGAATGGAAATAGGATCTTGGGAACATGGTCTCGCAGGCCTACACCAAAACCTGCATTTTCTTGGCATAATACATATACACAAACCACATAAAAAACAATCTTAACACACTGTTTGTACATCTTTCTCAAGGTAAACAAGTCACTGTTGCAATTACTATGGTTCCAAAGATCCCTGATTTCTGATTTGGGTGTCTGCAACTCATAGCCATTTATCAATTACATAAGGAGGAGAGAAAAGACGTAATGAGCCATGATCCTCTAACATTAATCAACTTATTTCAATTTGGTTTCTATTGTTTGTGTTCAAATACTTATTAGCTCTCATGTGTATCTTTTTTTTAACAGAGGTAAGCGGATCATGAATCAGGAAGGGCGTTCAAGTAAAAATAAAAAATTAACAAAATGCATAGCAGCTGGATCGCTTGCATCTTTGCGAAACCTAAAGGTTTCGTCATTGAAAACAAACAGAGTTATCAAAGATCCGAGGTTGCTGCCTCTGCATTCTACTTCTACACCAGCACGAACAGTACATGAGCAAGTGCAACAAATGCCACTGAACTCTACACCTCCTGCATCACAAGTAGTGCGCGAATAATTGCTACACTCTACTTCTGCAGGTGGATCGCTGCCTCCACATTCTACTTCTGCACCATCACAGACAGTACATGAGCAAGTGCAACAAATTCCAATGAACTCAACCTCTCTTGCATCACAACTAGTATGTAAACAATTACAACAACTACCACGGGATTCCACCCCTCGTACTTCACAAACGGTACAAGAACAAGTTGAGGATTCTTCCAATCATGAAACAAACGAGCAATCCGAGGAACAAGGCAAGAACATATAGATTTCAATTGTCAAATTCAATAACGTAATGACATTTGGTGATTATTCTTACTTTATATTTATGTAGGTCCTTCCGCTGAAAAACGAAAAAGAGGAAAAACTCAGATGCAAAGTGTTCATGGTAGGAAAGAGCGCAAGCTCATTGTGCTAAATGAGAACAATCAACCCATAGGTCCTACTAATGATGATGTGAATGAGTTGGGTAGCTTCCTTGGTACATTGGCAAGGACTGCGACCTTTTGTCCTCTTAATGTGTTTGATTGGAGGAAACTTGAGACAAAAGAAGATATATGGAAATATGTCAAGGTTTGACATTTTCAATATTCAATAGGTGTGAGTGGATATTTCATATTGTTTACTCCAACCTAATTACTCTAAATTTGTAGGAAAAATATGACATTCATGAAGGTGCAAAAAAATGGGTTCTTGACTCAATTTCAAATGCTTGGAGAAAGTATAAAAACCAGTTATATAAAGACCATTTTGAACCCTATGAGAATGACGAGCTTCGAATGGAGAATAGGCCGGTTGATGTTCCGGATTCTCAATTTAGGGAACTTCTTAGATATTGGAACTCTGATACCTACAAGGTAAAACTGAATATTGTTCCATTATTTGCTTTACTAGCCTTGTTCCATGTAGCAGATGTATTCATTGTTAATGTTTCTTTTTCGTTGCAGAAAATGAAAGAAGCCAACAAAGCCAATCGCCAAAAGTTGAGATATCCACACACTGCTGGAAAAAAAGGTTTTGCTAGAATATGCGAGGTTTGATATGTTTTTTCTTATTATTCTTTAAATATGAAATTGCTAGGCATAATCTGACCTATTTTATACCACTTTTTATGTAACCAGGAGAAAAAGAAAGAAACTTCTGAACCTCTATCAAGTAAGGATATATTTGTGGCTACCAGAAAAAGAAAGCCCGATCGAGTATACAAGGCCTCGTATGCGGATACTCTTAATAAAATTGTACGAGTTACTAATTTAAAGTTTGTTAATATCATTTGTCTGTTATTAGTTATTGACTCAATTTTATATACTTTCTAATTTAAAATTGACTCGATTTGGTCTTGTAGGCTGAGATGGATAGGATACAATCAACACAAGAAACTGAAGATGGCAGTCAATCAGTTGACGCATTTGCGTCCGTCATGGGACCTGAGCATCCAGGACGCCTAAGATTGTACGGACGTGGGGTTACCAAGACTTCCTTAAAAATAAAAGTGGGAGATATTGGAATCTCTTCAAGTTCTACCGATGAGATGCTGCAACAAAAAATGGTAGAAATGGAAGAAAGGATGCAACAAAGAATGCAGGAAACGTTCAACGCACAAAAAGATGCCATGGAACTACAATTTGCAGTTAACATTATTTCACAACTTAAGCGTCTGAATCCGGACTTACGGGTTGATCCCAGCATGCTAGCTTTCAATGCTCATTCACCTGGAGATGCTTCCTTAACACAACAAGCTGCAGTGCAAATAATCAATCGTCTATCTACTGGGTGTAATAATCGAGGTTAGTACATACTCTTCTTCTCGTCCTCCTCCTAATTCTTCTTCTTCTCCTTCTGTTTCTTTTCTGCCACTACTCTCTCTAAAGTGATGTTATATCAATATCAAAAGTGATATCGATAGCAAGTTATCGTTGCTTGCTTGGTGAAACTCATTGTGAACTGCTGAACATATGTATTTATTTGCCCAATCTCATTGTGAAACTCATTGTGAACTGCTAAACATATGTATTTAGTTGCCCAAACTCATTGTGAACTGCTGAACTTGCTTGCTGGTGATGTAGTCTTTTTCCATATTTCTGCTGAACAGGTCATCTGGGAAATGCAATAGCTTTTTAATTTTTGTTGTGTTTGATTGGAATTTCAAATGTTAATTATGAACTTTTCACTTTGCCTTTTATGTTTGTCCAGTATAGCTGTTTATTTATTTGAGCACAAACTTACAATTGTTTCATATTTTGAAGTAAAATAACGATGATGCATTTTCAGTATAGACTTGAGTGAAATTGTCTGAGCTTTTGTTTGTCCTCAATTTTATTTATACATGGCTGATTTGAGGTGGTACTTGTCTTCCATAAAGGCTTTATTACTTAGCATTAAATAAAATTGGTCGTAGGGAAGCCACAAAGGGTACATGCCAAGGCATAAACACACATATGAAATACAGGGCTAGAAATATCGCTAGGAGGTATGGGCTAGGACCGGTGTAAGTTTGTTATGTCCCATTGTCTATAGGGCTGTTCTCTACCTGTTGGATCACTGAATACATAGATATTGTGACTGCGCACATCTCAAGTTGTCTCTTCTAGTACTCAGATCTGTAAATGGATGCAGCTTTTGTTCTCAATTTGTGAAATTAGTTTGTAAAGTTTGGGCATTACTTCAAGAGACAACAAGACAAATATCCAGTAAATCAGTTTCAAATTTAGGTCAGATGCCAGGAAATCATAAACAATAGGTACTGTAAAATGTAATCAGGTGAGAAACATGTATCAACAGGTTGGGTTATTTTTAGTTTAAATTTTTCATTTTCTTTTATTGTTTCTTTTCTAAATGTTACTCATGTGAACACCGTATATAATACTATAATAGTGCCAGTAAATGGACACGCCTTTAAATTTAAGCTACGGTGTTCAATTTCATTTGAAAATGTTCAGATATGAGATATCTACTGAATGAATCTTGTTTATTTGGAAACATGCTCTCTAAGAACTTGATGTTGACTCATTTAATTTCAAGAAAATGCATAAGAGCCACAAATTTCTTCTCTTTCCTTCATTTATCTTGCTAACAGCTTGCTCATAACCGTTACATGAATGTAAATATGTAATAGCCTCTAGTGCATTTTATAATCCTATGCTAGATCATTTGGAACTCAATCACTTTACAATATGGAAATTGATCTAAGAGACAACATGCCCTTCTGCGCAAATATTGCAGCGGGACAAATAGAAACCAGCATGCAGGTGTATCTGAGATCCTCTTCATGTACTAAAGTGTGCTATGTTGGCTGCCGAAGCATCTGTTGAAGCTGAATGACCTGCTGCTGCTGATCTGGTGGCAGTGAACTTAGCTGTTCAGTAGTTAGAGAAAGAATCTAGTTCTTTAGTAATCTAGGATGGTATTTAAACTAACAATTAGCTTTCTTTCTAACTACCTATCGTAGTCCAACTCTTTTGGACCAGCTCCCTGCTAGTTGACATTACATTTGGGCACCAATGTGGAGGAACTAACTAGCTCCATCACAGCCAAATGGTGATGTGATTGTGATAAGGTTTTGGTTTAAAAGCATATGGCGCTCGAGTTCAATTTTTGGTTTAAAAGTTGATGCTCACTAGTAGAACTTGATGCAAACTGCTGCTCGAGTTCAATTTTTGGTTTAAAAGCATATGGCGCTGAAGATTTTATATTTTTAATTGTTCCAGATGCTTAGCTTGACGTGGTTTTGTTAATAATGTAGTAACAATTGAATAATCATTGTGATTGCAGTTTGCTAACAATGCACATTCTTAATTAATGACTTTATTTATTATCTTTTGTAGGTGAAGCAACCGAAGAAAGGGAAGGTGGAGAAGGTGGAGCAACTGAAGAAAGGGAAGATGGAGATAGTGAAGATATAGACCTTACTTAAGAAAGAACTTTGAGTTGTCGATATTCTTGGAGTCTTTTGTTATATCTTTTGAAACTTTAACTTTTGAAGTGTTGAACTTTAAACTTATGTAAGGGTAAAACAATTTGCTATTATCGTTATTAGCTTATTGGATATTAAAGATTATGAAGTATTTTATCTTTTTATTTAATAATTTCCAGGTTATAATTACAAATATTTCCAGGTGGTAATGTAAATTATACGTTTAAAATAGCCTAATAGAACCGTTGCAAAAAGCACAAATGTCGTTGCCATAGACATTCTGAACCGTTCCGATAGGTCTGGCAAATCGTTCTATAAAATCTGACAAAATGATGCAGTAGAAATAAAACCGTTATAATAGCGCAATAAAACCGTTACAATAGCTTTAAACAAGCGTTGCAATAGCCTACATAACCGTTGCAATACACTATATTGTAACAGTTCCTCACAGTTATAGTAAATAATATGGTAACGGTTGACAATCGTTGCATAAACTATAAGGTAACGATTTTTAACCGTTGCAATTGAATTGAATAATCGTTGCTTCAGGCAACAGAAAAACCGTTGCGATAGCTTTATCTGTAGCCACGGTTCTGTTAACCGTTGCCCAAAACCGTCGCTGTAGATCTATTGGCACGGAAGCGGATGTCACGGTTGCTAAACCGTTCCGATACATCTATGGCAACGGTTATCCTATCAATTGCAACGGTTTACCTGCTGTTGCAATAGACCTATTTTCTAGTAGTGGTATATATTTGTACAACAAGAAGATCTTTACCTTTTTCCCTTAGGAATAAAGTGCTATCAATTTTACCTCTTTTGTACCCATGCTCCAGAAGGAATTTTGACAATCTTTCATACCAAGATCTTGGGGCCTGCTTAAGACTATAGAGAGCCTTATCTAGCTTGTAAACATGATCAGGACATTCTTTGCTTTCGAATCTTGGAGGTTGTCTCACAAACACTTTTTCTTTGAGATAGCCATTTAGGAAGTCTCTTTTAACATCCATTTGATGAAGAGTGAATTCCATATGTGCTGCAAAGTCTATGAGGAGTCTAATTGCTTCAAGTCTAGCAACTAGAGCAAAAGTCTCATCATAATCAATGTCTTCCTCTTGACTATAGCCTTTACCACCAACCTTGCCTTATTTTTTGTAACTATTCCATCTTCATCTTGTTTGTTCCTGAAGACCCATTTTGTCCCAATGACTGATTTGTCTTTAGGTTTTGGAACTAAATGCAAGACTTGGCTTCTTTCAAACTGATTGAGCTCATCTTGCATAGCATTGACCAAATCTGCATCTTGTAGAGCTTCACTCACATTTTTAGGTTCAATGAGGGACAAAAAAGCATCAAATGCACACAGGTTCTTCAGTTGTGATCTTGTTTTGAACCCAGATGTTGGATTATTGATGATGTTCTCAATGGGGTGAGAACTTAGGTACTTGTAAGATTTCGCCTACCATCTTGTTCATGCTCGTTTCTCCTTCATTGTTATGCTGCAGAAGAACAAGTTCAGAAGCAAGATTGTTTAGATTGGTTCCCCCTGTTAGGTTGCCCGGGGTGAAAGGACACAATCCCTAATGGTGCTCTACCTGTAACGACCCGACCGGTCGTTTTAGAAAATTACGCCCCAATCCCTAATTTAACTGTTCCCCTAAGTTCATTTCTGCTATTGTGAGTTGCCGGGAGAGTCGGTTCCGAAAAATTAGAGCATTTTGGGACACTTAGTCCCTAAATAAGAGCTTTGAAACTAGAAAATGGTCCATAGCCGGAACAGTGTTAAGACGATCTCGGAACGAAAATCCGATGGTTCCATTAGTTCCGTTAGGTGATTTCGGGGTTGGGAGCGTGTTCGGAATGTATTTTGGAGGTCCGTAGCTCAATTAGGCTTGAAATGCCGAAGGTTGAAATTTTGGCGAATCCGAACGATAGGTGAGATTTTGATCCGGGGTCGGAATGGAATTCCGACAATTTCTGTAGCTTCGTTATGTGATTTTGGATATGTCCGCAAAATTTCAGGTCATTCGGACGTTGTTTGGTCGGGTTTTTCATCGAATGTGTAATTCGGAAAATTTTAAGAAATTTAGGCTTGAATCCGTGTGTAATTGGTGATTTTGATGTTTAGGATGGTGTTTTTATGATTGGAACAAGTTCGTATCGTGTTTTGGGGTATGTTGGTGGTTTTCGTTGGGGTCCGGGGGCCTCGGGGTGAATCCGGACCATCATCCGGCATTTGGAAGCAAGAAATGGTCTGCTGAAATCTGCAGATCACTGGGCATAAAATAAGCCTTCGCGTTCGCGAAGGAAGGTTCCGCGTTCGCGAAGGCCAGGTTCAGTAAGGCATCGCGTTCGCGAGGTCAATGCCGCGTTCGCGAAGGGTGAGGCCAGTTGGTCATCGCGTTCGCGATGGGTGGGTCGCGTTCGCGTAAGAGGGAAAGGAAAGGCATCGCGGACGCGTGACTTCACGTCGCGTTCGCGTTGAGTAAAAGTCAGGAGGCTGAGGATTTGATCTTCGCGGACGCGTGAGAGAGTGCCGCGTTCGCGATGAGGAAGAGGAGGAAGGCATCGCGTTCGCGTGAGAGGCGTCGCGAACGCGATGAAGAAATGAGGCTGGCAGTGAAGTTAAGTTCAGAACAGAACCAGTCGCGGGTTTAATACCCAAAGACGCCATTTTTGAGTTCTAGAGAGAGAAACTCACGGGAATTGCTGGAAATTCATTGGGGATTCGTTGGAGGTAAGTTTTGTGGTTTAATTACATCATTTTAACATGAAATCCTTGGTTAAATCCCTGTAAATGGAAGATTTAAGGTGGGTTTGAGCCCTAGGCCTAAATTTAAGAAAAACACTGATTTGAGTGGGCAAATGGAGTCCGATTTTGGTAAATTGTATATGCCTAGACTCGTATTGAGATAAGGAACCCGAATATATAATTTTCGTGATTTTTCGATAAGCGTACCGGAAGTCGGGTTTTGGCAACTTGTGGGTTTTGGTGAATTTTGAGTTAATTTGATTGGGTAATGCCCAATTGGCCTATTTTGATGTGATTCTATTGATTTTTATCGGATTCTACACTTGTGGAGGCCGACATTCGTGGCAAGAGGGTTATTGCTTAGCGGTTTTGTACCGGAATTGAGGTAAGTGGCTTGTCTAACCTCGTGTGGGGGAATTTTCACCCCTAGGATATTATGTGATAGTTTAAATGCCTTGTACGCGAGGTGACGGGCGTGTACATGCGCTGGTTGTTGAACACGTACTTTATTCAAATGTTCGATGAGCGATATCCCTGTCTTGGTTGTTAATTTGATATTTTACCCGGTAGTGGTTAGAAGAGCATGATTAGGTAGCACTTAACTGTTTAGTTGCCTAATTGCCTTATTTGAACTCCTTGTTAATTATTGGCACTATTTTTCGGTGAAGTTATAGTTGAGCATAATTATTTCTCTCTGTGGATTTTCCTTAATTGGCTGTGCTTGTGGACTGCGGGTTCGATTCCCGGAGACCCAGGGCTGTGGGTTCGATTCCCAGAGACCCGATGTGATATTGGTAGGGACTACGGGTTCGATTCCCGATCCTGAGTTATTGGTAGGGACTACGGGTTCGATTCCCGAGATCCTGAGATTTATTGAAATGTGGACTACGGGTTCGATTCTCGAGATCCTGAGATTTATTGATTATTGGTAAGGACTGCGGGTTCGATTCCCGGAGATCCTGAGCTATTGAGATACTATTGAGACATGGGCTGCGGGTTCGTTTCCCGGAGACCCAGAGGTACTGAGAATGGGACTGTGGGTTCAATTCCCACAGAGATCCTGGACTTGTTTATTGAGTTGGTTATTTGTTATTAGCTTGATTGTAGACAGGTTCAGTAAATGTTGTTATTTTGGAAATTTTGTTGTTATCTGTTAAATTGTTTATTTTGTTATCATCATATTATTATTGTTCTCGGTAGGGCCCTGACCTTCCTCGTCACTACTCCATCGAGGTTAGGCTTGGCACTTACTGAGTACCGCCGTGGTGTACTCATGCTACTCTTCTGCACACTTTTGCTGTGCAGATCCAGGTACATCAGAGCAGGCCCGTGCTAGGTGATTCCGCAGCTTTCTGGGAGACCTCGAGGTATGATCTGCTACGTCCGCGGATCCAGAGGCCTTTCCTTCTATTCTAATAGTACTAGTTGGCATTTTTCCTTCATTTCGTTGTTAGACACTCTTTACACGTAGAGCCACAGTTGTATATTCTCTTTTAGTCTGTGTTACCGTGGGATTCCGGATCTTGGTAGTGTTTTATTCATGGTGTTGACGGATGTATGTGCCAAGTGGCACGGATTACATATATTTTACCCTACGTTTCCGCTGTTTTCTTATTTAAGTGTTCATAGCTTGTATATTCCGCAACGTGTTAGGCTTACCTAGTCGTGGGGACTGGGTGCCATCACGACATGTTCACGATTGGTAAACTAGGGTCGTGACAAGTTGGTATCAGAGCTCTAGGTTCATAGGAGTCACGGGACACAGAACGGTTACTTAGAGCCTCGCTGATCGATACGGAGACGTCTGTATTTATCTACGAGGGGCTATGTAGCTGTTTAGGAAACTCTTCATTTCTTTTGGATTCCTTGTCGTGCGACATTTTTGGCATCAAAAATCTAAACTATTGCTTTCTATTCTCTCACAGATGGTGAGGACACGAGCTAACCGCGATGATCAGGTACCCGCGCCCCCTGTTGCTGCCGTCAGAGGCCGGGGCCGAGGTAGAGGACGAGGACGCGCCCGAGGTGCAGCCATAGCTCCCGTGCGCGCTGCCGGTGAGGCACCACCGGTTGATCAGGTTGGAGCACAGGCACCTGGTACATCGACTACAGTTGCTACTATTCCAGCACTCTAGGAGACCCTGGCCCAGTTCTTGAGCATGTATACTACTTTAGCTCAGGCGGGGTTGCTTCCTCTCACTGCAGCTACATCTCAGGCCGGGGGAGGGACCCAGACTCCCGCAGCCGTTACACCTGAGCAGCGAGTGCCCGTTGGGCAGGTTTTAGAGATTATTACTATACCTCATGCCGCCCTAGTATAGCCCGGAGGTGGGCCAGCTGCTTCCGAGGATGAGCGGCGTAGATTAGAGAGGTTCAAGAAATATGATCCTCTAGTGTTCAGTGGTTTGGCTACAGATGATGCATTGGGCTTTCTGGATGAGTGTCATTGTATCCTTCGTACTATGGGGATTGTAGAGACCAGCGGGGTTTCCTTCACTGCTTTTCAATTTTATGGGGCCGCTTATGATTGGTGGCGCACGTATGAGTTGGATAGTCCGAAGGAGTCTACTTCATTGACCTGGACGTAGTTTTCAGATCTATTTTTGAGGGAGTTTGTTCCCCAGAGCCTTAGGGATTCTTCGCGCTCGGAGTTTGAGCGGTTGCGACAGGGCTCCATGTCAGTATCGGAGTATGCCATCAGTTTCACCCGTCTGGCCAGGCATGCGCCGGCCTTGGTAGCCACGGTTCGGGAGAGAGTACGGAGATTTATTGAGGGCCTGATTCCGCCTATCCGATCCAGCATGGCCAGAGAGTTGGAGACAGATATATCTTATCAGCAGGCAGTTAGCATTGCCAAGAGGATCGAGAGTATGCTCCCTAGAGAGCGGAGAGAGAGAGAGGCCAAGAGGTCTCGTGAGTCGGGCCATTTCTGTGGTGCCCGCACTTCATCAGCCTATCGTTTTGGCAGGGGTTATTCCGGCCGACCAGTTCACTCAGCATTGCTCGCAGCCGGTAGTACTCCAGGTCTTCCAGCACCTCAGGAGCCTTATTATGCTCCCCCAGTTTCCAGTGCACCTCCTACGCGGGGTCCTTCCAGGGGTCAGACTAGTGGGGGTGAGGCCGGTCAGTCACAGTCACCGTGTCCTCCCAGAGCTTGCTTTGGGTGCGGGGATACTCGCCATCTGGTCAGGGAGTGCCCCAGGCGTAGGAGGGGAGCACCTCACCAGTCTTCGCAGCATCAGCGTGGCTCTCAGGGTCAGCAGGCTATCATTCCGGCTCCAGCTGCTATTCCACCTGCCCAGCCAGCCAGGGGCGGGGGTCAGGGTTCTAGAGGCCGCCCTCGAGAGGGGGGACAGGCCAGATTCTATGCTATTCCTGATCGCGCTGCGGCTGTTGCATCTGACTCTGTTATCACAGGTATTATTCTGGTTAGTCACAGGGAGGCATCGGTTCTATTCGACCCTGGTTCCACTTTTTCATATGTGTCTTCTTACTTTGCTTCTCATATGGGTGTGCCTCGGGATTCTTTGAGTGCCCCCATTTATGTTTCCACTCCGGTGGGTGATTCTTTGGCTGTGGACCGCGTATATCGGTCGTGTTTGATCACCATTTGTGATTTTGAGACCAGAGCGGATCTATTGCTGCTTGGGATGGTCGATTTTGATATTATTCTGGGCATGGACTGGCTGTCGCCCCATTATGCTATTCTTGATTGTCACGCCAAGACCGTGACGCTGGCTATGCCAGGCATTCCACGTATTGAGTGGAGTGGTACCCTAGATCACACCCCCAGCCGTGTTATTTCTTTTCTCAGAGCTCGGCGTATGGTTGAGAAGGGGTGTGCTGCTTATCTAGCCTATGTGCGGGACGTCGGTATTGACACTCCCTCTATTGATTCTGTTTCTGTGGTACGTGACTTTGCTGATGTATTTCCAGCTGATCTCCCGGGCATGCCGCCCGACAGAGATATTGACTTTGCTATTGACTTGTTGCCGGGCACTCAGCCCATTTCTATTCCACCGTACCGTATGGCTCCTCCTGAGTTGAAGGAGTTGAAGGATCAGTTACAGGAGTTATTGGGCAAGGGTTTTATTCGACCCAGTGTTTCGCCTTGGGGTGCTCCTGTATTGTTTGTGAAGAAAAAGGATGGTTCTATGCGTATGTGTATTGACTATCGTCGGCTGAACAAGGTTACAGTGAAGAACCGGTATCCTTTGCCACGTATTGATGATTTATTTGACCAGCTACAGGGTGCACAGGTGTTTTCTAAGATTGATTTGCGCTGTGGGTATCACCAGCTGAAGATTCGGGAGCCAGATATCCCGAAGACTGCCTTCAGGACCCGGTATGGTCACTATGAGTTCCTCGTGATGTCTTTTGGGTTGACTAATGCCCCGGCAGCATTTATGCATTTGATGCACAGTGTGTTCAGGGCCTTATCTGGACTCGTTCGTGATTGTTTTCATTGATGATATTCTAGTATATTCCCGGAGTCGGGAAGAGCACGAGCAGCATTTGAGGATAGTGCTTCAGATTCTGAGGGAGAAGAGCTTTATGCCAAGTTCTCTAAATGTGAATTCTGGTTGAGTTTAGTGGCATTTTTGGGCCACGTGGTGTCGAGTGATGGTATTCGAGTAGATCCAAGGAAGGTGGAGGCCGTGCAGAGTTGGCCCAGACCCTCCTCCGCTACTGAGATTCGCAGTTTCCTTGGTTTGGCGGGCTATTACCGTCGTTTCGTAGAGGGTTCTCTTCGATTGCAGCACCTATGACTAGATTGACCCAAAAGGGTGCCCCTTTTCAGTGGACAGACGAGTGTGAGGCGAGCTTTCAGAAGCTCAAGACAGCTTTGACTTCGGCCCCTATATTGATATTGCCTACAGGGTTCGGGGTCCTATACTGTATATTGTGATGCCTCACGAGTTGGACTCGGTGCGGTATTGATGCGGGACGGTAGGGTGATTGCCTACGCGTCGAGACAGCTGAAGGTGCATGAGAAGAATTACCCTGTTCATGATTTGGAGCTAGCTGCCATTGTTCACGCCTTGAAAATTTGGCGTCATTATTTATATGGGGTTCCTTGTGAGATCTACACTGATCACCGGAGCTTGCAGCACTTGCTTAAGCAGAAGGACCTGAATATGCGTCAGAGGAGATGGTTGGAACTACCGAAGGACTATGATATTACTATTCTCTATCATCCGGGCAAGGCTAATGTGGTTGCTGATGCCTTGAGTCGTCGGGCACGAGAGTTTGGGGCGTTTAGCATATCTGCCGGCTTCGGAGAGGCCTATGGCGATGGATGTTTAGGCTTTGGCCAGGCAGTTTGTTATACTAGATCTTTCGGAGCCCAGCCGGGTTCTGGCCTGTGTGATTTCTCGGTCTTCTCTATTTGACCGCATCAGGGAGCGTCAGTTCGACGACCCTCATTTGCTTGTCCTTCAGGATAGAGTTCGGCGTGATGATGCTCGAGATGTTACCATCGGGGATGATGGAGTCATGAGGATGCGGGGGCGTATCTGTGTGCCCAATGTAGATGATCTTCGAGAGCTGATTCTAGCAGAGGCCCATAGTTCGCGGTATTCCATCCATCCGGGTGCCGCGAAGATGTATCAGGACTTGAAACAGCATTACTGGTGGAGGCGGATGAAGAGGGATATAGTTGATTATGTTTCTAGATGCCTCAACTGCCAGCAGGTGAAGTATGAGCATCGGCGCCCGGGTGGATTGATGCAGCGGATTGAGATTCCAGAGTGGAAATGGGAGCGCATCACCATGGACTTTGTATCTGGGCTTCCACGGACTGTTAGGAAGTTTGATTCTATTTGGGTTATTGTGGATCGGCTGACCAAGTCCGCCCATTTTATACCGGTGAGCACTACTTATTCATCGGAGCGACTGGCGGAGATCTATATCGAGGAGATAGTTCGGCTGCATGGTATTCCAGTTTCTATCATTTCAGATAGAGGCACTCAGTTCACTTCACGGTTCTGGAGAGCTGTACAGCAGGAGTTAGGTACTCGGGTGGAGCTGAGCACAGCATTTCACCCCCAGACTGATGGGCAGTCCGAGCGCACTATTCGGATTTTGGAGGATATGCTCCGTGCGTGCGTGATTGAGTTTGGAGGTTCATGGGATCACTTCTTGCCACTGGCGGAGTTTGCTTATAACAACAACTACCAGTCTAGTATTCAGATGGCACCGTACGAGGCCCTATATGGTAGGAGGTGCGGGTCTCCCGTGGGTTGGTTTGAGCCGGGCGAGGCCAGGTTGCTAGGTACTGATATGGTTGAGGAGGCTATGGACAAGGTCAAGGTGATTCAGGACAGACTTCGTGCAGCCCAGTCTAGACAGAAGAGTTATGCGGACAAGAAGGTTCGCGATGTGGCTTTTATGGTTGGTGAGCGGGTTCGGCTTCGAGTCTCGCCCATGAAGGGCGTTATGAGGTTTGGGAAGAAAGGGAAGCCGAGTCCTAGATTTATTGGCCCTTTTGAGATTTTGAGGCGTGTTGGGGAGGTTGCTTATGAGTTGGCCTTACCTCCCGGCCTAGCCGGAGTTCACCCGTATTTCATGTCTCCATGCTCCGGAGATACCATGGTGACCGTCGCATGTGTTGGATTTCACATCTGTTCGGCTAGACAAGGATCTTTCTTATGTTGAGGAGCCGGTAGCCATTCTAGACAAGGCAAGTCGGGAAGCTAAGGTCAAAGAACATCGCTTCGGTAAAGGTTCGGTGGCGGGGCCGGCCGGTCGAGGAGGCGACTTGGGAGGCCAAGCAGGATATGCGCAGCCAGTACCCTCATCTTTTCACTATTCCGGGTATGTTTTCTATGCTCGTTCGAGGACGAACGAATCTTTAAGTGTGGGAAGATGTAACGACCCGACCGGTCGTTTTAGAAAATTACGCCCCGATCCCTAATTTAACTGTTCCCCTAAGTTCATTTCTGCTATTGTGGGTTGCCGGGAGAGTCGGTTCCGAAAATTTGAGCATTTTGGGACACTTAGTCCCTAAATAAGAGCTTTGAAACTAGAAAATGGCCCGTAGCCGGAACAGTGTTAAGACGATCTCGGAACGAAAATCCGATGGTTCCATTAGTTCCGTTAGGTGATTTCGGGGTTGGGAGCGTGTTCGGAATGTATTTTGGAGGTCCGTAGCTCAATTAGGCTTGAAATGCCGAAGGTTGAAATTTTGGCGAATCCGAACGATAGGTGAGATTTTGATCCGGGGGTCGGAATGGAATTCCGACAATTTCTGTAGCTTCGTTATGTGAATTTGGATATGTCCGCAAAATTTCAGGTCATTCGGACGTTGTTTGGTCGGGTTTTTCATCGAATGTGTAATTCGGAAAATTTTAAGAAATTTAGGCTTGAATCCGTGTGTAATTGGTGATTTTGATGTTTAGGATGGTGTTTTTATGATTGGAACAAGTTCGTATCGTGTTTTGGGGTATGTTGGTGGTTTTCGTTGGGGTCCGGGGGCCTCGGGGTGAATCCGGACCATCATCCGGCATTTGGAAGCATGAAATGGTCTGCTGTAATCTGCAGATCATTGGGCATAAAATAAGCCTTCGCGTTCGCGAAGGAAGGTTCCGCGTTCGCGAAGGCCAGGTTCAGTAAGGCATCGCGTTCGCGAGGTCAATGCCGCGTTCGCGAAGGGTGAGGCCAGTTGGTCATCGCGTTCGCGATGGGTGGGTCGCGTTCGCGTAAGAGGGAAAGGAAAGGCATCGCGGACGCGTGACTTCACGTCGCGTTCGCGTTGAGTAAAAGTCAGGAGGCTGAGGATTTGATCTTCGCGGACGCGTGAGAGAGTGCCGCGTTCGCGATGAGGAAGAGGAGGAAGGCATCGCGTTCGCGTGAGAGGCGTCGCGAACGCGATGAAGAAATGAGGCTGGCAGTGAAGTTAAGTTCAGAACAGAACCAGTCGCGGGTTTAATACCCAAAGACGCCATTTTTGAGTTCTAGAGAGAGAAACTCACGGGAATTGCTGGAAATTCATTGGGGATTCGTTGGAGGTAAGTTTTGTGGTTTAATTACATCATTTTAACATGAAATCCTTGGTTAAATCCCTGTAAATGGAAGATTTAAGGTGGGTTTGAGCCCTAGGCCTAAATTTAAGAAAAACACTGATTTGAGTGGGCAAATGGAGTCCGATTTTGGTAAATTGTATATGCCTAGACTCGTATTGAGATAAGGAACCCGAATATATAATTTTCGTGATTTTTCGATAAGCGTACCGGAAGTCGGGTTTTGGCAACTTGTGGGTTTTGGTGAATTTTGAGTTAATTTGATTGGGTAATGCCCAATTGGCCTATTTTGATGTGATTCTATTGATTTTTATCGGATTCTACACTTGTGGAGGCCGACATTCGTGGCAAGAGGGTTATTGCTTAGCGGTTTTGTACCGGAATTGAGGTAAGTGGCTTGTCTAACCTCGTGTGGGGGAATTTTCACCCCTAGGATATTATGTGATAGTTTAAATGCCTTGTACGCGAGGTGACGGGCGTGTACATGCGCTGGTTGTTGAACACGTACTTTATTCAAATGTTCGATGAGCGATATCCCTGTCTTGGTTGTTAATTTGATATTTTACCCGGTAGTGGTTAGAAGAGCATGATTAGGTAGCACTTAACTGTTTAGTTGCCTAATTGCCTTATTTGAACTCCTTGTTAATTATTGGCACTATTTTTCGGTGAAGTTATAGTTGAGCATAATTATTTCTCTCTGTGGATTTTCCTTAATTGGCTGTGCTTGTGGACTGCGGGTTCGATTCCCGGAGACCCAGGGCTGTGGGTTCGATTCCCGGAGACCCGATGTGATATTGGTAGGGACTACGGGTTCGATTCCCGAGATCCTGAGTTATTGGTAGGGACTACGGGTTCGATTCCCGAGATCCTGAGTTATTGGTAGGGACTACGGGTTCGATTCCCGAGATCCTGAGTTATTGGTAGGGACTGCGGGTTCGATTCCCGGAGATCCTGAGTTATTGTGATACTATTGAGACATGGGCTGCGGGT
The DNA here is from genome assembly GCA_032618575.1 of Nicotiana noctiflora. Lineage (NCBI taxonomy): Eukaryota > Viridiplantae > Streptophyta > Magnoliopsida > Solanales > Solanaceae > Nicotiana > Nicotiana noctiflora. The sequence goes on along the minus strand of JASVEL010007860.1, from coordinate 110,279 downwards.
TCGTTTCCCGGAGACCCAGGGGTACTGAGAATGGGACTGTGGGTTCAATTCCCACAGATCCTGGACTTGTTTATTGAGTTGGTTATTTGTTATTAGCTTGATTGTAGACAGTTGCTTTGCTGCTATTTCAGATTTACTCATACCTTGCACTGTTCGATATTATTATCATTATTTCTATTATTCTCGGTAGGGCCTTAACCTTCCTCGTCACTACTCCATCAAGGTTAGGCTTGGCACTTGCCGAGTACCGCCGTGGTGTACTCATGCTACTCTTCTACACACTTTTATTGTGCAGATCCAGGTCCATCTGATCAGACGCACTAGGTGATTCTGCAGCTTTCTGGGAGACTTCGAGGTATGATCTGCTACGTCCGCGGATCCGGAGGCTTCCCTTCTATTCTAGTATTTCTAGTTGACATTTTTCCTCATTTCGTTGTTAGAAACTCTTTATACATAGAGCCCCAGTTGTATTTCTCTTTTAGTCTGTGTTACCGTGGGGTTCCGGATCTTGGTAGTGTTTTATTTATTTTGTGACGGATGTATGTGCCGAGCGGCACGGATTACATATCTTTTATGTTATTTTCCGCTATTTCCTATTTAAGTGTTTAAAATTTATGGATTCCGCAACGTGTTAGGCTTACCTAGTCGTGGGGACTGGGTGCCATCACGACATGTTCACAATTGGTGAACTAGGATGCTGCCTAGACTTGTGTTGTGACTTCAGTCAATTTTCTCACCAGTCTAATGGCTTCATCTTTATGTTCCTGTCTCTCAGAAAGAGTGTTAGATTCATCAAACACAACATGTACACTCTCTTCAACACATAGAGTTCTTTTATTAAACACTTTATATGCTTTGCTATGTGAAGAATATCCCAAGAATACTCCCTCATCACTTCTGGGATCAAACTTACCTAGGGAGTCTTTGCCATTATTGTGCACATAGCACTTGCAACCAAAAGCCCTAAGGTGGGATATGTTTGGTTTTCTCCCTTTAAGTAACTCATAGGGAGTTTTCTCTACAAGAGGCCTAGTCATACATCTGTTTATTATATAACAAGCAGTGTTTATAGCCTCTGCCCAGAAGCTATGAGGTAGTTTACTGGAAAGTAACATGGTCCTTGCCATATCCTCAAGGGTCCTATTCTTCCTTTCAACTACCCCATTTTGTTGAGGAGTCCTAGGGGCAGAAAAATTATGATCTATTCCATTTTCATCATAAAATTCAGCAAACTTTGCATTTTCAAATTCAGTTCCATAATCAGACCTAATGGATGCAAGTTGATTTCCTAATTGTTTTTGGGTTTTTTCTAATAAAAGCATTGACAATTTCAAATGCTTCATCTTTAGAAGTTAGAAACAATACACAGGTAAATCTAGAATAATCATCAACTAGCACCATTACATATCTTTTACCACCTCTACTCATGGCTCTCATTGGACCACAAAGATCCATATGAACCAGTTCCAACGTCTTGGAAGTACTTACCATTTTCTTAGGTTTAAAGGATGATCTTACCTGCTTCCCCCTGCACATGCCTCACAAACTTTGTTCTTCCTTGCATGATATTGGGTAACCCTATCACCATGTCCTTGGAGACTAATTTGTTTAGCTTATTTAGTCTAGCATGACCAAGTCTTTCGTGCCACAGGAGGGGATCATTATCCACACTCAAGTAAGTGAGTTCATTTTCAGAGAGAGTTGACAAATCTACAATGTAAATATTGTTAACTCTCCTTCCCTGCAAAACAATCTTGTCAGTAGTAAGGTTAATCACAAAATATTTTGTGGAAGTGAAAGCCACAAGGTTACCTCTGTTAAACCATCTATCAAATTGACATTTTCAATGGAATGAGAGTCTGTCTTTCCTACCTTTCCAACACTAATGATCTTACATTTCTTTCCATTTCCAAATGAGACATTATCTCCTTTTAGGTTCTCAAGTGAAAGGAACTGGTTCTTATTACCAGTACCATATTTGGCTTACTTCCCTTCACTTGGTCCTGCAAAAAGAAATCATGGGTTAGTCTTGGGAACCCAAACTAGTTTGGGTCCCTTTCTATTGACAAGATGAATTAAATTTTTCTTTGCCCAACCAGGCAGTTTGTGCTTTTCTTGAACAAGAGCTTAGTTCTTTTGACTGGCTTTTTCTCTTTCATTACATTCATTTTTGTAATGGCCAGTCATACCACAGTGTGTGTAGATCTTATTCTCAGGAAGTGTGAGATACTTGTTTTTGGGATCCCATTTTGGAGCTTGTGTCCCAAATCCAAGTCCTCTCTTGTTGCTACTATGATGTTCTTGCAGCCAGGAGAGTGCATCAGAAGCCTTGTTCCATTTGCATGTTCTGTCTAGTTCATGCTTTACCTTTCCTAAATATTCTTTTAAGACTTGAATCAACTCATCTTTCTTGTATAGTCCATCTTTCATTTTTCCTATATTTTCTTCTAGGATGAGAGATGATTGATCGGCCTTTTTCTTACATGTTCCTAATTTCAGTTTAATATTTTCAGATTTGAGTTCTAGAATCTTATTTTCAAGTTGATGAACCTGGTTCTTCAACTCAGTATTTGTGTTGTCACCCTCATCAGCCCTAGACTCTAGTCTTTTACATTTCTCTTCTAGGATAACACATTCTTTAGAAAGAATATCTTTCTCACTTTTTATTATTTCAGACTCAACGAAAGTATATGCAACGATAACAGAACCGCTGCCATACAATATATATAGCAACGGTTTCAACCGTTGCCTAAAGAGTTGAAGGATTGCGTTCATTTTTAATAACCGAACCGTTGCTATTGCACAGTAACCGTTGCCATAGACCCTTCTGGTGCAACGATTGTTACAAACGTTGCAATATGTGTATCTATTGGCACAGTAATTAGGCGAAATTACCTATGGGGACGGGTTCGGGTTCCCTCCTTAATTTCCCTCTTTTATTTTGCCAAACCCGCCAAAAAATTTTCTTTTATATTTTTTTTCTCTTATTTCTTATTGGAAATATAAAATATTATTTTTTTATTCCCTAAACAAGTATAATCAGACTGTACCCTAAACCCACTTCCTCTCTCCAATTTCATCCCCAATTTCATCCCTCTCTATCGATCAGACTATACCCTAAACAGTACACTATCGTTGTTCCTCTCTCTCTCATCAAAATTTATAGTATAAACACTACAATGTGATTGTGCAAAATCAGATTTTCTTAGCCATGGGTGGAATTTAGCTTTGTAAAATTCACAAAGTAGCAGAATCGTGCAAAATCAGATTTTCAAAGTGTATTTGTAGAGATAAAAAGTTTGGGATCTCTTTCTACCATCAGTGTAAGTTTCCCTATTTTAGGCTAGTTTCAGATTTTCAATTTTCTTTGTGATTTTCGTTTGCTTGCATACAAATAGGTGGTCTTACCTTTTCATTTTTAATTTTATATGCATTTTCTTTATGAAAGTCTTTGATTTATTCAGTAACTACAATTAGAAGCGATTTTTCTATTTGCAGATTCTTCGGAAAAGATCGATTCCTTAAGCTTGTTCACACAATTAGTTTCTCAGTTGCTTGAATCACTGAGAAATTATTTTCCCAAACGGCACACTGTGAGAAATCGCTAGCTGAAGAAATTGTAAGTTCTTATTTTCTTATTTAGATATATTGGTTTTCTTTATTATGTAGTCTTTTGGATTTCAGTGGTGCGTGTATATGTTGCTTTAGATTTATGGTTTGAACCGAAATTTTGAGGGTAGATGTACATGAGTTCCAATGTGATTCTTTTCCTTATCTTATTTGGAGTATTCTGATTTTTTATTCTGCTTTGCACTGTTTTTTGATAATGTGACCTGTGTGATTGGTTCATTCTCCAAAACACCAAAAGAGGTAGAGGTGTTAACTATCTTTGTTGAGTTTAGGTGTGATATGATAGCAGTAGCATCAGTATTATTTGTCGATGTACCACTGTCCAGCATTCTTAAACCTGTCGTTGCTAAAAAACTTTCAAAAATCACATAATTAAATGCTAATTTGTTAATTTCACACAACATTGAACACAAACAAAGTGCTTATACCTTGTTCATCAATCATCTCTGTGCTTTACTCTTCTTGAATAGGAAAATGGTCAGACATTTTATTTTGCATACAGCTAGAGAACCATATTACAATAAACAAGTCGTGAGTCTAACTAGCAAGGTGCACATTTATATTCTGAAAATGGAGTGAGGTGTGACCAATCTAGAATGTAGGCAGAAATGTATGGTAGGAAGTTGAACATGCATGGGTTAACTCATCATAAGTTAAACATTTGCGCTGGCCAATTTCGTTTTCTACCACAAGGCCCAATTCCTAATAGCTCCATGGAAATGTCAATGCTTCGATGTTGAGCAACACGAACTACGCTGATGCGACATTGTATTTTAACCGCGGGGCAGGCATCAGTACCAACCAACCGCTGCCATTTTATCAACGTTTAACTTTCCTGAGGATACCATTGGAATTGGTTCCGAGAAAGTGAGGATCATCTGTGACCAGTGAGTGCTGGGAGTATGGGGAGATGTGGACAAGACAGTTGGCTTTTCTTCAGAATCTTTCTGTAAATCCAGTCTCAAACCAAATGACAACTCCATCAGTACCTAAGTTTCTCCCTTAGGCATTTGTAGTCAATGGGCTCTTTGCAGCTAATAGCAATAAGATGATATTTTAATAGCATATGCATGAGGAGGAATTAAAAAAACCGGACTATTTAACTGTAGGAATTTGATCTCCATGGCCAATTTCTCATATTAACTAACTTGGTCATAGTCAAAGGTTGAGTGGACCTAGGAATTGTTTATCAATAGAGGTTGTTGTTGTTATTGTTTTCTTGTATAATACTTATAGTTTGTAAAGATTTAAATGTTACATATATTGATAAGAACTAAATCGCCATCCTTGAATCCTAGATTAACATAGTACTTGGTCATGGTTTATTTGATAACATTAGTTCTCGTTAATTTTTTTTGTAACTTAGCTTAAAACATATCTTAACTTTGGTGATTTACTAATATCTTATAGGAATTAAATGGATTATGAAGATAAAAGTTGGATGAATCTCCTAAGATGGACGGAGGAGTATATTCGTGGAGTAAATAATTTTCTTGATAAGGCATTTGAACGAGCTTCCCAGGGAAATGAAATATTATGTCCTTGCAAAAAGTGCATGAATCGTAATTGGCATTATAGAAATGTGGTGGAGGATCACTTGGTAGTCAATGGGTTTGTTGCTGGTTATACCAAATGGGTTTTCCATGGGGAAGGATTTTCCTCGGCAAATCCACCTAATCCATGCAATGATGATGATGATTTTGACATGCATGACGATATTGATGGACTACTTCATGATACATTTAGAAATATAGAGGGTGATTCCAGGCATGAAGAAGGAGTGAAAGAGGGACTATCTGAAGATGCAAAGAGATTTTTTAGATTGGTTGACGAGGGAAAACAAGAGTTATATCCTGGGTGTGAAACTTTTACTAAACTAAGTTTCACCATTCGGCTATACTTGCTTAAGTCCTTGCATGGGTGGAGTAATGTAGCATTTTCAGACATGCTGGACCTGATAAAAGAGGCATTTCCCTTTGCTCAACTACCAGAGTCATTTAACAAGGCTAGAAACATGATAAGAGATTTGGGCCTTCAATATGAAAAAATACATGCATGCCCTAATGATTGCATGCTATTTTGGAATGACAATGCGAAGGTTGATACTTGTTCTGTTTGTGGGACTTCAAGATGGAAGAGTACTAATGCAAGTTCTAATATCCCTGCAAAGGTTTTAAGGTACTTTCCCTTAAAGCCTAGGCTTCAAAGGATGTTCATGTGTCCTGAAACAGCTATTGCAATGAAATGGCATGCTAATGAACGACCCAATGATGGGAATTTAAGGCATCCGGCTGATGGAGAAGCTTGGAAGGATTTTGATTCCTTGCACCCGGACTTTGCTAGAGAATCGCGTAATGTTAGGCTGGGTCTTTCAAGCGATGGTTTTAATCCATTTAGAACCATGAGCATTTCTCATAGCACTTGGCCTGTTGTGTTGATGAACTATAATTTATCGCCGTGGATTTGCATGAAGCCGGAATATATTATGTTGTCAATGATCATTCCAGGTCCATCATCTCCTGGAAATGATATTGATGTGTACCTACAACCACTAATTGCAGAACTGAAGGAGCTATGGGAAGTCGGGATAGAAACATATGATGCTGATACAAACCAAACATTTCAAATGCGTGCAGCTTTACTGTGGACAATTAGTGATTTTCCAGCATTAGCAATGCTTTCAGGATGGAGCACAAAGGGTAGATTGGCATGCCCCGTTTGTAATTACGACACATGCTCTCATTATCTCAAACATAGTCATAAGATGTGTTACTTGGGCCATCGAAGATTTTTGCCTCCTGATCATCCATTTCGAAAAGATAAGAGGTCATTTGATGGTAAGGAGGAGCATAGACCTGCACCTACTTCTTTATCGGGTGTAGAAGTATTTGAAGAATTGCTTGAATTCAATAATATTTTTGGAAAGGGAAAAAAGAAAAGGCTTCGTAACAACAAGAGTCCGTGGAAAAAGAGATCTATTTTTTTTGAATTGCCATATTGGATGCACAACAAATTAAGGCACAATCTTGATGTGATGCACATTGAGAAAAACATATGTGATAGTTTGATTGGGACTTTCTTAGAAATAGATGGAAAGTCAAAGGATCATGTAAATTCTCGTTATGACTTGAAAGAAATGGGGATACGAAAGGAGCTACAACCAAGAGAAGATGATAATGGAACAGTAAGTTTGGCTCAAGCTTGTTTCTCCATGAGTCCGGAAGAGAAAAGCTTGTTTTGCACCGTTATAAAAAATGCCAAATTGCCAAAAGGGTGTGCTTCGAATATATCGGACCGTGTGCATGTGAAGGAGATGAAAATATCAGGGTACAAAAGTCATGATGCTCATTTTATAATGCATTACTTACTCCAGGTTGCAGTTAGGAAATCATTGCCTAAGAATGTTTCGTTGACCTTGATTAGGTTGGGCGATTTCTTTAGAGCTATATGTAGTAAGGTTGTAATGAGAAGGGATCTTGAAAAAATGCAATCTGAAATTGCTGAAATAACATGTGAACTTGAAAGGATTTTTCTTCCAACATTTTTTGATATAATGCCACATTTGCCTATTCATTTAGTGAATGAAATTAAGCTTGGGGGTCCGACACATCTTCGTTGGATGTATTCTATTGAGAGGAACCTATGTAAGTTGAAGGCATTTGTTCGTAATCGATCTTGTCCGGAAGCGTCAATAGCAGAGGGGTTTTTAGCCGAAGAGTGCTTGACTTTTTGTTCGAGATACCTACATGATGGCGTGAAAACTAGATTCAGTAGGTACCAAACTGAGGATGATGAATGCCCTCAAGATTTATCACCTATATTCCCTAAGATTGGCCATCCAATTGGAGGTAAGAAGAACAAAAAAGGCAAGACTTTTCTCATGGATTCACATTTATCTTATGAAGCACATCGATATGCTCTGTTCAATACTGGAGATGAACTAATGGAAAATTTTATCAAGTAAGATAAATTATATAATATTTTTATTTTAAACTTTATTTCTTTTCTTATGATAAGATACTTTAAGCTCCATTTATGAAGGCCTAATAATTGAATTTAAAATATTTATTATTGCAGGGAACATAAAAATTTAATGGGTAATCATAGTAGATCAAATGCATGGTTAAGAGCAAGGAATCACAGTCGAGAATTCAGCAATTGGTTCAAAGAAAAAGTTAAAAATATTGAAGTACCCGATTATTTACGGTGGTTAGCTAAAGGGCCTAATGATGTTGCCAAAAGATATACTGCATACTTCATTAATGGATACCGATTTCATACCATAGGACGAGATTCTTCAGGAAAGACTCAAAATAGTGGAGTGACTTTGTTGGCAACAACTGACAGTTTTGCTAGTGCTAGAGACCAAAATCCTATCGATGGAGAGGTTATCTATTATGGAGCTATTCAGGATATCATTGAAATTGATTACTGGGGTTGTTTTAGTGTTGTACTATTTAGGTGTGATTGGTATCAGAATGAAATAGATGACTATGGGTTAACTCGGGTGTACTTCAATAAATTATGCAGTACAGATGATTCTTTTGTGTTGGCATCTCAAGTTTATCAAGTTTTTTATGTGGCTGATCCAATTGAGGAGGATGTTTATTATGCAAGGAAAAAGGTCCCTATTGATGTGTATGATCTAGAGGAAGGGAATTGTCCCAACATAGAAGACACATTTTGGAGGGAACCTAACGATGACATTGGTTCCTCGAGTGGATTACTTGATGTTGATGTTAGATGGTCAAGAGAAGATGTACCTGTTGATATCGTAGATATTCCATCATGTGCACAACGTTCACAAGATACAAATATAGAAACATCAGAAGAAGAGGAAGATGAAAATGTGTTTGATGATACTGATTGGGATTGGATGGAGTCGGATGACTAAAAAAAGACCCACTGATTTGAGTTCAAAGTTGCGATTCCGGTTGAGTTCTTTGTTGTGGATTCATCCAATTTATCTCATTTTGTTTGCTGTAATTTGCTTGGGGATTGTTGTTTTCTTGAAGCTTCTCCATCACTTCTCTCTTTTCTTCAATGAATTCCTTACTATTTGTTGATTTTAGTTTTGACTGATTTTGCATAGGGTCAAGTGATATGTCCAAATTCCACTTTGTTTGTGAGATCCATTCGAGTCCAAACAAGATAGAGTTCCAATCAATTTGGTTGTGCAGCTGTTAATATAGTAGATTGAGCATGCAGTATTTTGGGATATTTGTTTGGATTGATAGCCAACTGAAAAGCTGCCCTATTTTGCACTATTTAAGCAGCAGACGTGCAAATTTTTGAGCAACAAATGCTGCACTGTTAGCCCTCGTTATTGAATCCGTCTTGGTTTAACTGAAATCTCTCATGTGTGACCATGTAAGAAGGCTATTCTATTAATTGTTCCCTATTAGTTTACCTTACTTTGAATTAGTGTCTTGTCATTTCCATTGTTTTCTAACTTTTATTCTAGTCTGTTCCTTCTTTTAGTCGATCTGCACTTACAAGAAATAATGTCTCTCAAAAAAAGCTGAATGGTATATTCATTTCATGGTTGCGTCTCTGTGGATTCCATTTCTTCGACAGCATGTTCAGTTTCCTTTTGGAAGGGTGGTTGATGAATCGACTCACTCGTTGAAATAGATTCATTATAGTATATTAGCTTTGATTCCCTGAAACTGTAGTGATTGACTACTGTTCAGTTTCCAATTAGCTTGTTAAAAGTGTCCATATAGGCCCAGCAGCAGCAAATGTAAGTTAAGCATAATGCAGATATGGTGTTTTTCTCTCCAACTGATCTGACACATAAATTCATCATTTAGTGGTTTCCTCTGAACTGCAAATGTCTTCCCCACTGTTCCATGCCAAAAGTTTATGTTTGTCTTTAGTGGTTCCAGAATAATGTCTTGAGCTGTCAGTTATTTTACACCCAAACTTGATTCTTGATAAAGAGCTTTTCCTACATTATGGAGAAGTGGCACAGTTTAGTATAAATGTTCTAATTGTCTAGTTTATAACCAATGAATAGTAATATATTAACTGTAACAAGATTTAAACTCAAACTGTAAGAATATAATATGGTCAAGTTGAGAGGAGTTTATACAGTTCACCCTCAACAAAATAATTAGTTGTCACTTGTCTCGCTTTTCCAACCAGAAAGCAACCTAGAGTCTAAATTGCTATTATCATGTGCTATGTAGAAGCTACTGTTTTTATTATCATGTGCTAGCTTATCATGTTGTATGGTAGGGTAACTAGCACACTCCCCACAAGATTGACTCTGGTGTCAAAGAAATTATACTAAACACCTTGGGCATCTAATCTTGGCCAGACACAAGGCACTTCCTTTTCCTTATCCAAAGACTGATAGAATAGGTGCTTTACTGCTTAATCTAGTAAAAACTTATAACAAACAAAAACTTGAATGTATTAAAGTATACCTTATAGAGATCCATCACATATAGCAGAACAGATGCCTATGTTTCCAATATTCTCTCACATTATCTTAGTTAAGAGTAACTCATTCTAATTTAATGTATGCGCTAGAATAAAAAGTAAGATTGCTAAATCAGCAAAGCAATCTTCTTGACAAAAGGGTTGAATCTGCTTAAACTTTAACTCTCTCTTACCCTAAAAAGAAGCTTACCCAAACTTGATTTTTGCTTTCTATTTGAAAATGGACTGTTGAGTCTTCAGCCATTTGGTGTATTCGACATGGGCCTTCATAAGAGTTTACCTATTATTGTTAGTGTCGTTAGTGTCATAGATTTCCTCTAGTCAGCACATATCAGACTCTAGCTTTTTTAACTGTTTCAAAAACATCACCAATGGTATATTTGGACCATTTGCTTGGGCATTTAGAAACAACTTTGAGTTTCTGCTGTAATACCCAAAGATAATTGCCCTGAACGTCAATGTTCCATATTTTCTCAACTGTAGAGAGATAACCACAGTTCTGTGTGTGCTTAATGGGATTTTTATCAACAGAATAAGGAGTATAATTTCCCAGACATTGTAGGCTTTATGGGCAACTGTTGGTCCCCTTGCATTTGAATAACTTTTACCACTGGAATTCGACATTTTTTTACTCTGGCATCAGGCCATGTTTCTTTATTTGTCATAAGTTGCTAATGCCTTGGAAACCACATTCGAGAAAGATAATGCGATTGATATCTACAGTTTTATAATGTGCTTAGTGATAGTTTTCAAAAGTATGCATAGTAGAGTTAGATTTTGGCAATCATAATTAATATAGAGAATAATCTGCACACATATAATGAGATGCACTGAATGTGCGGCCACCAATATGCTGCAACACAGTATGTCTAATTCTGGTAAACTAGTTTTAACTGTAAGAAGATATTTGGCTTCTAACTTGTGAACCCAGAATTATCTAAAGACTAGCATTGTCTTCTAAAGACTATAGCATTGTCTGCTGGTTGGAGTTTTACAGTGTGATACCCTTACTTGTAAAAGAGTTGGGAAGTTTTCTTGGTACATTGGCAAGAAATTCAACCTTTTGTCCTCTGAATATACATAACTGGAAGAAACTGAATACAAAAGAGGATATGTGGACATATATAAAGGTTTGAAGTTTTCATTGATTCAATTGTTAGTTGATAATATTTCATATTTTTTCTCTAACTAAACTACACCAAACTGTAGACAAAATATGACATTCATGATGATGGAAGAGAGTGGGTTTTTCAATCAATTCAAACTGCTTGGAGAAGGTATAAGTGTTGGCTGAAGAAAAAATATTACGACCCCTATGCCAATGATGAACTTCGAATGGAAAAAAAGCCTTCATATGTTTCAGAATCTGAGTTTAAGTACCTTCTTGAATACTGGAAGTCTGACAAAGCTCAGGTAAGTTATAGACACAGTAAACTTGATTTTGGACATAGAGAATGAGTAGTCCTTGTCTTCGTGTCGGACACTTTTTAGATTATCAAAATGCATAAGGCAGAAATGTATTAGATGTTTAACATAAAAGCTTACTTGTTGCAGCAAACTTCAAAAACTAATACTGAGAATCGAAAAAAGTTAAAGAATCCACACACTGCTGGAAAAACAAGTTTTGCCACAATCCGCGAGGTTTTGGTATTTTCTCTTATTCATTAATATGAACTTTTTAACCTTACTTGCTAAAATTTTTATGCTGACTTTCATGTAACTAGAAAAAAAAGAAGGAAACTTCCGAGGAACCATCAAGTAAGGACATGTTTGTGGCTACGAGATCAAGAAAACCCGGTCGAGTATACAAGGAATCATATGAAGATACAATGCGCAAAATTGTATAAAGATTTCTACTTTAAAGCTTGTCGAGATTATCTTTTTGGTCCTAATTGTTAACTCAGTTTTATTTACTTGTATTTTCTTCACTTAAATTTTATTTGTAGGCCGAAATGGAGCAAATACAAACTCAAGAAAGTGAAGATGATAACCAATCAATTGACCCATTTGCAACAGTCATGGGACCTGAACATCCAGGTCGCGTAAGGTTGTATGGTCGTGGGGTTACAAAGACTATCTTGAAACAAAAATCTGGAAATTCTGGACACTCTTCAAAGACTAGTGATGAGATAATGGAGCAAAGAATGAAGGAAATGGAAGATAGAATGCAACACAGGCTGCAGAAAAACTTTGAGGAACAACAAGAAACTTGGCGGCAACAAATTACACTTAATGTTATTGCACAACTTCAGCATATTAACCCAGATTTACGAATTGATCCTAATATGCTAGCATTCGGTGGTCGTTCACTCGGAGAAGCTTCCTCTGCACAACAAGCTAACATTCACCTAATCAATCGTCCATCTAATGGCAGTACTAATCAAGGTGTGTACTTAATTATTGCAAAATATTGCATCTGTTTTTCTATTCTCTTTCTTCTTCTTCTTCTTCTTCTTCTTCTTCTTCTTCTTCTTCTTCTTCTTCTTCTTCTTCTTCTTCTTCTTCTTCTTCTTCTTCTTCTTCGTCTTCTTCTTCTTCTTCTTAGAGTGGCAATTGAAACAGATGGTCTTAGTTTTGAAGTACTATTTCTGAGTCATTTTCATGAATATTCAATAAGGTGGTATAGTGCTTAATTGTTGTTTTACTATTATGTATCATTTATTTGTTGTCTGATATAATGACCTGATACCACGTACCCTGTTGTCTCACAAACTAACAACTAATCAAGATTTGTTAAATTTGGATTTTACTGTTCATTGATCTGAAATGGCCAGAGTGCACATTTTACTGTTAAGAATCAGTATTATGTAGAGTTCTCTGTTTAAAAGTGAGAATAAACCTTAACCTTTAATTTGTCAGTTCTCTTCCCAACCAAAGCTATTTACTGTAGGAATCAAAAGAGAAATTAGTGAAAAAGTAAACTGTCTAACTAATTAATGATTCTTTAGATCTGTTTCTTGCTTGATATTACTGGAGCTTAATATATCCTAAGTTGCAAGATCTGTGCGCTTTAAGGAGGATTCGCAACTTTGGGACTTCAATTGACATATCATCGTACCACTGCTAGTGCTGCAATACTTATGTTTCTATTCAAATTTAAGAATCTCAGCATATGAGGCTTCAAATATACTAACTGAGAGAAAAGAAGGAAATCTAGTAAAAGAATACTCACTCGTAAAGCCATCTTCTTGAGTTTGTTCATATCACAGAACTGCTTTAGGCGCGATAAAACTGCAGAACCCAAGGGTCTGTCTGGAGCAACGTTGTCGTCCACAATCCAAGGATGACCTAAACAAAGAACAAATTAAAGAAACACTCCGAGGATGAAATTATATATTGATTTTGCAGCTTCCTTTAAAAACATAACACACATAGAACTTGATGTGCAGTTATTCGTGCTCTAGGATCCCTGGTGAGCATCTTCTTTACCAAATCTTTTGCACTATCCGAAATGTGAGGCCAAGGTTCTGATTCAAAATCTATCTTTCCTTTCAATATCTGTCGGAAGATACCATTGTCTGTCTCTGCAAGCCAAAATTTGAGAAAAGAAAATCACGGAATTTAATTAGATAGAGAGAAGTAGACAATCGGCATTTGATCTTCCTGTCTAACAAAGAAAGAAGATACAATAGAATATGTGTGGTCATATTCCGTTCAACGTTGATCTGTCTAATTCCACTGCTTTTCTGTAACAATAGAATGTGTGGTCATGACGTTTTGATTTTCGATGTGAATATGAGCAAAGGAATAGATGTCTGAATTTTATGGTTGATGTCAATTAAGTATGGCCGTTGAGAGGCTCTCAACTAGTCTTAAATACTTATGCGTGATATTGACTCGTTTTTTTTCTCGCGGACGAGCAAAAGCCTAAGTACTCGTGTATTTGAATTGTTAACTAGCATTTGAAGAGATAATGATTTTATTTATCCTCTTTTGTAGGTGGTGAAAATGAAGAAAGGGAAGATCATGCTTAAGAAGATTTTTGGATTGTTGCTGAAACTCTAAATGTTATAGGAATCTTTTGTTATCAAACATTTGGAAACTTCTTTAACTTTTGGATTGTAAAACTTATGTACTCGGTTCTTAACTTTTGGATTGTAAAACTTATATGTACCGGGTTCTTAACTTTAGGATTGTAAAACTTATATGTACCGGGTTCTTTAATTTTGTACATGGGAATTATAATATTTTGCATGTAGGTAACAATACTATCTCAATTAACCCTGTAATAAGTTGTTGCAATATGACAGGTAACCGTTGCAGTAGGTAAGCTAAAACTATTGTCGTAGGTACTATAACCGTTGCAATAGATAATGCAAACCGTTGCATTAGAACATAGTAGATTGTTGCTGCTGTAAACTAACCGTAGCAATAGTTATTAAACCGTTGCAAAAAATATCATTATACTCTAACTTAACCGTTGCAATAGAAAGAGTAACCGTTACACAAGCATATATTGTAACGCGTTTGAACCGTTGTAATTGATAAAAAAACTCGTCGCAGCAGAATGAAAAATAACCGTTGCAATAGATTGAAATGGGCAACGGTTATTGGAACCGTTGCAGTAACCGTTGCAAAAGAGCTATGGCAACGCGACCTAGTTAGACGGACGTAACACCGTTGCAATAGAGCAATGGCAACGGTTAACCTATGTACTGCAACGGTTTTGTTTGCGTTGCCATAAGTGTATTTTCCAGTAGTGTTATATGCAAATTGCTTGAGCGACAGGAAGTCCATTTGTAGATCAACCAATTTTTTTTTAGACAAGAACTTAATCTTTTCTTTAAGGTGTAGAATACTTACCTCATGTTCATCTTCTGATTCTCCGATGGCCATAAGAGCTTGCTCATCTTCAGCTTTATTTTGTGAGTCCTCATCTGATGTTTCTCCTTATGCAGCAACCATATCTTTAGTTGATCCCTTATTCCTTTTTTGGTTGAACTTGTTTTTTCTTCCTGGTTCTTCTTTCTACTCTTTCTTTCTTCCATTCAATCTCCCATTGAGGACAGTTTCTGATGTGGTGATCAGTCTTCCCACACTTGTAGCAACCTTCACTGGTTTGTTTCTCAACTCTTCTCCATTATTTCCATAACTCCCAACAACAACAACAACAACCCAGTATATTCCCACAAAGTGGGTTTGGGGAGGGTAATATGTAGACAGGCCTTACCCCTACACGAAAGGGCAGAGAGGCTGTTTCCAATCGACCCTCGGCGCAGGGAAAAGAAGGAAAACAAAAACAAAAACACAAACATCATTATTTACTCCAGCATAAATCTCATAAATAATTATTTGAAATCTCTGGTTATCATTGCCATTTCATCATCTTCAAGATATGATCCTTCTGAAATTCTGAGAGCCAGACTTCTTTCTTTTTTGGAGCATCCATCTTCATTATTTGCCTTCTCAATTCATAGGCGGTGAGATTTCCAATTAGTTCATCTAACTTTAGGGTAGCAATGTTCTTTGATTCCTGAATGGCAGTGGTTTTGCTTTTCCAAGAGATTGGCAGAACTCTAGTTAAAATCTTCTCCACCTTGTCTTCTTCCAGGATAGTCCTTCCAAGAGACCCAAGTTCATTTGTCAGTGTACTGAACCTGGTATACATTTCTTGGATAGTTTCTCCATCTTTCATAGTAAAATTCTCATATTGAGAATACAGTAGTGTTCCTCTTGACCTTTTTACCTGAGGTGTTCCTTCATGAGCCACTTTGTAGAGTGCCCCACATCTCCTTGGAAGTAGCACAACCTTGAATCCTGCTGTACTCATCGGGACCCAGTCCACAAACCAACCATTTCTTGGCTTTTGCATTTTTCTCCCGTTTCCTTAGATCTTCAGCAATACAATCTACTCTTGTCTTTTGGAACATCCACTCCGTCAGCATTCTTCTTGCTTGTGGCTAAAGGACCATCAGTAAGGATATCCCAAAGCAAATATTCTTCACCCATGATATGGTCCCTCATTCTGTTTACCAGGAGTAGTAGATGTTGTTGAAGAGAGGAGGCCTAGCAGTGGATTGCCCTTCCCAGTTCCCAGGTGGTGCACACTTGTTGATCTTTCCTAAGGTGTTAACCTCTTCAAGGATAACCTGCTCTGATATCAATTGATATTTTAAACGTCAATACCACACAAAAGGGGGGTGATTTGTATGGTACCTAATTTTTGCGTTAGAAGAACCTAGTTCTTCTAAGTGTTATAACTACAGCAGTATGCAGAATAATAAATGTTGAAAGTAAAGTACACAAAGAATTTTAAATGAAAAACACCTGGCTCTAAAGGTGAAAAGAAACCTTGACCGACTACTCAGTAGGATTTTCCCAAACTCCACTAAAATCACTAAGCCAAAAACTGCATTTACGAAGACTCTTTATAAACCTGAGGATTAACTCTAATCCCAGCTTGGCACATAGCCTCAACTGTTGTGACACTTTCAAGTTAACTCTAACTTGAATTCTCAGAGTACCTAATACAATTGCTTCTAAGAAAGCTGAAGGGTACAATATTAAACCTACTACAATTGAACAAGACTTAGAATAAACACAATGATGAAACTGGTTCTTCTATCTTAGTTCATGTAGTTTCAGACTTGCACACTTGTATCTCGCATATATTGCTTGCAAAACAGACTTGATTCTTTTTTGCTCTTGGATATGCCTAACTTCTGCTTATGTGCATACATGTAAAAGAGAACAACTTAGTTATTTAATAGATCAGCAGTAGGAGTTTTAATCGAGACTCCAATATCACTTCGTCAATTTCATCCCTTAACTACTACAAACTCTCATCCTTATCCTAACTTAGGATTGTGTTCTCTTATCTCAAGAGTACTGTTCCTCTTAGAACTTAATGCAACCTTTTCAATTATCTTCAGAAGATATTTGTTGCATACACTTCAGTATATATCTTCTTCATGTGCCTTCCATGTGCAATGGTAATGACTAAATTTTGTTTCTCAGGATGGACCAAGTCCTTCTTCTTATGTTCATTTTTCAACCTTCAAAACATAACCAACACTATTCCTTGTGGTTTTGGTCAGATTCTACAGTCGAAGAGGTCGATTTGCGAGGAAAGTGCATATTTCACAAGAAAATCACCTCTTACATTTTTATAATGCTAAATAATTATTTTAAATCATGTTTATGTATAAAAATTATTTTTTCTCATTTTTATATAATTTTATAAATTATTTTATCAATTAATTGGGTATTTAAATAATTGCCCATTTTTCTTAATCATTTTCGGACCTAACCCAATAAATTTTAAGGTTCGAGAAGATCGGACACGGAGGTAATTAACCCGGAACCTACCTACCCTATTTAATCTCGATCGTTGATCTACCAAATCAACGGTCCACGTGAGTTATTTTCGTTTTTAATCAAATGACTCCCCAAACCCTAACCCCATTCTTTCTTTAGCACCGCCTCTAAATCCCCTCCTCCTATCTTCTCTCTCAGACACTTTCAAACCCTAGAGCGCCGTCACTCAAAAACTCCCTCCAAATCCCTTTGATTCCCAACCGTATATGGAATCATTTGGTGATTTACAGTCTTATCCGACCTCCTTCATCTACTGATTGTTCTATTTTCATGTTACTTAATGGGATCTCAAAGGATTTGAACCATGTTTCATTCAAATCTCTCATCTTTTCGATTAATCCGCCTATATTCAATCTTATGCTTGTGAGTACTATCATTTTTGTATTTTTGTGGCTTCTAATGGGATCTCAAAGGATTTGAACCATGTTTCATTCAAATCTCTCATCTTTTCGATTAATCCGCCTATATTCAATCTTATGCTTGTGAGTACTATCATTTTTGTATTTTTGTGGCTTCAAATCTCATGGTATAAAATTACACAGACACATTATTTTTTTTAATATAAACATAAAATAATTACTTGTGACATTTTTGATTGTACAATTATAATTATATAAGTAGATGTTTTGTATTCTAAAACAAAAATTGAAGATTTTTTCCAGGTGAAAATGCGTACTGTAGATTAACGCAAAAAATGTCTAATTTTGTAAAACAAGCAGCATTTTAAGTAATTTTTTTTTTTGATCGATTTTACTGAATTTCATTGAGAAATATTTTATTCATCATAATCCACGGAAATAACAACTTAAGAACTACTCCCTCCCGGTCTAAAATAAGTTATTCATCACTGACTACCTTATTTGATCTGGCATGCTAACTATTTGGTTGACTCTGTATAATACTTCCCTTAACTGTTTTGCTAGCTTGATCTCTATACTTTGATTATTAAGACTAACTTTTAATTGATCTTTGGACTTACTACTTACCTTATTTAAACCTCAATCTTTACTAATAATTTAATCCGTGTTAATTTAAGTAAAACTTCAATGATTCTGCCTATTAATTGGTTCATGTTAGCCCTAATTGACTAATTAAATTTATACCTTATTTGTGAACTCGGAATTATTCTTTGCCTTATTTGCTATACTCTGCTAAGTGCTATATAAACCTCATTCTGATTTCTTTCAAACACACGAACACACTCAAAAAGATACAGAAACACACATAAAAAATCTTATTCACACACATTCTCCATTATAATATTTTCTGTTACTTGTATTTGTTGCACTGTCTAGCCAGCTGAAAGCCAAGGCTAGACTATTGGACTCAGCTTGCTTTCACCTTCATGTTTGCTATCTCTTACGGTATGCCCCCAATCTGTTAGTACTAAGTTGGGGAGAATGTAACGACCCGGCCCGTCGTTACGGGAATTACCACCCCGTTACCTTGCATTTACATATATTATGCTTTTAAAACAGTATTAGAGTATATCGGGTGAGTTAGGAGTGATTTGGATTGAAAATGAAACAAATAGCATGTTTGAAGAAAGCTTGAATATGAAAAGTCAACCAAGAGTTGACTATTGAGTTAGAGTACTCGGAATCGGATTCTGATGATTCGGATAGTTCCGGGAGGTGATTTGTGACTTAGGGGAGCGATCGGAATTGAATTTGGAGGCCCGGTGTAGAAATAGGCTTGAATTGGCTAAGGTTGAATTTTGGCGAAATCCGAACGGTAGGTGATATTTTGATCCGGGAGTCGGAATGGAATTCCGATAGTTGCAGTAGCTTCGTTAGGTGATTTTGGATGTGCCTGCAAAATTTCAGGTCATTCGGACGTCGTTTGGTCGGGTTTTTGATTGAATGTGCAATTTGGAATGTTTTAAGGAATTTAGGCTTGAATTCGATGCGAATTATGGGTTTTGATGTTGTTAGACGTGTTTTGAGGATTTGAGCAAGTTCGAATAAGGTATTAAGATGTGTTGGTGTGTTTGGATGAGGTCCCGGGGGCCTTCGGGGTGTTTTCGGATGGTTAAACGGAAGAAAATCATGGAAATTGCAGGTTGAAGAGTCCGGTTCTGTCATTTTCGCTCCTGCGGAATTTTGGTCGCAGGAGCGAGTCCGCAGAAGCGGATATGGGAGCGCAGGAGCGGGTGTTTCGCAGAAGCGGATGCCTTTCCGCTGAAGCGGGGTCGCTGGTGCGACCCAATGATCGCAGAAGCGGACGAGGGCAATTGGGGCATGGTCCGCGGAAGCGGACGTTTCTCCGCTTGGGCGATACCGCAGAAGCGGTCAAGGACGCGCAGAGGCGGATTTTTCCGCAGAAGCGGAAGCTTCTTCGCAGAAGCGGGACCGCTTAAGCGGCCCTTGGTTCGCAGAAGCGGAAGTGGCCGGCTAGGCCTGGAACCGCAGAAGCGACCCTTTGGTCGCGGATACGGAAGCATAGAAGCGGAAAATGTTCCGCAGAAGCGAAAATCGCTGTAAGTAAGTGTATCAGAAGTTAGAAAAATTTCAGAAACATTTTAACATTTGGGGGTCTCGGCTTAAGGGCGATTTTGGGCGATTTTGAGGAGGAAATCAAGGGAAATCATCGGGTAATCAACTATGAACTCGTATTATGATTATTATTGATAATATCATGCAATTATATCATGAAAATGGAAGAATTTGGGGTAATTATGGAGGATTTAGCCCTAGTCTTGGACTTTAGAAAATCAAGGTTTTGAACGGGCAAATGGAGTCCGATTTTGGTAAAATTGATATGCTTAGACTCGTATTGAGACGAGGGTTCCGGAAATGTGAATTTCGTAAATTTTCGGAATGTGGGCCGGGGCTCGGGTTTTGACAACTTTGGGAATTTTGATGTAAATTGAGTTGTATTGATTGGGTGTCGTCCCATTGGCCTAAATTGTTGTATTTTTACTGTATTTGATCAGATTCTACGCGTACGGAGCTTGATTCTCGTGGCAAGGGCATTGCGGAATAGTCGTCGCGCCGTATTGAGGTGAGTAATAGATGTGGGTGATGACCAGCGGGTTCGAAACCCCGGTATACCACTTTGTGACGCCGTATAGCGGCGAGACACGCACACTCTTGAGAGTGCGGGGTCGATCATGAACTGGAGACTACATATTAGTCCAACCTGTTGATACTGTATTATTGGCTATTCTAGAGCCGTCGAACCTCCTTCTCGGATGGTTGCATATATGTATATATATATTGTGATAATGGCCACTCTTGAGCCGAGGAACCCCTTCTTGGGCGGTTGAGTATACATGTGGGCCGTGAGCCAGTTATTGGATCCCGCGAGGATCGTTATCATTGTCTTATCACATAGACATGCTAGTTTACTACTAGTCCGCAGCCATTTTTGTTATTATGCTAATTCCAATCTCTGGAACTTGATATTACCGTTTTCCAACTGAAAAATGATAAAAAGAGTTTTCAAAAACTACTTTTGAGCCTCGCGAGGCTGTATCTGCATATTAGCTGACTAGTAGTGGATCGGGCTGCACGCCGCAGCGAGATATATGTTGGATCGGACTGCACGCCGCAGGAATATCTCTATGAGATGTGCTTGGGCTGTAGGAGCCCCTCCGGAGTCCGAACCCCCACAGTGAGCACGGGTACCCAAAATTGGAGTCGGGCTACGCGCCGTAGCGGTCATATCATGCATTGCATTGCATTTAGCTACATCTGCTAGCTGTTATGCTATTTATTGATATTTGTTGGTACAGGTACAGAGAATATTGATTCTATGACAGGGTAGCTGATTATAGCTTTACATAGTGCTTTATTGCGGATTTCTTATCTGCGCTGTCTTACCCTTGTTTATTACCACTGAGTCCGGCAGTACTCATTTTACTCCCTGCACCTTGTGTGCAGATCCAGGTACCTCTCAGCAGTGATCCAGTAGCCGTGCGAGGCGACGTCTGTGGGATATACGAGGTAGCTGCAGAGTCCGCAGGACCCGATATTCCTTCCTACTGTCTTTTGATTTTGTATTGACATTTCTTTCCGCACTTGGTATTTTTGTAAACCTTTATACACTCATGTTCAGTAGAGGCTCATGACTCTTGACCCTTGGTCTATGGGAGTTGATGTATTATGGGACTTGGTTCCCCGTTTTCGTTATATGTATGACTAACTACTGTTTAAGTTTAATTTATTTAATAATTGGCTGGTTAAGAGGATATTATGGTCGGGCTTGCCTAGCATTGTGTTGGGCGCCATCACGACCAGGGTTGGGTCGTGACAAGTTGGTATCAGAGCCTAGGTTAACAGGTCTCGCGAGTCTTGAGCCGGTTAGTAGAGTCTTGTGGATCGGTACGGGGACGCCTGTACTTATCCTCGGGAGGCTGCGAACCTTTAGGAAAACTTCACTTTTCTTGAACTCCGTCGTGCGATCTTGTTGTTCTGAGAACTGAACTTCTATATTCTATTCTCTCGCAGATGGCGAGAACGCGAGCATCGGGACGAGGTGGACGACCTCCATTGCCACCTGTTAGAGGCCGTGGGCGCGGTCGTGCTAGAGTTAGAGGTAGGGCGGCTGAGGCAGTGCCAGCTGACCCGCCCGTTGTACCAGTTCAAGAGCAGCCCCCAGTGGTTGATGCTCCAGTAGCCCCAGTTCTGGCCCAGACTGTATCTATTGCTATTCCTGGTCTTCAGGAGACTCTTGCCCAGATATTATCGGTGTGTTCCGGTTTGGCTCAAGTAGTATCAGCTACCGCTACTGCAGCGACATCTCAGACAGGGGGTGGTCAGCAGACCCCTGCAGCTTGCACACCTAAGCAGGTTGTTCAGGGACTTCAGACGCCAGAGACGGTCCCCGCTCAGGTGGTTGCCCCAGTTATTCCTCCAGCTACACCAGCTCCAGAGCGTATGGTTCAGACTATGCCCGACGACGAGCAGCACCGTCTTGAGAGATTTGGTAGACTTCAGCCACCCTATTTCGGTGGCGCTGAGGGCGAGGATGCCCGTGGTTTCTTGGATAAGTGTCAGAGGATGCTACGTACAGCTGGTATTCTTGAGTCCAGCGGAGTTTCATTTACTACATTTCAGTTCACCGGTCCCGCATTTGATTGGTGGGAGGAGTTTGAGAGGCGTAGGCCTCGGGAGCGCAACACCTCTCACATGGCAGCAGCTTCTCTACTCTCTTTCTAGAGAAATATGTACCTCGCTCTCGTCGCGAGGAGCTACGTCGCCGCCCGAGTGGTTGATTCGTGGCGACATGTCCGGATTCACACGGTTGGCTAGGCTTGGCTAGGCATGCCACATGGATGATCCCCAATGATAGGGAGAGGATCGTGAGGTTCATTGATGGCCTCAACTACTCTATCCGTATTCTTATGACCAGCGAGCGAGTTCTCTCATCATCGTTTGAGCAGGTTGCCGATATGGCACGCTCCATCGAGGCGGATCGTCGCCGAGAGAGAGAGGAGCGGGAGGCCAAGAGGCCTCGTGGTTCCGGTAGTTTCAGTGGTGCTCCATCTAGAGGGCATTTCAGCAGGGCAGAGGTCGCTCATCTAGACCTTCTCATTCAGGTTGCCCAGAGCAGAGCGGAGGTTCTTATGGTCGTGGTCGACAGGGATTTCAGCAGGGTCGGCCTTCACTTAGTGCCCTCCCAGCCCAGAGTGCAACACCTACTTCTCCAGCACCAAGTGCATGTTATGAGTGTGGTGAGTTTGGCCACATGAGGAGACATTGCCCTCGCTTACGTAGGGTTGACTTCTCAGGGATCGGCCCTCCTCTTCAGACCATCTCGCCCAGCAGAGGTGGAGGCCGCCTTCGGGTCGCCCGTGGCGAGGAGAGATCCGGTGGAGGCCGGCACTGCTCTATGCACTTCCCGACGGCGTGATGCGCTGCTCCGACGCCGTGATTACGTATCATTTCCGTCCGTCGCGCAGATGCCTCTCGTTCTATTTGATCCAGGGTCCACATATTCTTACGTGTCCTCTTATTTTGCACATCATTTGGGTGCGACTCGTGGTATTCTTGATTTACCTGGTTCATGTATCCACCCCCGTGGGTGATACGATTGTTGTGGATCATGTCTATAGATCCCGTGTTATATCTATTGGGGGTCTGGAGACCCATGCAGATTTGTTATTGTTGGGTATGGTGGACTTTGATGTTATATTGGGTATGGACTGGTTGTCTCCGTACCATGCTATATTGGACTGTCATGCTAAGACAGTTACGTTGGCCATTCCTGGTATTTCTCAGATCGAGTGGCGGGTTCGACCGATTTCGTCCCTAGCCGTGTTATTTCATTCCTAAAAGCTCAGAAGATGGTTGAAAAGGGGTGTTTATCGTACTTAGCTTTTGTGAGAGATGTGGGAGCTGAGTCTCCTAGCATTGATTCTGTACCTGTTGTGAGGGATTTCCCAGATGTATTCCCCTCAGACCTGCCGGGCATGCCGCCGGACAGGGATATTGATTTTGGCATTGACTTGGTGCCGGGCACTCAGCCCATTTCTATTCCTCCGTATCGGATGGCACCGGCTGAGTTGAAGGAATTGAAAGAGCAGCTTCAGGAACTCCTAGATAAGGGGTTTATTCGGCCGAGTGTGTCGCCGTGGGGTGCACCAGTCCTGTTTGTTAAGAAGAAGGACGGATCTACGAGGATGTGTATTGACTATAGGCAGCTAAACAAAGCAACAGTGAAGAATAAGTATCCTCTGCCTCGTATTGATGATTTGTTTGATCAGCTCCAGGGAGCTAGGGTGTTCTCGAAGATTGATCTTCGTTCGGGCTACCATCAGCTGAAGATTAGAGAGTCTGACATTATGAAGACTGCATTCCGGACCAGATATGGTCACTATGAGTTCCTTGTGATGTCGTTTGGGCTGACCAACGCCCCAGCAGCATTTATGCATCTGATGAATAGTGTATTCAGGCCGTATCTGGATTCATTTGTAATCGTATTCATTGATGACATACTTGTCTACTCTCGTAGCCAGGAGGAGCATGCTCGGCACTTGAGTGTTGTATTGCAGAGATTGAGAGAGGAGAAGCTGTATGCCAAGTTCTCCAAATGTGAGTTCTGGCTTGAGTCCGTGGCATTCTTAGGGCACGTGGTGTCCTGTGATGGTATTCAGGTAGATCCGAGGAAGGTCGAGGCAGTGCAGAGTTGGCCCAGACCGACCTCAGTTACCGAGATCCGTAGCTTTCTGGGATTGGCAGGGTATTATCGCCGATTCGTTCAGGGATTCTCTTCTATTGCTTCACCCTTGACTAGATTGACTCAGAAGGGTGTTCCTTTCTTATGGTCCGAGGAGTGCGAGGAGAGCTTTCAGAAGCTCAAGACAGCACTGACCACAGCACCAGTCTTGATTCTACCGACAGCTTCAGATTCTTATACTGTATATTGTGATGCCTCAGGAGTGGGCATTGGTTGTGTGTTGATGCAGGAGGGTAGGGTCATTGCTTATGCTTCTCGTCGGTTGAAGCCCCACGAGAAGAACTACCCTGTTCATGATTTGGAGCTAGCAGCCATAGTTCATGCTTTGAAGATTTGGAGGCATTATCTATCTGGTGTATCTTGTGATGTATATACATACCACCGTAGCCTTCAGCATTTGTTTAAGCAAAAAGATCTAAATTTGAGGCAGCGGAGATGGCTTGAATTGCTTAAAGACTATGATATTACTATCTTGTATCATCCCGGGAAAGCCAATGTAGTGGCTGATGCATTGAGCCGGAAGGCTATTAGTATGGGCAGTTTGGCGTATATTCCAGCTGGGGAGAGACCCCTAGCAGTTGATGTTCAGGCGTTAGCTAATCAGATGGTAAGGTTGGATATTTCTGAGCCCAGTCGGGTGATGGCTTATGTAGTAGCTCGTTCTTCTTTATATGATCGTATCCGAGAGCGCCAGTATGATGATCCACACTTGCTTGTCCTTAAGGACAGAGTTCAGCATGATGATGCTAGGGATGTCACTATTGATAGTGATGGTGTGTTGCGGATGCAAGGCCGGATATGCGTGCCCAATGTTGACGGCCTTCGTGAATTGATATTGGAGGAAGCCCATAGCTCGCGGTATTCTATTCATCCAGGAGCCGCGAAGATGTACCAGGATTTGAAGCAACATTACTGGTGGAGAAAGATGAAGAAAGATATTGTGAGCCATGTGGCTCGGTGTCTAAACTGTCAGCAGGTCAAGTATGAGCATCAGAGACCTGGTGGTGTATTCCAGCGTATTGATATTCCGGAGTGGAAGTGGGAAAGAATAACTATGGACTTTGTTAGTGGACTCCCTCGGACAGCGAGGAAGTTTGATTCAGTTTGGGTGATTGTGGATAGGTTGACTAAGTCAGCTCACTTCATCCCAGTGTGTACTACCTATACCTCAGAGCGGTTGGCAGAGATATTCATCCGTGAGATAGTGAGATTGCATGGAGTTCCTATTTCCATTATATCGGACAGAGGTACCCAGTTCACATCTCAGTTCTGGAGGACATTTCAGCGAGAGTTGGGTTCACAGGTGGAGCTGAGCACAGCATTTCATCCACAGACGGATGGGCAGTCTGAGCGTACTATTCAGATATTGGAGGACAGGTTGCGTGCTTGTGTCATTGATTTTGGTGGTTCATGGGCTGATTATTTGCCTTTGGCGGAGTTTGCTTATAATAATAGCTATCAGTCCAGCATTCGGATGGCGCCGTATGAAGCTTTATATGGGAGGCGGTGTAGGTCTCCAGTTGGTTGGTTCGAGCCCGGCGAGGCTAGGTTGTTAGGGACACAGTTAGTCCAAGATGCCTTAGATAAGGTGAAGGTGATTCAGGAGAGACTTCGCACAGCTCAGTCGCGTCAGAAGAGTTATGCAGACCGGAAGGTCCGAGATGTGTCTTATTCAGTAGGTGAGAAGGTGTTGCTGAAAGTTTCGCCTATGAAGGGTGTTATGAGGTTTGGAAAGAAAAGGAATGTTGAGCCCAAGGTTCATTGGACCTTTTGAGGTGCTTAGGAAAGTTGGGGAGGTGGCTTATATGCTTGCTTTGCCACCCACTTTGTCGGGAGTTCACCCGGTGTTCCATGTATCTATGCTCCGGAAGTATGTCGGAGACCCGTCTCATGTGTTGGACTTCAGCACGATACAGCTAGATGAGGATTTGACTTATGATGTGGAACCAGTAGCCATTTTGGGTCGACAGGTTCGTAAGCCGAGATCTAAGGACATAGCTTCAGTAAAAGTGCAGTGGAGAGGTTGTCCCGTGGAGGAAGCAACTTGGGAGACAGAGCAGGAGATGCGAAGTAGATATCCACACTTGTTTGATACTCCCGGTATGTTTCTTAACCCGCTCGAGGACGAGCGTTTGCTTAAGAGGGGGAGAATGTGACGACTCGGCCCGTCGTCACGAGAATTATCACCCCGTTACCTTGCATTTACATATATTATGCTTTTAAAACAGTATTAGAGTATATCGGGTGAGTTAGGAGTGATTTGGATTGAAAATGAAACAAATAGCATGTTTGAAGAAAGCTTGAATATGAAAAGTCAACCAAGAGTTGACTATTGAGTTAGAGTACTCGGAATCGGATTCTGATGATTCGGATAGTTCCGGGAGGTGATTTGTGACTTAGGGGAGCGATCGGAATTGAAATTGGAGGCCCGGTGTAGAAATAGGCTTGAATTGGCTAAGGTTGAATTTTGGCGAAATCCGAACGGTAGGTGATATTTTGATCCGGGAGTCGGAATGGAATTCCGACAGTTTGCAGTAGCTTCGTTAGGTGATTTTGGATGTGCCTGCAAAATTTCAGGTCATTCGGACGTCGTTTGGTCGGGTTTTTGATTGAATGTGCAATTTGGAATGTTTTAAGGAATTTAGGCTTGAATTCGATGCGAATTATGGGTTTTGATGTTGTTAGACGTGTTTTGAGGATTTGAGCAAGTTCGAATAAGGTATTAAGATGTGTTGGTGTGTTTGGATGAGGTCCCGGGGCCTCGGGGTGTTTTCGGATGGTTAAACGGAAGAAAATCAAGGAAATTGCAGGTTGAAGAGTCTGGTTCTGTCATTTTCGCTCCCGCGGAATTTTGGTCGCAGGAGCGAGTCCGCAGGGAGCGGATATGGGAGCGCAGGAGCGGGTGTTTCGCAGAGCGGACGCCTTTCCGCTGAAGCGGGGTCGCCGGTGCGACCCAATGATCGCGAAGCGGACGAGGGCAATTGGGGCATGGTCCGCGGGAAGCGGACGTTTCTCCGCTCGGGGCGAAACCGCGTGGCGGCCGGCGGACGCGCGAGGCGGATTTTTCCGCGAGCGGAAGCTTCTTCGCAGAGGCGGGACGCTTAAGCGGCCCTTGGTTCGCAGAGCGGAAGTGGCCGGCTAGGCCCGGAACCGCGAAGCGACCCTTTGGTCGCGGATACGGAAGCATAGAAGCGGAAAATGTTCCGCGGAAGCGAAAATCGCTGTAAGTAAGTGTATCCGAAGTTAGAAAAATTTCAGAAACATTTTAACATTTGGGGGTCTCGGCTTAAGGGCGATTTTGGGCGATTTTGAGGAGGAAATCAAGGGAAATCATCGGGTAATCAACTATGAACTCGTATTATGATTATTATTGATAATATCATGCAATTATATCATGAAAATGGAAGAATTTGGGGTAATTATGGAGGATTTAGCCCTAGTCTTGGACTTTAGAAAATCAAGGTTTTGAACGGGCAAATGGAGTCCGATTTTGGTAAAATTGATATGCTTAGACTCGTATTGAGACGAGGGTTCCGGAAATGTGAATTTCGTAAATTTTCGGAATGTGGGCCGGGGCTCGGGTTTTGACAACTTTGGGAATTTTGATGTAAATTGAGTTGTATTGATTGGGTGTCGTCCCATTGGCCTAAATTGTTGTATTTTTACCGTATTTGATCAGATTCTACACGTACGGAGCTTGATTCTCGTGGCAAGGGCATTGCGGAATAGTCGTCGCGCTGTATTGAGGTGAGTAATAGATGTGGGTGATGACCAGCGGGTTCGAAACCCCGGTATACCACTTTGTGACGCCGTATAGCGGCGAGACACGCACACTCTTGAGAGTGCGGGGTCGATCATGAACTGGAGACTACATATTAGTCCAACCCGTTGATATTGTATTATTGGCTATTCTAGAGCCGTCGAACCTCCTTCTCGGATGGTTGCATATATGTATATATATATTGTGATAATGGCCACTCTTGAGCCGAGGAACCCCTTCTTGGGCGGTTGAGTATACATGTGGGCCGTGAGCCAGTTTATTGGATCCCGCGAGGATCGTTATCATTGTCTTATCACATAGACATGCTAGTTTACTACTAGTCCGCAGCTATTTTTGTTATTATGCTAATTCCAATCTCTCGAACTTGATATTACTGTTTTCCAACCGAAAAATGATAAAAGAGTTTTCAAAAACTACTTTTGAGCCTCGCGAGGCCGTATCCGCATATTAGCCGACTAGTAGTGGATCGGGCCGCACGCCGCAGCCGAGATATATGTTGGATCGGACCGCACGCCGCAGAATATCTCTATGAGACGTGCTTGGGCCGTAGGAGCCCCTCCGGAGTCCGAACCCCCACGAGTGAGCACGGGTACCCAAAATTGGAGTCGGGCTACACGCCGTAGCGGTCATATCATGCATTGCATTGCATTTAGCTACATCCGCTAGCCGTTATGCTATTTATTGATATTTGTTGGTACAGGTACAGAGAATATTAATTCTATGACAGGGTAGCCGATTATAGCTTTACATAGTGCTTTATTGCGGATTTCTTATCTCGCTGCGTCGTCTTACCCTTGTTTATTACCACCGAGTCCGGCAAGTACTCATTTTACTCCCCGCACCTTGTGTGCGGATCCAAGTACCTCACAGCAGTGATCCAGTAGGCCGTGCGAGGCGACATTCGTGGGATATACGAGGTAGCCGCAGAGTCCGCAGGACCCGATATTCCTTCCTCACCGTCTTTTGATTTTGTATTGACATTTCTTTCCGCACTTGGTATTTTGTAAACCTTTACACACTCATGTTCAGGAGAGGCTCATGACTCTTGACCCTTGGTCTATGGGAGTTAAGGTATTATGGGACTTGGTTCCCCGTTTTCAGTATATGTATCACTATTATTTCTTGAATTAATTTGCTTAAATGGGTTAAAGAGAGCTTCTAGCTCCGTGGTTGGTATGGATTGGTCAGGCTGGCTTAGCAATGTGCTGGGCGCCATCACGACCGGATTTGGGGTCGTGACATTTATCCATTTGGGGATGACTGCATGTTTTTATATCAGTGTTAGAGTTGATCGGGTGTAATTAAATTGGTTTTTGGTTGAAATAAGGCACATAGCCTCTAAGAAGGAAGCTTGTTTTGGAAAAGTCAATCAGAAGTTGACTATTGAGTTATAGGGCTCGGATGTAAATTTTGGTGGTTTAGATAGCTCCGGGGGATGATTTTTTACTTAGGAGAGCGATCAGAATCGAATTTGGAGGTCCGATGTAGAAATAGACTTGAATTGGCGAAGTTATTATTTTGGCGATTTCCGGTTGATAGGTGAGATTTTAATCCGAGAGTCGGAATGGAATTCCGAGAGTTTATATAGCTTCGTTAGGTGATTCTGGACTTGTTCGCAAAATTTCAGGTCATTCAGACGCTTTTTGGTTGGGTTTCGGATCGAATATGAGTTTTGAAAGAATTTGATAAATTTAAACTTGAATCCATGGTGATTTGATGATTTTTGTGTTTAAGGACGTGCTTTTATGGTTGAAAGAAGTTCGTATGGTGTTTTAGAGTGGGTTTGTATTGTTGGTTGAGGTCCCGGAGGCCTCGGGATGGTTTCGGATGGTTAATCGGGCATTTAGAGGTGTTGCTTCAGGTATGTCTTGAAACAAGCGAGTTTGAGGTTGGATGGGCAATACCGCAGAAGCGGTAAGGAATCGCAGGGGCGGCCTCGCAGAAGCGGAAGAAGGGCGACTGGGGATTTTCGCATAAGCGGAGAATGAACCGCTTAAGCGGTCTCGCAGGTGCGAAACCTAAGCCGCAGAAGCGATGTGGCCGGTTAAGTGTATTGTCGTAGAAGCGAGAGTTTAAGTGAAAGGCCGCATAAGCGGTCCATTTTGCGCAGAAGTGATACCGCAGGTGCGGTTAGTGGACCGCGGATGCGAAAATGCCCGAGGGTTTAATGAAGTCAGTGTATTCGAATTTCAGAAGTGTAAAATCATTTGGGGCTTCGAACAAAGAGGAATGTTGGGCGATTTTGAAGAGGGATCCATGGAGTATCATCTGGCAAGGACTCTTGGACCTAAACTATGTTATTAAAGTGATAAAACATGGATTTAATCACTGAAATTGGAGGAATCAAAGTATAAAAATGGAGGTTTTGCTTAAAGCCTAAGAAATGATAATTTGAGGGGTCAAATAGACTCCGATTTTGATAAATTTTATATGTATGGACTCGTGGCTAGACAACGATTTCGAAAAAGTGAGTTTTCGTAAATTTTCGAGAAGCGGGTCTGGGGCTCGAGCTTTGCTAGTTTCAAGATTTTTCATGTATTTCGATTATTTTAGATTGGGTGTTGTTCCATTAGCCTATTTTGATATATTTGTACTGACTTTGGTAAGTTTTGATGCATGTGGAGGCCGGTTTGAGGAGCTATGGCGTCGCGGACTTGAGTTTTTGCCGGATCGAGGTGGGTAATACTTGTAAATAATGTCCTGAGGGTTTGTAAAACCCCGGACTTACACATCATAGTGCTGTGTTGAGGTGACTTGCACGCCGGATAACGGGCGTAGGGTGGAGCACTATTGGGGATTGTGACTTGGTCTGTCCCGTTTAATAAAAACACTACCTAATTACTTGAAATTGAATTGACACCCTAATAAAAATATTAATTATCATGAACTGGACTCATTATCATATTTTGGGCTTCGTGCCGAATATTTGAATCCTTCAGGGATCAGTATCACTATCTTGATAATACTGTGCATATTTTTCATCTAAGTCTAAGGTTTTAAAAAGGTATTTTGCTACTCAGCATTTTTATAAGATTTAAAAACTTAAATGAGGCTTTGATGACATTTTAGCTGTGAGCTGTTATGATACTGTTGCCCAAGGGGCTTATATGCATTCATGACTATGCATGGATCGGGCTGCATGCCGCAACATGAGTGATATTGATATTGCGCTTGGGTTGTAGGAGCCCCTCCGGAGTCTGAACCCCCACAGTGAGCGCGGGCACCTTTGCATGGATCGGATTGTACTCCACAGCATCATGTGCACTGCATTGCATACATACATTGGTTTTACTTGTACTACGTGGCATGACATTTAGCACTCATACATTACTGGCATACATGTGATATCTGCCTTATTGACCGGATATCCTGGTGGAAATTGTTAAGGAGTGCTGAGCCCAATGGGCTGATTTGAGTGCACACTTGCACTGTTTGAGGTTGTACCCAGGTATTGATCTGTTATAATGAAAGGAAGAGATGTTAAAAAGAGATTTCTAAATAATCTACTCACATATGTTAAAAAGGAATACCCTGAATGTGTACTTCAATTTAAAAGATGTTGGGCACCTTTTGGAGCTTTTGGACGAGGGATAAAGAGGATTATTACTTTTATTACCGCTAAGTTGGAAGTACTCACTCGACTCCTTGCACCATGTGTGCAGATTCTGGTACTTGGAAGCTTAACTAAGCTTGGTGCCGGTCTAGAGCTCTCTTTGGGATCGTCGAGGTAGATGCCTGGCGTCCGCAGGACCCGACACTCCCCTTATTATTCTATTGTTTTGTTTATTCTACGTACTCGCATATTGGTAAATTTATTTCAGTATTGTACTGAAATTCTAATAAAGGCTCTTGGCTCATGGCCCTAGATCTTTGGGAAGTTACGTTGTATTTTGGGAGATTTCGGGATATTTGAATGTGACGACCCAGCTGTCGTCACGAGAATTACCACCTCGTTACCCTTTCATGTTTCTATATTTGTGTTAGAATATATTGGGTGAGTTAGGAGTGATTCTGGTTGAAAATGAGGCATATAGCCTTTGTGAGTGAAGCTTGTTTATGAAACGTCAACACCGAGTTGACTATGTGGTTAGAGGGCTGAGAATCTAATTTTGATGATTTGGTTAGTTGTGGGATGTGATTTGTGACTTATGGGAGTGATCGGAATTGAATTTGGAGGTCCGGTGTAGAAATAGGCTTGAATTGGCTAAGTTGGAATTTTGGTGGAAATCGATCGATAGGTCAGATATTGATCCGGGAGTCGGAATGGAATTACAACAGTTGCAGTAGGTTCGTTAGGTGATTTTTTGATATGTGAGCAAATTTTCAGGTCATTCGGACATCGTTTGGTCGGGTTTTTTAGAGAATGTAGGTTTCGGATGTTTTGGTTGAATCTTAGGCTTGAACCGGGCTTAATTTGATGATTTGTGTGTTTGAGGGTGTGTTTTTATGATTGGAACAAGTTCCAGCATAATTATACTTGAACTCCCACATATTATACGGGAGTTCCAACATAGTTATCCTGGAACTCTCGTACAATATGCGGGCATATTTTATAAATTTTGAACTGTTATGAAATAATAAAAGAACAAGAGCAATATT
This sequence comes from Nicotiana noctiflora, assembly GCA_032618575.1. Lineage (NCBI taxonomy): Eukaryota > Viridiplantae > Streptophyta > Magnoliopsida > Solanales > Solanaceae > Nicotiana > Nicotiana noctiflora. The sequence goes on along the minus strand of JASVEL010007860.1, from coordinate 77,323 downwards.
GCAGAGAAAAAGAGAGAGGAAATTCTTATTGAATTTTGGGATGATTTACAATGGGCTTGAACCGGCCTTAATTTGATAATTCGTGTGTTTGAGGGTGTGATTTTATGATTGGAACAAGTTCGTGATATGATTTAGAGTGTATTTGTATTTTGTTGAGGTCCCGAGGGCCTCGGGATGTTTACGGAGGGTGAATCAGTTGAATTTTGGAGTTTTTGAACTGCTGCATGATCTGCAGCAGTAGTTTCGGTTTTGCGGATGGGGAACCCCAGAAGCGGCCCCGCAGAAGTGACCTAAAGGTCGTAGAGGCAATCAAGGGCTGGCCAGGGCTTTTTCGCAAAAGCGATAGTATTCTCGCAGGGGCGGGCTCGTAGAAATCGAGGGAATTCATCAAGTAAGCATTCATGGACTCAATTAATGTTATTATATTGTTAAATTATTGAGTTAACATCTGAAAATGGAGGATTTGAGGTGTATTAATGGAGGTTTTTGCTCTAAGCCTGGGTTATTGAAAATCAATGATTTGATTGGGCAAACACGCAGTCCGATTTTGATAAACTTTATATGTATGGACTCGTGTCGAGATAAGGATTCTTAAAATGTAATTTTTGTAATTTTTTTAGAAGCGGGCCCGAGGGTCGGGTTTTGGAAACTTCGTGGTTTTTGGTGTAATTCGAGTTGTTTCGATTGGGTTATGTTCCTTTAGCCTATTTTGATGTGTTTCTATTTGTTTTGATTGGATTCTACATTTGTGGAGGCCGATTCTCGTGGCAAGGGCATTACGAGCTAGTCTTCGAGCCGAGTCGAGGTGAGTAATGGGTGTAGGTGATGACCAGCGGGTTCGAAACCCCGGTATATCATTATGTGACGCTGTATTGAGGCGCGACACATACTCTCCAGTGAGTTCAGGGTCGATTGTGATTGTGGACTATGGCTTAGTCCGACATGGTAATACTATACTGTGATGTTGGCTATTATTGAGCCGGTAAACCTCCTACTTCGATGTTTGTGGATATCTTTGGGCTGCGAGCGAGTTATTTGGATCCCGCGAGGATCGTTACTATTGCTTCTATGATTATAGCATGTTATTCTGTAACCAGTCCTGAGCTATCACTGTCAAAAAATGGTTTTCCAAACTCTGGCATTTCTGAAACGCTGTTTCTTATTGTAAATGATAAAAAGAGATTTCAAGTGTTATTTCTGTGCTTGTGAGGCTTTCATAGCATGTAGCTGGACTACTAGTAGACCGGGCTGCGCGCCGGAATATATCATTGATATTGTGCTTAGGCTGTAGGATCCCCTCCGGAGTCTGAACCCCCACATTGAACACGGGTACCCAAATGGATCGGGCTACGCGTTGTAGCGGTCATATTCATGCATTGCATTACATTTAGCTATACCTGTTATGTTGTTAGCTAATATTGTTGGTTCTGATTCTGATCATGTTGATAATTGGTAAAGAATATTGTTGTATAGCCTTGCTTAGTGCTTTATTGGGTTTTCTTACCTTCGCTGTCTTACCCTTGCTTATTACCATTGAGTTTGAAGTACTCACACTACTCCTTGCACCTTGTGTGCAGATCCAGGTACATCACAGCAGAGCTGACTCTCCAGCTGCTCAGAGTGCTTCATTTGGACTGTCAATGTAGATGCTAGCGTCCGTAGGACCCGACTCTCCAATCTATCTTTTCCTTTCTTTAGACTATTCTGCACTTGTAGTCATAGTTGTACGCACTATCATAACTATGTATTCAGGTAGAGGCTCATGACTTATGACTCCTGATTATGTGGGAGATTTTATACTGGTTTTGGGATATCTTTTCCCAGTGTGCTAGATGTTATATCATTCTCTTATTATTGTTTTATGCTAAAACGGGTAAGTTGAGAGTTGGTAGCTCTGTATCATGAAAGATTGGTCAGGCTGGCCTAGCAATGTGCTGGGCTCCATCACGACCGGATTTTTAGAGTCGTGACATGTTGGTATCAGAGCCTAGGTTACTAGGCCTCTTGAGTCTATAGCTGGTTAGTAGTGTCTCACGGATCGGTACGGAGACGTCCATATTTATCCTCGGGAGGCTGCAGACCTTTTAGGAAACACTTCATATTTCTTGAACTCGTCGTGCGGCTTTGTTGTTCTGAGAACTAAACTTCTATATTCTATTCTCTCACAAATAGTGAGAACCCATGCTACCAGACGTTGTGGACGACCACCATTCCCACACACTAGAGGCCGTGGATGCGACTATGGTCATGGTCGTGGAAAAGCAGCAGGGGAATCACCTGTTGACCCACCAATTGCCCCCATTCAGGACCAGCCTCCAGCGGTAGATACTCCAACAACACCTATTCAGGCACCGTTAGTACCCTCGTGATTCGTGGTCTTCAGGAGGCTTTAACTCAGATCTTATCCGTCCACACTGGTCTGGCTCAGGCAGTCTAAGCCACTATTGCCACAACTACTTCTCATATGGGAGGGTGGTTGGTCATCAGACCCCCGCAGCTTGCACACCGCAGCAGGTTGTGTAGGGACTTCAGATGCAAGAGGTAGTCCCAGCTCAGGTAGTTGCACTGGCTATTCCAGTTGCGCCAATTATGCCAACCCTAGAGTATGTTATACCGGTGATGCCTGACGACGAGCAGCATCGATTGGAGAGATTTGGCAAACTTCAGCCACCTTCATTCAGTGGTACTGAGGGCGAGGATGCCCAGTGATTCTTGGACAAGTGTCAGAGGATGTTGCATACAACGGGGATTCTTGAGTCCAGCGGTGTTTATTTTACTACATTCCAGTTTTCTGGACCAGCATTCAATTGTTGGGAGGAGTTTGAGAGGATTAAGCCTGCAGGGGCAGCACCTCTAACTTGGCAGCAGTTTTCCACTCTCTTTTTAGAGAATTATGTGCCTCAGTCCCGTCGAGAGGAGCTACGTTGCCAGTTTGAGTAGCCAGTGCAAGGTGATATGTCAGTGACTCAGTATGAGTTAAGGTATACTTAGTTGGGTAGGCATGCTTCTTGGATGATCCCGACAGATCGGGAGAGGATCAAGAGGTTCATTGATGGCCTCAACTATTTTATTTGTATCCCGATGACCAAAGAGAGAGTATTGGCAGCATCGTTTGAGCAGGTTGTTGATATGGCACACTCTATTGAGGCGGATCGTCGCCGTGACCGAGAGGAGAGGGAGGCCAAGAGGCCTCGAGGTTCTGGCAGCTTTAGTGGTGCTCCATCCAGGGGCAGTATCATCAGGGCAGAGGTCGTTCATCTAGACCTTCTCAGTCAGGCCGCCCAGAGCATAGTGGAGCTTCTTCTGGCCGTAGCTGTCAGGGTTTCCAGTAGGCCCAGTCTTCACTTAGCGCCCTCCTAGTTCAGAGTTCTGCACCTACTTCTTCAGCCCAGGTTTCATCTGCGGTGAGGGGTTCCCTTCAGTCCCCTTCTTCAGCGCCAGGCAGTTGTTTTGAGTGTGGCGAGTTTGGCCATATTAGGAGGCAGTGTCCTCGATGTGAGCACGTAAATTTTACCCTACACATGAGTTATTCCTATAAAATTCAAAATAAATGATTTTTCCTTATTTTTAAATTTTTGTGTGAATTTTGTGTTAATTGTTTGCATGTTATTTGTGTGTGATAAAGGAAAAAAATACAAAAATACATTTTAGAGATTAAATTCTCATGTAGTAGATATTAATTCATTTTAACAAATTAAAGAAAAATAAAAAAAAATAACATTAGTTTGCTTTTAAATTAAAAATTGCCAAAAAAGAGGTAATTTGTTTAATAGTTTCAATAAATTCCAAATAATTACAAAATTGGAAAAATATAGAAAATACAAAACAAAATTACAATACAATAAAATACCAAAAAAAAATAATACAAGAAATTAAAATACAAAAATACAAGAGTTAAAATTAAGTGGAAAAAACAATGAATAAAAGAGTTGGGCCAAAGTTGAAATACCCAAACGAAATCCCAGCCCAAATGTCCCCAGCCCAGATGGAAATTCCCATGGAAATTCCCATGCGCAAACCCATTTAAAAAAACCGATCCAGTCCATTTAATCTCAGCAGTAGATGATAATTAATCCAACGGCCAGAAATTGTCATTACAACCTTAATACACAAAAACACAAAAAACCTTAAAAAACATAACATGACTTCAATCTCTTCTGTCTCTCTCTCTCACAGCCGTTCCTTTCATCATGGCCGCTGCTAGGGTTCCGCCACCCACGGCGCCGGCCGGCCACCTTTCCCGGCCAAATTCACATCAAAATAATTCCCACATCCCCCTCATCTCATTCCCACCATTATCTTCCTTCAAAACCAACCGAAACACCCCAAAAAACTAAACCCTAGTTGCGCTGCCACCCACCACCCACAGTGGCGCACCACCCAAAACCACCCGAAATCCTCACCCACCATTCCCTTTAACATTCTTTACATTGTTACACGAAGAAATCGAGTCCAAACCGCCGGATTCTCAAGATTTGAAGCCCGTCTCAAGAAAAAATCAAGAAAAAGGGCTCGCGTGAAGAATAATCAAGAAATGATGAAGAAAAATAAAAAAAAATAAGAAAAAGGAAAAAAGAGCGCGGAAAAACAGAATAAAAGAAAAATGAAAGCTAAGTTCTCCTCGTCTCTTTGTGTTACTGTTTTCTGTCTTTTGAATCTGTTAATATGTTATTTCAATTTTTTTAATATGAATCTGTTTCTTATTCTCCTGTTACTAGTTGTCCGTGTCTGGTTCTCTCTAATTAGTATTGTTAGATCTTCTCTGTTAATTTTTTAGATTCTTAAGATTTCGAGAATTGGTCATTTTCTTATGAGCCTTTGATTTTTGATTCTTTTTAGTATTGTTTTAACAATATGTGTAATAACAGTATAATGGGAATTGCTTGAATTTTTGTTTTGCTCAAAGTTTAATAAATAGTGTCGATTTGTTCAAAGTAAGTTGTTTACTGAAATTGATTTGGTATTTTAGTGTCATTGGATACTCTGTTTATTAGTTCAAAGTAATTTGTTTACTGAAATGCGTTAATTTGGTGTTCATCTTTTAATTCTGATATTTGTTAAAGTTAAATACTTCTGATATTGTTAGTAGTTTTAAATTTTGTTAGTATTCAATACTGTTGACTTGCTTCTTAGTATGGTAATTAAATTTTTAATTCTAGAAACTGTTTTGTTCATTTAATATTGGATAATTGCTTTAGTGAGTGATAATGTTTGTTAATTGTTCAATAGGGTCGATTGGTTAGAGCTGAAATTAGAAATTAGTTCGAATTCTAGATTCAAGTTAGGTCGATAGTTAAAATCGCACAATTCGTATCCACCTAAGGTGTTTTACTTGATAAATTCAAAGGCGATTGGTTATTTCGATTAATAAGACTCACCATCTATCAAAGTTATTTCCCGAGTCTTGTTAATTGAGTAATAGATCAAAAGTGGTTATATTTGTAAAACTACCTAGGGTTTGTTATTGATGAAATGTGATTTTAATTAGTGAATTAATCCGAATTTAGAGAAGTTAAAGTGGCTAATTGGTTAATTGAACAATAGTCACTTAATTGTGGCTATTTGATAAATACAAGTCTGACAATAGGTTAAAATAAGAGAAAATACAGAATTTAAAAAAGATAATAAACCTTAAGAAGTAGGGGTAAATTGGGAATACGAGTTGGTAAAATTGTAATAAGATTAAAAGAGAATGGGTGCAATTGGAAAGAGAAATGGTATAATTGTTATAAATATAGAGCATTAAGGGTAGTTTGGGCATAACAAAAGGTATTTCAGTGAATATTAAAAGGAAATGAGGGTACAATAGGAATCCCAAGGAAATGAAATTTGGTAGAGTATTCTAGAAGGGGTTGTGTTGTAATCTTTAAATAAAGACTTTCACTAACTTGTGCAACAAGTTAAAAATAGGAGGGTTTTTAATGAAATAATTTCCTCCTATTTGGGTCTATAAATAGGTATTTTCAGCCTGAATTAAAGGGGGTTCTTTTGATTTTTTAGGGTTTCTTCTGATTTTTGAGGGTTTCCTTTGATTTTCAGACTTCCTTTTTGATTTGAACCTTCTTTTTGAAATCTGAAAAACCAGAAAAATATCACAAAAAACAATGTTAAATTCCAGATCTGAAATTAACAGTTTGAGATTCAATTTTCTTCTTTATTCCCTCATATACATATCAAAAAAGTCCAAAAACATTGTAAAACCAGTAGAAAAACAAAAATATTGGTTGTTGTGGAGTCTGGTACATTGAATCACTGTTCGGTATTAGTTTTACATTTCTCCTGGACACATTTAAGTAAAATTCTGTTTGAAAGTTGATTTCATCACTGTCTGGGTTCATTGACTGCTGCTGTTGTGTTTGTTGCTCAAGTTGACCTCAAATTTCCTTTCTATTCCAGGTACCTGATTGTATTTTCAAGTACTCTTGATAAATGAAATTCTGCTCGGCTCTTTCTTTACTGCATTTTGTTAAATTGAGTTGTATTTGATCTACAATAGCATTACTTTTGTATAAGTGAACTTCTGAAATGGACTGTTATAATTTCTTTATTTAATTTGTGTTAGCCGTTGTTAATTCAAAGTTAAAAACAAATAGCAGGGATTTAGTTTGGAGTTAGAAATTAGTGTAGTCTTATTTGTTATTTGAATATCAAAAGTTATTTGAAGGAATTGAGCTATTTATATAATTCGTTAAGTTTGACTACAGGAACTCGATTTTCATTTAGTATCACTGTATATTGGATTTCAATTCTCATTGTGTAGTCCATTAGTGTATTGGACCAAATTTGACCTATGTAAACGTCACTAAGCATCGTTTGGTTATTTCTCCCCCATTAAAAACGAAATTCCAGAATAGTTAGCTAATTAATTTGTTATTAGATAGTGAATTAGTTCATTTAGATTTAATTGAATTAGCTCACTGGTTCGGCTATTACTCACTAATTTATGGATAGTTGAATTGGTTCATTCAGATTTGGTTCAAGCCTTATCCCTTGATTTGGATTATTATTGCTATAAAAAGAAAAATGACTCAATTAGTATGTTGAATTTCGAATTAAGTAACAATAACATATGGGCTGCCAAAGCCAAAAATCTGGGCACATTTGGCCCAGTTACACGGTCTGCCCGAATGAAACAATCAATGCAAGTCACTTTGATCTCACTAGGATAAGGGTTGTTATATGCATGGGCCCCAAGCCCAGTTTATTTGTTCTCTTTTATGTTGGGCTTATTTTGAGGTCCAAAGCTCTGAACACTCTTTTGTAAAGATAATTGGAACTGCCTTTAAAATACTTTAGATATAAATAAATAGAAAATGTAGTACTCTAGGATTGAACTTTAAATAAAATAATGAGATGAGCCTCGCCAAACAAATAATACACTATTGTGGGGCCCTCAAATAAATTGCTATGAAAATATTAGACTCGGGAGGACTGTTTAGCTAATTTCACGGTCTTTCCTAAAGTTAACAACACGATTGACTCTTTAGGCATGACTTGTAAATAAATTACTTTTCTAAATACGGGTGCGCATTTATATGACCCAAATCTTATTCTCGACAAAACTGAAGCGCATTAAAGTCACAGGCGTACTGGGTGCGGTGTGAGTCGAAATGTGTTTTCGTGACATCGCAATTCTACTAAAATTGAAAAGCGGAATATTAATAGCACATAATTTAAATATATAAAGAAATTAGATAAAAAGAAAAATTGTAGTTGAGCGACCGTGCTAAAACCACGGAATCCGGGAGTGCCTAACACCTTCTCCCGGGTTAACAGAATTACTTATCCAGGTTTCTAGTTTCGCAGACTGTAATACAGAGTCATAAATTTCCTCGGTTCGGGACTAAACCGGTGACTTGGGACACCATTATTTTCCCAAGTGGCGACTCTGAAAAATTAAATAAATTGATCCCGTTCCGACTGTCCTTTAAGTGGAAAAACACTTTCCCTGGTTATTATTATATCCCTTCTCGGGGTGTAGTATTAAACAATGGCACATTACGTTACGTGTGTAAAAAAAGGAGGTGTGACAGCTTTGGCGATTCTACTGGGGACAAGTAACCCAGAACTTCGGTTCAGGGCTTAAGAATTCGAGCTCAGTTAAAATTGATGTTTTTGCTTATATCTGGTTTCTCTATATATTTTGATTAATGTGCTACATGTTTACCGCTTTGATATTGCGTGAACTGTATATATAAAACTGTGCCGAAAACCCTTCTCTTCTCACCTCCGGGGATGTGCTTACTGGTTGAGACTCCCCTTTCTGTTAGTGTCAATACCAAAAGTAAGAAAAAGAGGCCGGACAAGTTACAAAGTCGATTGACTCCTTGGGTCACCGGTACGTAGCCCCATCCTCGATCCGAGTTGTCCACTCGGGTACACGGTCTAGTACCATTGAAAAATCAGGATATTGAGCCTAGGTCTAGGACGTTTATTTGCATCATATCTGACTTAGGGGACTCAACATAGGGGTTGGGTCCGTCTAGGACAGGTGACCCGGTAATCAAAAGACCGAGCATGTTATATGTTGCATTTATTTGTTCTAGATTATTATTGGCTAAATTCCTGAAAACAAAAAGTAATATAATTCTAGAATAGAAACATATCAAAATATTGACTAAACGCTATCGAAAATTTGGAAAGAAAGTTTGAAAATAGGGAGAACAATTTTGTTAAAATAATTGGTCAAACAATTCGACCGAACTACGCAGGTTTGATTCTCGCCATTAGGTGGGATACGTAGGAAACCCTCATCGGGTCCAACCACCCCTTCTAAAAAATAAAAAAAAAATTGTCGAGTTTTAGTTTTCAATAAATCAAAGTGACGCTGTTTTTGAAAATAGCCGAATGTTCCGAAAGGACGCCGGGAGGCTGTTTATGAAAAAATGGCCACTTTGAAATCTTTCCTTTCTCTTTTTGAATAATAGCCTTGAAATATTCCATGTGGAAATGTTGAAAGGCCGTAGCCTCAAAATCAAGTTTGAGTTTACCACCCTTTTTTCAAAAAATCAAAAAAAAATGTGTGTTTGGTTTTCAACAAATCGAAGTGATGCTGTTTTTGAAAATAGCCGAATGTTTCGAAAGGACACCGGAAGGCTGCTTTTGTAAAAATAGCCACTTTGAGTCATTTTAAATAATTTACGGGCATAGCCTTGAAATATTCCTTGTGGAAATGTTACAAGGCCATAGCCGCAAAATCAAGCCCGGGTTCACACCCCTTTTGCAAAATAACCAAAAAATGACAAATTTTTGATTTTGTTATAAATAAGTCGGGTGATGCTATTCTTTCTTAAAATAAGCCGAATGTCCCGCAAAAGGATGCCGGAAGGCTGTTATTGTAAGAATAGCCATTTTGAGTCATTTTAAATAATTTGCGGGCATAGCCTTGAAAAATCCCTCGCGGAAATGTTGAAAGGCTGTATCCGCAAAATCAAGGTTGAGTCATCACTCAAATTTACAAAAATAACCACTTTTTCAAATAAGCCATTACATGGCCGGAATTTTGCTGAAATAGCCACATCTTTGCATTTTAACTTCCTCAGTCTTGTGTTGGCCTGTGTCAGTGCTGAACGATGCCCCATAGGCCCCAGGATAAAAGTTTTGAATTTTTATCTTCTTAATAAAATTTTGCAAAAAGAGCCACTTTGTCTAAATAAGCCATTATATGGCCAATTTTGTAAAAATAGTCAATTGACGTTATATACTTTTAAATCTTGTGTTGGCTTATGGCAATGCTAAACGATATCCCATGAGCCACAGGATGAAAATATTTTCAAGTTTATCTTTCTTAAACAATTTTTGCAAAAATAGCCATAATTTCATTACTTGGCTAATTTTGTAGAAATAGTCATAATTGACGCTAAAAATATTCTGATTCTTGTAGAAATCTTTGGCACAAGGTGTGAAAGTTTTTCGTTAGTGTTTCTAGTTGGAGTCGGCTTTTACAATTTTTCTTCAGAAAAGAAAACAAAAAAAAAATCAAATAGACATCTCTTTATTTCTTGCATTAATTTGCAAGAACTACGCTCGGTCCGATTCATGCGGGGTCATGATACGTAGGTAATCCACATAGGATTCGACCATATCCATAACCAAAAAGAAAAAAAAAATGAAAAAACTACAAAAGAAAAAAAAAGAAAATGAAAAAACCACAAAAAGGGAAAAAGAAAAGAAAATAGCAAAAGAAAAAAAAAAGAAATCAATAAGCGGAATACCTTAACGCTAACATGATGGTTTCATTTTGTTAATCCAGAAAGTTGAGGTGGTTGGTTGTGGTAAACAAGATCCAAGGAAAATGATATCTGACATTGGAGCTGTTACGAGTGCTCAAGAGACTCAGGGTCAGAGAGTTCAACAAGGGTCAACTGTGGTTGAGGAAAATAGAACACTGAAACAACAAATGACCAAAATGCATCAAGCATGGGCCAATGGCCAGGGGCAACCTTCTCATGAGTCACAATTTGCTATACCCAAGAACAATACCACCCTCCCGAGTACCACTCATACTCGTTTGATCTTCCTGCAAACATCCAGAAGCCTACCCGGAAGAAGGTACAGGGAGAAATAGCCCAAAGAATGGAAAGATTAGAACAACATCTGAAAAGCACGCAAGAAATGGCAGGTCAAAAGAGTGTTGCCTTAAGAGATCTATGTATGTTCACCGATGTCCACTTGCCGCCTGGTTTTAAGGTTCCCAAATTTGAAAAGTACGATCGACGTGGAAACCCCATAGCCCACCTGAAAAGGTATTGCAACAAATTGAGAGGTGTGGAAGAAATGAAAAATTGCTTATGGCTTATTTTGGGGAAAGCCTCTCGGGAGTAGCATCTGAATGGTTTTGGGATCAAGACGCATCTGGTTGGTACGTCTGGAATGATTTGGCACGGGCCTTTGTCAAATAGTTTCAATACAATATTGACGTCAACCCAAACCGCATTTCCCTTTCTAAACTGAAAAAGAAACCAACTGAAAGTTTCAAGGGAATATGCCATCAAATGGAGAGAGCAGACATCTAGAGCTAAGCCACCCATGAATGATCACGAGTTGGCCACTGTTTTCCTTAAGGCTCAAGAGCCGGATTACTTCCAAAACACGATATCTGCAGTTGGTCAATCCTTTAAAGAAATAATCAAAATGGGAGAAATGGTGGAAGATAGTCTTAAGACAGGCAAAATTATAAGTCAAGCAGCTCTAAAAGATGTAGCTCAGGACGTCCAAAGTGAATTTAGTGACGTGAATGGGAGGGATGAAATCATGATGATATCGGGGTCGAGGAGAGGTCCTATGAGAACATCTCGAAGGTATATGCAGCCTCATCAGGTTTTCCATGGCCCCCTTAAGCATTACTACCCGCCTCAGTACCCTCCATACTCTGTTGATCCAATCCAGAATGTTACCCAACCTTCAAAACACCCAAGAAAGCGAGCTCGAACATCAGAAAATATTTACCAGCCTCTGCAAAATTTTCAAGTACCTTATAATCCACATCCGAGCCAGGGGTATGGAAGGGAACAAAATCTAAAAGATAATTTTACACCAATAGGAGAGTCCTATGCAAGCTTGTTTGAGAAGTTAAAACAACATGACATTATTGCACCCATTCCTCCAAATCGGGTGGATCAACGTGCGAGAAGCTTTAACTCATCTAAAAGGTATGAATACCACTCCAATGCTCTGGGGCATGATGTTGAAAGTTGTCGGGATTTGAAAAGGGAGATAGAAAGAATGATTCACGAAGGAATAATTGCGGTCCAAGACAGTGGCACCCGGAACATTGCCCAAAATCCTTTACCTGCACATGACGTTACACATTTTGTGGGGATGATGCCCGGTGACGTGGGTGATGAGAATCTTTTTGGGAAATCATCAACTGAAGTTGAAGATATTGAAACGGAAAGTGATCTTGGCAACATTAATGCATAATTCAGCGGCTAAGATGCCATGCTTGTTAATTGGGAAGGTGCTCCACCTCTTGGAGTTTTGGTGGCATATTTTGGTGTCATCTCTGTTTACCAGGTTATTTCAGGGTTGTAATCCGGACGTTGTCTTGAGAGTCAAAACCCTTCTATCTTTCCACTTTGCTTTGTTTAGTAATAAATTTGTTTAGTGCTGTCTAGGTTTGTAATTCTAGTCTAGTCTGGTCGTTTTGTTGTTCGTCTTGTCATTTCAACCCATCAGTTTAATACAACTCTCCGTTTCCTAACATTTTTAGTCATTCCATTTCTAATCACTTTACAATTCTTCTCATACTAATTTTAGCAACATGACTTGCACACAATTCTCGGCCTGATTTTAAAGTCAATTTAGCAATGAAAATGTAATGATACTCGAAAGAAATATTGGAATACTGTGAGGTCAGAATCAAGTGAATACTGGGGAAATCGTAACATAAAGAAATGTCTTGGAAATGCATCATCGGTTTAAAGCCAAAGGAAAAAGTACCCCAAAGCTAAAGGAACCATTCGTGGTATCGGAATTGTTACCCAATGGCACTGAGAATCATCAAAATACAGAAGGAAAATATGTGAATCGATCGAAAGATGTTTAACTATGTAGTTTGTACTTGGTAGGTTTTAAATATTGGAATGACGAAGGCATTTTATTCGGCTATCCAAACACTTCGTCCATTGCTACTCCTTTGAGACATATTATATTTTCTTTCATAACCCTCTTTCGGAATCAACAACAAAATTGAGGATTGAGCGGGTAAATCAAATGTAGAAAAGAGGAAAAAGAAAGAAAAGAAAAAAAGAAAGAAAAGAAGAAAAGAAAAAGAGAAAAGAAAAAAAAGAAAAAGAAAAAGAAAGAAAACAAAAGAAAAGAAAGAAAAAGAATGCAAAGAAAAGAAAAAAATTGGGAGAAGTCAGATCGCAACAAGGAAGCGATCTTATGATCTGAACTACGTTTGACTTGATCCCGAAAGGGTACGTAGGCAACCTCACTGAGGTTCAGTCACAATAAAGGAAAAATCCCAAAAACATCCTCCAAGAAGGAAACTGGGGCAGAAGTTATGTTTGTTGAAGGAATAAGATTCCGAAAGTTGTAATCATTAACCCACGTTTAAAATATTTTGAGCCTTTATATCCATTTTTCTAAATCCCATCCAAAAGCCTGCATTACGGTCCAAAGGAAGACCTTCTGATCAATCTTTAAGAAATGCCGAGTCAAACGAGCAAATGTGAATCACATCAGGGGCAACACTCCAGTCCGAACAAAGGAGAATGAATAATTCGAGAAAGATGATGAGAACACCACGAGACTCCAAGATGAGAGAAATCAAAATGAGAGAGTCTTATAGGTGAAAACCCTCATGGGCACCGTAAGGCGACAGTGAGTTGAGAGAAAGATCAAATGAGAGAGGCTTGATGGTGAAAACTCTATGGGCACTACAAGTCGACTAAGGATCAGATCAAAGAAATGAAATGTTGAAGACCGGTTTCACGACAGAACTTGCAACAAAAGTTGAACATCAGATTCGCTATACAAAGAAGGCTGAAAGTGCATGTCAGGGTCGTTAGAGTCGGTATTCACATCCGATAGGTCATTCTTCTGTAGGTTTCTTGTTAGGAATCATATTTTCCTTTCTTTCTATTCTTCATACGTTGCTTTACCCTTCCCTCTCATCGAGTCGGTCGGTTCATAACAAATAAAGAAATAACTTCAAAATTTGCCACCAAGCTTTCCAATTGCACAAGATGGGATTTGGCCAACACGATAATTGTCGTAAGTCAGGAAAAGACAAGGCCAGTGATTCAAGCCAAAAGAGCAACATGTGCAATGAAGCGGGTAACAATAAAAATGTTTGGGGTTCATGTGAGATGCAAAGGTCGGCAAAGTGCCAACTCGGGGGAACAATATAACAAATAAGAGAATGGGGTTCGAACAAAGAGAAGGTATATATTCTAACAAAAGAAAGAATCTGTCAAGAAATACCCGAGGTTGTCAAATGAGGTCATTGAAGGAATCATAGACATCAAGATGGGATTTGTGGGATCCGTCAAGAAAGGAAGAACATACATGCCTAAAGAGAGGAGGATTTTGAACAAAGAAGAAGTGAAAATGGATAGTCGGTGAACAGGCAAGGCACTCAAGTGGAAAGCAGTCGCCATTAGAGTTCAAGGCCACAACCAACCACCGCATTTAAACTAACAGATTTTTCTTTGTTTTGAAACAGGAGCAAAAGATATTGCCAAACTGGGGCAGAAAAAATTTTCCTGCTATTTTCTTGAAATCAGATAGTCATCCAAAGAGAATGAAAGTAAAAACAACCGTTGGATAATTCAAGTTGAAAGGTGAATGAAGCAAGTATCGGAGAATGATAAGATCTTAGTCTGTTGAAACTTTCTCCTAGGACATAAGTCTTAGTCCGATGAATTTTTCACCTAAGATAAATGGATAAAATCTTAGTCCGTTGAATCTTTCTCCCAAGATAGAAGTCTTGGTCTGATGAATTTTTCACCTAAGATGAAAGGAAGGAATCTTAGTCTGTTGAAACTTTCTCCTAAGATGGAAATCTTAGTCTGATGAATTTTTCACCTAAGGTAAAGGGATAATGTAAGTTGAAAACAAAGGAAAGACGGAAGTCAATTTGAAAATAAAAGTAGAAGTTGGAAAAAGAAAGGAAAGATTGTCGAATTTGAAAGACTTAAGAAAGTCTGAATTGAAATGGACCCAGTATGATGAATTATCTCCTGGAGTCATAATCTCAGTCCGATGGATATTCCTCCTGAGACCACACAGAAAATAGACCCAGTCCGAAGAGTTATCTCCTGGAGTCATAAACTCAGTCCGATGGATAATCCTCCCGAGATTACATTGAAATGGACATAGTCCAATGAGAATCAAAATCTTAGTCTGTTGAAACTTTCTCCTAAGATTAAATGTCTTAGTCTGATGAATTTTTCACCTAAGATAATCTTTAGTCACAAGGTAACACAAAAGTTTTTAATTTCTGCATTTTTAATTTCTGTTCAGGTGCCCACGTGGAAAATAAGGGAATACATCTATGCAATTTTTAATTTCTTTTCAGGCGCCCACCTGGAAAATAAGGGAATACATTTATGCAATTTTTAATTTCTGTTCAGGCGCCCACCTGTATAACAAGGGAATACATGTCTGCATTTTTAATTTCTGTTCAGGTACCCACCTGTATAAGAAGGGAATACATTTCTGCATTTTTAATTTCATGCATCAAGCGCCCACCTGGATAACAAGGGAATACATTTCAGCATTTTTAATTTCTGTTCAGGCGCCCACCTGTATAACAAGGGAATACATTTATGCATTTTGCATCAGGCGCCCACCTGGATAACAAGGGAATATTTTTCTGCATTGCATTTCATGCATCAGGCGCCCACCTGTATAACAAGGGAATACATTTCTGCATTTTTAAAACTTTCAAAAAACAAAAAAATGAAATTCTGACATTCAATAACATGATGTGCCCAGCCACCATACTGGGGCAGAAAAAATCTTTCTTTGGTTGTTTATTTTGTTACAAGCAGGGGGCCACCTGGAGAATGGACGAATATTTCAAAATTGATGCAGTTGAACAAGTCAAGGCAATAACAAGAATGCCGTTAGAGAAAATACAAGTCAAGGCAATAACAAGAATGCCATTGGAAGAGAAATACAAGTTCAAGGCAATAACAAGAAAGCCGTTGGAAGAAATACAAGATACAAGACCAAGAAAATACAAAAACAAGTTGGAAGACATAGATAGGATTTTCTTTTTGTAATTCATAGGCCGTAGCTTAGGCTAGCTTCTTTTATTTTTACCATGGTGTAATAAAGGGTCAGTCAGCAGTGATGTCACGACCCAAATCCGGTCGTGATGGCGCCCAACAATCAAGCTAGGCCAGCCAGACCAACAATTACTTATCGCATCGAATACAAGTCCCAAATGGACAACCCAAGAAGAATATATGAGTTTAATAACTCCAATAATAATAATAATAAACGAAATAATGACACTCCCAAAGATCCGGAGTCACAAGTCTAGAGCCTCTAACAAAACCCAACAAGAATAGAGAGTACTGTATAGAAATACTCAACTCTGAATACAAAATACAAATAACAACTGGAAAGGAGAGCAGAAGCTAGGTTCTGCGAACGTAGGCAGCTACCTCAGCAACTCGATATGACACTGCAAACTGTGGAAATGCCTGTCTACTGCTCCTGAGTACCCGAGTCTGCACACAAAAGGTGCAGGGAGTAGGGGTGAGTACTAAGTACTCAGTGAGTAATAAATATATACAAGTAGCTGAAAATAAGAAATCCACAGAATACCACAATATGAAGCTACACTACAGTCCGAATCTCCTACGAACTAGCATCAACAGTACAATTTAGCTATCACAGAGTAATTTAACAAATAAAGATGCAATGCAATGCACATAACCGCTACGGCGTGTAGCCCGATCCAATTTAACGTCGACGGCGCTCACTGGGGGTGTGTACAGACTCCGGAGGGGCTCCTACAGCCCAAGCGCAATACTGCTGCGGCGTGCAGCCCGATCCTCATATCAACCATTGCGGCGTGCAGCCCGATCCATGCTCAGTCCACAATAAGCAAATAAGTCACAAAATAGTTCATTTTTCTTAATTCCAATTTCCAATTCATAATTTATGAAAAATACTTTAACTTTATTAAATTTTGCAAAAGCCGGTGACTTAGCATTTCAAAAGGTGATTTCAATTTCCAGGATTGAGATCCGTGATTTAAGCAAATATAGCTATCACATAAATATTGTCCTCTAAGGACGCTACAGATCGGCACAAGGCCCCAAACAAGGCTTACAGCCCACAAATATATCAAATACAGTGTATTTCCAACACTAACAACATATTATTCACATCCGGGATGGACCAAGTCTCAATCCCTAGTCACAATCAATCCCGCACCTGCCACGGTGTGCGAGCCACGCCCTACTAGCATCACAATGTGCTAAGCCGGGGTTTCGAACCCTCAAGCTACCATATACACAAACTACTCACCTCTAGCCGGTCGTAGACTCGTCCGCGATGCCTTTTCCTTTGAATTTAGCTCCCTCGTGCGTAGAATCTAGTCAAATCACAATAATTATATCAAATACAGGTCAAAGAACAATAACCCATTTCAATTTACATGAAATTCGCACAAATACACTAAGTTGGTAAAACCCGACCCCGGGCCCGCTGCTCGGAAAATTCCGAAATTAGTACCAACGCGACCCTCGTCTCGCCACGAGTCCGTGCATATAAAATTTATCAAAATCGGAGTTCAAATGGCCTTCCAAATCCAAAAATCCCGTTTTCAATACTTATGCCACAATTCTTCAAAATTCTACCCAAATTCATGAAGATTGATGTTAATTCTACCATAAAATGATGTTTTTGAGTCAAGAATCTTACCTCCGACGAATACCCGATGATTTCTCAGTGATTTCCTCGAGTTTTCTTCTCTCTAGGGCTCAAAATTGTATTTTGGGTTAATGAACCCGTAACCTCTCTGTTCTGTGATTTAATTCACTGCCAGAGCAGTTTGCTCTACGCGATCGCGACTCGCCTCATGCTATTGCGATGTTCAAAAATACGGCCTCACGCGATCGCGACTCGCCTCACGCGATCGCGATGCTTCAAACATCCGGCTTCACGCGATCGCGTCTCTCTTCCTGCGATCGCGTAGCACAAATTTCCCTGGACCCCATTTCTCTTCTACGCGATCGCGATGGCCACCCGGTTAACTCTACGCGATCGCGACTGGTGCTCCTGCGATCGCATTGGTCTAGCCCCTAACCCTACGCGATCGCGTCCCCCTCCCCGCGATCGCAGAGGGCGAAATCCTGCTGCATTTATGACAGCAACCAGCCTTCTCATTTTTCCCAAAAATGGTCCGTTTGGACCCTCGGATTCATCCCGAGACCCCCGGGACCCCAACGAAAACCACCAACATACTCCAAAACACGATACGAACTTGTTCCAATCACAAAAACACCATCCTAAACATCAAAATCACCATTTACTCACGAATTCAAGCCTAAGTTTCTTAAAAACTTTCAAAACTAACATTCAATCCAAAACCCGATCAAACGATGTCCGAATGACCTGAAAATTTGCAGACATATCCAAAATCACATAACGAAGCTACAGAAATTGTCGGAATTCCATTCCGACCCCCGGATCAAAATATCACCTACCATCCGGTTTTCGCCAAAATTCAACCTTCGCCAATTCAAGCCTAAAACTACACCGGACCTCCGAATTCAATTCCGATTGCTCTCCTAAGTCACTAAATGATCCCCCGAAACTAGTCGAATCATCGGAATCCGGTTCCGAGCACTCTAACTCAATAGTCAACTCTTGGTTGACTTCCCATATTCAAGCTTCCTTCAAACATACTATTTGCTTCATTTCCAATCCAAATCACTCCTAACTCACCCGATATACTCTAATACTGCTATAAAAGCATAAGATATGTAATTGCAAGGTAACGGGGTGGTAATTCCCGTAACGACGGGCCGGGTCGTTACATTCTCCCCAACTTATACAAACGCTCGTCCGCGAGCGGGTTAAGAAACATACCTGGAGTATCAAATAAGTGTGGATATTTGCTCTGCATCTCCTGCTCGGTCTCCCAAGTTGCTTCCTCCACGGGACGACCTCTCCACCGCACTTTCACTGAAGCTATGTCCTTGGATCTCAGCTTACGAACCTGTCGACCCAAGATGGCTACTAGCTCCAAATCATAAGTCAAGTCCTCATCTAGCTGTATCGTGCTGAAGTCTAACACATGAAACGGGTCTCCGACATACTTCCGGAGCATAGATACATTGAACACCGGGTGAACTCCCGACAAACCGGGTGGCAAAGCAAGCATATAGGCCACCTCCCCAACTTTCCTAAGCACCTCAAAAGGTCCAATAAACCTTGGGCTCAGCTTCCCTTTCTTCCCAAACCTCATAACACCCTTCATAGGCGAAACCTTCAGCAACACCTTCTCACCTACCGAATAAGACACATCTCGGACCTTCCGGTCCGCATAACTCTTCTGACGCGACTGAGCTGTGCGAAGTCTCTCCTGAATCACCTTCACCTTGTCTAAAGCATCTTGGACTAACTCTGTCCCCAACAACCTAGCCTCGCCGGGCTCGAACCAACCGACTGGAGACCTACACCGTATCCCATATAAAGCTTCATACGGTGCCATCTGAATACTGGACCGATAGCTATTATTATAAGCAAACTCCGCCAAAGGCAAATAATCAGCCCACGAACCACCGAAATCAATGACACAAGCACGCAACATGTCCTCTAATATCTGAATAGTACGCTCAGACTGCCCATCCGTCTGTGGATGAAATGCTGTGCTCAGCTCTACCTGTGAACCCAACTCTCGCTGAAATGTCCTCCAGAACTGAGAAGTGAACTGGGTACCTCTGTCCGATATAATAGAAATGGGAACTCCATGCAATCTCACTATCTCACGGATGAATATCTCTGCCAACCGCTCCGAGGAATAAGTAGTACACACTGGGATGAAGTGAGCTGACTTGGTCAACCTATCCACCACCACCCAAACCGAATCAAACTTCCTCGCTGTCCGAGGGAGTCCACTAACAAAGTCCATAGTAATCCTTTCCCACTTCCACTCAGGAATATCAATACGCTGAAATACACCACCAGGTCTCTGATGCTCGTACTTGACCTGCTGACAGTTTAGACACCGAGCCACATGGCTCACAATATATTTCTTCATCTTTCTCCACCAGTAATGCTGCTTCAAATCCTGATACATCTTCGCGGCTCCTGGATGGATAGAATACCGCGAGCTGTGAGCCTGCTCCAATATCAATTCACGAAGGCCGTCAACATTGGGCACGCATATCCGGCCCTGCATCCGCAATACACTATCACTATCAATAGTGACATCTCTGGCATCATCATGCTGAACTCTGTCCTTAAGGACAAGTAAGTGTGGATCATCATACTGGTGCTCTCGAATACGATCATATAAAGAAGAACGAGCCATCACACAAGCCATCACCCGACTAGGCTCAGAAATATCCAGCCTCACCATCTGATTAGCTAACGCTTGAACATCAACTGCAAGGGGTCTCTCCCCAACTGGAATATACGCCAAACCGCCCATACTAATAGCCTTCCGGCTCAATGCATCAGCCACTACATTGGCTTTCCCGGGATGGTACAAGATAGTAATATCATAGTCTTTAAGCAATTCAAGCCATCCCCGCTGCCTCAAATTTAGATCTTTCTGCTTAAACAAATGCTGAAGGCTGCGGTGGTCCGTATATACATCACAAGATACACCATATAGGTAATGCCTCCAAATCTTCAAGGCATGAACAATAGCGGCTAACTCCAAATCATGAACAGGGTAGTTCTTCTCGTGGGGCTTTAGCTGACGAGAAGCATATGCAATAACTCTACCCTCCTGCATCAACACACAACCGAGCCCAACTCTAGAAGCATCACAATACACCGTATATGACCCCGAGGCTGATGGCAACACAAGTACTGGAGCTGTTGTCAAAGCCTCCTTGAGCTTCTGGAAGCTCTCCTCACATTCATCGGACCACACAAATGGAGCATTCTTCTGTGTCAACTTAGTCAACGGTGAAGCAATAGATGAGAAACCCCGAACAAACCGGCGATAATAGCTTGCCAAGCCGAGAAAACTCCGAATCTCGATAGCTGAGGAAGGTCTGGGCCAATTCTGCACTACCTCGACCTTCTGTGGATCAACCCGAATACCATCACTGGACACTACATGTCCCAGAAAAGTCACAGTGTCAAGCCAGAACTCACACTTAGTGAATTTTGCATAGAGCTTCTCTTCTCTCAACCTCTCCAATACCACCCTCAAGTGCTGTGCATGCTCCTCCTGGCTGCGTGAATACACCAGAATATCATCAATAAACACAATCACAAAAGAATCAAGGTACGGCCGAAATACACTATTCATCAAGTGCATGAATGCAGCTGGGGCATTAGTCAACCCGAAAGACATCACCGGGAACTCGTAGTGCCCATATCGCGTCCTGAACGCTGTCTTCATAATATCTGAGTCCCTGATCTTCAACTGATGATAGCCCGATCGAAGATCAATCTTAGAAAATACACTAGCTCCCTGGAGCTGATCAAATAGGTCCTCAATACGAGGCAATGGGTACTTATTCTTCACTGTTACCTTGTTCAGCTGCTTGTAATCAATGCACATTCTCATTGTGCCATCTTTCTTCTTCACGAACAACACCGGTGCACCCCAAGGTGACACACTCGGATGAATGAAACCCTTATCTAAGAGTTCTTGAAGCTGTTCTTTCAATTCTTTTAACTCTGCTGGTGCCATGCGATAGGGAGGAATAGAAATGGGCTGAGTGCCCGGCACCAAGTCAATACCAAAATCGATATCTCTGTCAGGCGGCATGCCCGGCAGATCTGCTGGAAATACATCCGGAAACTCCCTCACAATGGGGACCGAATCAAGACTGGGTGTCTCGGCCTCAACATTTCTAATGAAGGCCAAATAAGATAAACAACCCTTGCCAATCATTCGTTGGGCCTTTATATAAGAAATCACCCTATCGGACACATAATCAGTCAAGCCACGCCACTCGATCCTCGGATTACCTGGAATAGCTAGTGTGACTGTCTTGGCATGACAATCCGGAATCGCATGGTAAGGAGATAGCCAATCCATGCACAGAATCACATCGAAATCTACCATGCCCAGTAGTAATAGATCAACTCGGGTCTCCAGACCCCCAATAGTAATAATACAGGATCGATATACCTGATCCACAATAACAGTATCCCCCACCGGGGTAGACACATGTACGGGCAAAGCAAGAATACCACGGGTCATACCCAAATGATGTGCAAAATAAGTAGAGACATAAGAATAGGTGGATCCGGGATCAAATAAGACAGAAGCATCCCTGTGGCAAACTGAGATAATACCTGAAATAACCGCATCTGAAGCACTAGCATCCTTCCTGTCCGGAAGAGCATAGAAACGAGCCTGGCCTCCACCAGTACGATCCTCACCCCTAGGGCGACCTCTGGATACCTGGCCACCAGTCCTAGCCGACTGTGCTGGCGCTGAAGAAACAGGAGTAGAAGACGAAGGCTGATCCCTCTGCTGAGACCGCTTACGAAGCCACTGAGGACACTCTCTCCTGATATGGCCCAAATCACCGCACTCAAAACAACGGCTCGAAGATGGAAGAAGGGGCTGCCGAGGATCCCTCGCTACGGATGAACCCCGTGCTGAAAAAGCGAGGAGCGAGCTACGAGCCGGAAGAGCACTCGGTGCGAGCTGACTCTGCCGACGGCTCCGCCGACCACGATAACCCCGATGGCCACGACGACCACGATACGATGAAACCCCGCTGGACTCCGCACGTCCAGACTGATGAGATCCGAAAGAACGACCTCTGCTATGCCGAGATTGGCCCCTAGACGGAGCACCACCGTAACTACCAGTACCGCGAGGCCTCTTAGCCTCTCTCTCCTCCCGCTCTCTGCGGCGATCTGTCTCAATGTGACGGGCAGCATCAACCACCTCCTCAAAGGTAACTATCGAAACTCTCTCCCTGGTCATCAATATGCGGATGGGATAAATAAGACCATCAATAAATCTCTGAATCCTCTCCTCTGTCCGTAGGAACCATCCACATGGCATGACGGGCCAGCTGTGTGAATCTCATCTCATACTGATTAACCGTCATATCTCCCTGCTTCAACCACTCGAACTGACGTCGCAGCTCCTCTCTCTGAGACTGAGGCACATACTTCTCCAAAAATACCATGGAGAACTGCTGCCAAGTGAGGGGCACTGCCCCAGCGAGCCTACGCCTCTCGAAATCCTCCCACCACTGAAATGCTGCACCTGTGAACTGAAAAGTGGTGAATGAAACACCGCTGGACTCTAGAATACCCGCGGTGCGAAGCATGCGCTAACATCTGTCAAGAAAACCCTGGGCATCCTCGCCCTCAGCACCACTGAATGTCGGAGGCTGTAGCCTCTCAAATCTCTCCAAACGACGCTGCTCATCATCGGGCATAACTGGAACCATATAAGCAGGAGCTGGTGCAACGGGCGCAACTGGCTGAACTGGCTCGGGTGTGCGGGCCACGGGGGTCTGATTCCCTCCCCCTGCCTGTGAAGAAGATGCTGCAGCAGTAGCTGCAACTACCTGAGCCAAGCCTGTGCACACTGATAAAATCTGAGCCAAGGTCTCCTGAAGACCTGGTATGACAATGGGCACTGCCGGTGCCTGAACCTGAGTTGCCGGAGCGTTTGCCGCTGGAATCTGGTCCTGGGTCTGGGCCACTGGTGCAGGAATCTGACCCTGAGTCTGGTCAGCTGGTGGGTCAGCAGGTGCTGGTACTGCTGCCCTACCTCTACCACGACCACGGCCTCTGGGTGCCAATGGTGGTCGTCCGCCACGTCCGTTAGCTCGTGTTCTCGCCATCCGCGAGAGAATAGAATATGGAAAATTTTAGTTTCACGATAACACAGATCGCACGATATGAATCCAAGAAAATGAGGTTTTTCCTAAAGTTTCTGTAGCCCTCCGAGGATAGATACGGACGTCTACGTACCGATCCGCGAAAGCCTACTAAACCGGCTCGTGACTCGCGAGTCCTAATAACCTAGGCTCTGATACCAACTTGTCACGACCCAAATCCGGTCGTGATGGCGCCCAACAATCAAGCTAGGCCAGCCGGACCAACAATTACTGATTTCATCTAATACCAGTCCCAAATGGACAACCCAAGAAGAATATATGAGTTTAAGAACTCCAATAATAATAATAATGAACGAAATACCGACACTCCCAAAGATCCGGAGTCACAAGTCTAGAGCCTCTAACAAAACCCAACAGGAATAGAGAGTACTGTATAGAAATACTCAAGTCCGAATACAAAATACAAATAACAACTGGAAAGGAGAGGAGAAGCTAGGTTCTGTGAACGTAGGCAGCTACCTCAGCAACTCGATATGAAACTGCAAACGCTGGAAATGCCTGTCTACTGCTCCTGGGTACCTGAGTCTGCACACAAAAGGTGCAGGGAGTAGAGGTGAGTACTAAGTACTCAGTGAGTAATAAATATATACAAGTAGCTGAAAATAAGAAATCCACAGAATACCACAATATGAAGCTACACTACAGTCCGAATCTCCTACGAACTAGCATCAACAGTACAATTCAGCTACCACAGAGTAGTTTAACAAATAAAGATGCAATGCAATGCACATAACCGCTACGGCGTGTAGCCCGATCCAATTTAACGTCGACGGCGCTCACTGGGGGGTGTGTACAGACTCCGGAGGGGCTCCTACAGCCCAAGCGCAATACTGCTGCGGCGTGCAGCCCGATCCTCATATCAACCACTTGCGGCGTGCAGCCCGATCCATGCTCAGTCCACAATAATCAAATAAGTCACAAAACAGTTCATTTTTCTTAATTCCAATTTCCAATTCATAATTTATGAAAAATACTTTAACTTTATTAAATTTTGCAAAAGCCGGTGACTTAGCATTTCAAAAGGTGATTTCAATTTCCAGGACTGAGATCCGAGATTTAAGCAGATATAGCTATCACATAAATATTATCCTCTAAGGACGCTACAGGTCGGCACAAGGCCCCAAACAAGGCTTACCGCCCACAAATATATCAAATACAGTGTATTTCCAATACTAATAGCATATTATTCACATCCGGGATGGACCAAGTCTCAATCCCCAGTCACAATCAATCCCGCAACTGCCACGGTGTGCGAGCCACGCCCTACTAGCGTCACAATGTGCTAAGCCGGGGTTTCGAACCCTCAGAGGCTACCATATACACAAACTACTCACCTCTAGCCGGTGGTAGACTCGTCCGCGATGCCTTTTCCTTTGAAATTCGCTGCCTCGTGTGTAGAATCTAGTCAAATCACAATAGTTATATCAAATACGGGTCAAAGAACAATAACCCATTTCAATTTACATGAAATTCGCATAAATACACTAAGTTGGTAAAACCCGACCCCGGGCCCGCTGCTCGGAAAATTCCGAAATTAGTACCAACGCGACCCTCGTCTCGCCACAAGTCCGTGCATATAAAATTTATCGAAATCGGAGTTCAAATGGCCTTCCAAATCCAAAAATCCCGTTTTCAATACTTAGGCCACAATTCTTCAAAATTCTACCCAAATTCATGAAGATTGATGTTAATTCTACCATAAAATGATGTTTTTGAGTCAAGAATGTTACCTCCGATGAATACCCGATGATTTCTGAGTGATTTCCTCGAGTTTTCTTCTCTCTAGGGCTCAAAATTGTATTTTGGGTTAATGAACCCGTAACCTCTCTGTTCTGTGATTTAATTCACTGCCAGAGCAGTTTGCTCTACGCAATCGCGACTCGCCTCACGCGATCGCGATGTTCAAAAATCCAGCCTCACGCGATCGCAACTCGCCTCACGCATGTTCAAACATCCGGCTTCACGCGATCGCGTCTCTCTTCCAGCGATCGCGTAGCACAAATTTCCCTGGACCCCATTTCTCTTCTACGCGATCGCGTAGATGCTCATGCGATCGCGATGGCCACCCGGTTAACTCTACGCGATCACGACTGGTGCTCCTGCGATCGCATTGGTCTATCCCCTAACCCTATGCGATCGCGTCCCCCTCCCCGCGATCGCGGAGAGCAAAATCCTGCTGCATTTATGACAGCAACCACCCTTCTCATTTTTCCCAAAAATGGTCCGTTTGGACCCCCGGATTCATCCCGAGACCCCCGGGACCCCAACGAAAACCACCAGCATACTCCAAAACACGATACAAACTTGTTCCAATCACAAAAATACCATCCTAAATCAAAATCACCATTTACTCACGAATTCAAGCCTAAGTTTCTTCAAAACTTTCAAAAGTAACATTCAATCCAAAACCCGATCAAACGATGTCCGAATGACCTGAAAATTTGCAGACATATCCAAAATCACATAACGAAGCTACAAATATTGTCGAAATTCCATTCTGATCCCCGGATCAAAATATCACCTACCATCCGGTTTTTGCCAAAATTCAACCTTCGCCAATTCAAGCCTAAAACTACACCGGACCTCCGAATTCAATTTCGATTGCTCTCCTAAGTCATAAATGATCCCCCGAAACTAGTCGAATCATCAGAATTCGGTTCCGAGCACTCTAACTCAATAGTCAACTCTTGGTTGACTTCCCATATTCAAGCTTCCTTCAAACATACTATTCGCTTCATTTCCAATCCAAATCACTCCTAACTCACCCGATATACTCTAATACTATTATAAAAGCATAAGATATGTAATTGCAAGGTAACGGGGTGGTAATTCCCATAACGACAGGCCGGGTCATTACAAGTGATGACAGTAACAACAGCAACAGCAGTGAGATCACAGTCCTTGGTAGTCCCAGCTACCAGACCTTCCCGAACTACACTGACCTGATTCCTGTTTAGCCCAGGATATATAGGCAACCTCTGAAGCAGGGTGCGGCCAAAGCTTTTCAAAGTGCTTCACAACGGAATACTCCGAACGGGTAATAATCGTTCATAGTGGCTCACTTATCTTTGCACATAAACTCTTCGTGTCCCCGAGCAAAGAGGGGCAGCTGTGAGCACGTGATTTTTACCTACACATGAGTTATTCCTATAAAATTCAAAATAAATGATTTTTCCTTATTTTTAAATTTTTGTGTGAATTTTGTGTTAATTATTTGCATGTTATTTGTGTGTGATAAAGGAAAAAATACAAAAATACATTTTAGAGATTAAATTCTCATGTAGTAGATATTAATTCAATTTAACAAATTAAAGAAAAATTAAAAAAAATAACATTAGTTTGCTTTTAAATTTAAAATTGCCAAAAAAGAGGTAATTAGTTTAATACTTTCAATAAATTCCAAATAATTACAAAATTGAAAAAATATAGAAAATACAAAACAAAATTACAATACAATAAAATACCAAAAATAAAAATAATACAAGAAATTAAAATACAAAAGTACAAGAGTTAAAATTAAGGGGAAAAAACAATAAATAAAAGAGTTGGGCCAAAGTTGAAATACCCAAACGAAATCCCAGCCCAAACGTCCCCAGCCCAGACGGAAATTCCCATGCCCAAACCCACTTAAAAAAAACCTGTCCAGTCCATTTAATCTCAGTCGTAGATAATAATTAATCCAACGGCCAGAAATTGTCATTACAACCTTAATACACAAAAACACAAAAAACCTTAAAAACATAACATGACTTCGATCTTTTCTGTCTCTCTCTCTCTCTCACAGTCGTTCCTTTCACCATGGCCGCCGGTAGGGTTCCGCCACCCACGGCGGGGGCCGACCACCTTTCCCGGCCAAATTCACATCAAAATAATCCCCACATCCCCCTCATCTCATTCCCACCATTATCTTCCTTCAAAACCAACCGAAACACTCCCAAAAAACTAAACCCTAGTTGCGTCGCCACCCAACACCCACGGCGGCGCACCACCCAAAACCACCCGAAATCGTCACCCACCATTTCCTTTAACATTCTTACACTGTTACACGAAGAAATCGAGTCCAAACCGCCGGATTCTCAAGATTTGAAGCCCGTCTCAAGAAAAATTCAAGAAAAAGGGCTCGCGTGAAGAATAATCAAGAAATGATGAAGAAAATCAAAAAAAAAAAGGAAAAAAGAGCATGGAAAAATAGAATAAAAGAAAAAAGAAAAATGAAAGCTAAGTTCTCCTCGTCTCTTTGTGTTACTGTTTTCTTTCTTTTGAATCTGTTAATGTGTTATTTCAGTTTTGTTAATATGAATCTATTTCTTGTTCTCCTGTTAATAGTTGTACGTGTCTGGTTCTCTGTAATTAGTATTGTTAGATCTTCTCTGTTAATTTTTTCGATTCTTAAGATTTCGAGAATTGGTCTTTTTTTGATGAGCCTTTGATTTTTGATTCTTTTTAGTATTTTTTTAACAATGTGTGTAATAACAGTATAATGGGAATTGCTTGAATTTTTGTTTTGTTCAAAGTTTAACAAACAGTGTCGATTAGTTCAAAGTAAGTTGTTTACTGAAATTGATTTGGTATTTTAGTATCATTGGATAATCAGTTTATTAGTTCAAAGTAATTTGTTTACTGAAATCGGTTAATTTGGTGTTAATCTTTTAATTCTGATATTTGTTAAAGTTAAATACTTCTGATATTGTTAGTAGTTTTAAATTTTGTTAGTATTCAATATTGTTGACTTGCTTCTTAGTATGGTAATTGAATTTTTAATTCTAGAATCTGTTTTGTTCATTTAATATTGGATAATTGCTTTAGTGAGTGATAATGTTTGTTAATTGTTCAATAGGGTCGATTGGTTATAGCTGAAATTAGAAATTAGTTCGATTAGTGAATTCGCCCTTATACAATTCTAGATTCAAGTTAGGTCGGTAGTTAAAATCGCACAATTCGTATCCACCTAAGGTGTTTTACTTGATATATTCAAAGGCGATTGGTTATTTCGATTAATAAGACTCACCATCTATCAAATTTATTTCCCGAGTCTTGTTAATTGAGTAATAGATCAAAAGTGGCTATATTTGTAAAACTACCTAGGGTTGGTTATTGATGAAATGTGATTTAAATTAGTGAATTAATCCGAATTTAGAGAAGTTAAAGGGTCTAATTGGTTAATTGAACAATAGTCACTTAATTGTGGCTATTTGATAAATACAAGTCTAAAAATAGGTTAAAATAAGAGAAAATACAGAATTTAGAAAAGTAATAAACCTTAAGAAGTATGGGTAAATTGGGAATAAGAGTTGGTAAAATTGTAATAAGATTAAAAGAGAATGGGTGCAATTGGAAAGGGAAATGGTATAATTGTTATAAATATAGAGCATTAAGGGTAGTTTGGGCATAACAAAAGGTATTTCAATGAATATTAAAAGGAAATGAGGGTACAATAGGATTTCCAAGGAAATGGAATATGGTAGAGTATTCTAGAAGGGGTTGTAGTGTAATCTTTAAATAAAGACTTGCACTAACTTGTGCAACAAGCTAAAAATAGGAGGGTTTTTAATGAAATAATTTCCTCCTATTTGGGTCTATAAATAGGCATTTTCAGCCTTAATTGAAGGGAGTTCTTCTGATTTTTTAGGGTTTCTTCTGATTTTTGAGGGTTTCCTTTGATTTTCAGACTTCCTTTTTGATTTGAACCTTCTTTTTGAAATCTGAAAAACCAGAAAAATATCACAAAAAATAGTATTAAATTCCAGATCTGAAATTAACAGTTTAAGATTCAATTTTCTTCTTTATTCCCTCATATACATATAAAAAATCCAAAAACATTGTAAAACCAGTAGAAAAACAAAAATATTGGCTGTTGTGGAGTCTGGTACATTGAATCACTGTTCGATATTAGTTTTACATTCCTCCTGGACACATTTGAGTAAAATTCTGTTTGAAAGTTGAGTTCGTCACTACCTGGGTTCATTGACTGCTGTTGTTGTGTTTGTTGCTCAAGCTGACCTCAAATTTCCTTTCTATTCCAGGTACCTGATTGTATTTTCAAGTACTCTTGATGAATGAAATTCTGCTCGGCTCTTTCTTTACTGCATTTGGTTAAATTGAGTTGTACTTGATCTACAATAGCATTACATTTGTATAAGTGAACTGCTGAAATGGGCTGTTATAATTTCTGTATTTAATTTGTATTAGCCGTTGTTAATTCGAAATTAAAAACAAAAAGCAGGGATTTAGTTTGGAGCTAGAAATTAGTGTAGTCTTATTTGTGATTTGAATATCAAAAGTCATTTGAAGGAATTGAGCTATATATATATATATATATATATATATATATATATATATATATATATATATATATATATATATATATATATATATATATATATATATATAATTCGTTAAGTTTGACTACAGGAACTCGATTTTCATTTAGTATCACTGTACATTGGATTTCAATTCTCATTGTGAAGTCCATTGGTGTATTGGACCAAATTTGACCTATGTAAACCGTCACTAAGCATCGTTTGGTTATTTCTCCCCCATTAAAAACAAAATTCCAGAATAGTTAGCTAATTTATTTGTTATTAGATAGTTGAATTAGTTCATTTAGATTTAATTGAATTAGCTCACTGGTTCAGCTATTACTCACTAATTTCTGGATAGTTGAATTGGTTTATTTAGATTTGGTTTAAGACTTATCCCTTGATTTGGATTATTAATGCTATAAAAAGAAAAATGACTCAATTAGTATGTTGAATTTCGAATTAAGTAACAATAACATATGGGCTGCCAAAGCCACAAATCTAGGCATATTTGGCCCAGTTACACGGTCTGCCCAGAATGAAACAGCCAATGTAAGTCACTTTGATCTCACTAGGATAAGGGTTGGTATATGCATGGGCCCCAAGCCCATTTTATTTGTTCTCTTTTATGTTGGGCTTATTTTGAGGCCCAAAGCTCTGAACACTCTTTTTTAAAGATAATTGGAACTGCCTTTAAAATACTTTAGATATAAATAAATAGAAAATGTAGTACTCTAGGATTGAATTTTAAATAAAGTAATGAGACGAGCCTCGCCAAACAAATAATACACAATTGCGGGGCCCTCAAATAAATTGCTATGAAAATCTTAGACTCGGGAGGACCGTTTAGCTAATTCTATGGTCTTTCTTAAAGTTAACAACGCGATAGACTCTTTAGGCACGACTTGTAAATAAATTACTTTCCTAAATACGGGTGCGCATTTATGTGACCCAAATCTTATTCTCGACAATACTGAAGCGCATTAAAGTCACAGGTGTACTGGTTGCGGTGTGACTCGAAATATATTTTCGTGACGTCGCAATTCTTCTAAAATTTAAAACTGGAACATTAATAGCACATAATTAAAATATATAAAGAAATCAGATAAAAATAAAAATTGCAGTTGAGTGACCATGCTAAAACCACGGAATTCGGGAGTGCCTAACACCTTCTCTCGGGTTAACAGAATTCCTTATCCAGGTTTCTAGTTTCGCAGACTGTAATACAGAGTCATAAATTTCCTCGGTTCGGGACTAAACCGTTGACTTGGGACACCATTATTTTCCCAAGAGGAGACTCTGAAAAATTAAATAAATTGATCCCGTTCCGACTGTCATTTAACTGGAAAAACTCCTTCCCTGATTATTATTATATCCCTTCTCAGGGTGTAGTATTAAACAGTGGCACATTACGTTACGTATGTAAAAAGAAGGAGGTGTGACACTCGACTTTGCAGGGATAGGCCTCAGCAGAGGGATCAACCCTCATCTTCAGCACCATCTCAAACTAGTAGAGGTGGAGGTCAATGTTCTAGAGGTCGCCCCAGAGGTGAGGAGCGATCGAGTGGTGGTCAAGCACGTTTCTATGCACTTCCTGATAGGCGTGATGTTGTTGCCTCAAATGCAATGATTACATGTATCATTTTAGTTTGCCACAGAGATGCCACTGTTTTGTTTGATCCCAGGTCCATATATTCGTACGTGTCTTCTTATTTTGCACATCATTTGGGTGCGACCCGTGGTAGTCTTGATTTTCTTGTTCATGTATCCACCTCGGTGGGTGATACGATCATTGTGGATCATGTCTATAGATCCTGTGTTGTTTCTATTTGGTGTCTGGAGACCCGGGTGGATCTATTATTGTTAGGTATGGTGGATTTTGATGTGATTTTGGGCATGCACTGGATGTCCCCGTGCCATGCTATTTTGGACTATCATGCCAAGGCAGTTACATCGGCTATTCCTAGTATTCCTCAGATTGAGTGGCGGGGTTCGACTGATTACGTCCCTAGCCGTGTTATTTCATTCTTAAAGGCTTAGAGAATGGTTGAAAAATGGTGTTTGTTGTATCTAGCATTTGTGAGAGAGATGGGAGTTGAGACTCCTAGTATTGATTCTATGCCTGTTGTGAGGGACTTCCCAGATGTGTTCCCATCAAACTTGCCGGGTATTCCACCAGACAGGGACATCGATTTTGGTATTGACTTGGTGCCGGACACTCAGCCCATTTCTATTCCTCCTTACCGGATGGCACCAGCTGAGCTGAATGAATTGAAAGAACAGCTTCAGGAGCTTTTGGATAAGGGGTTATTCGCCCTAGTGTATCACCGTGGGGTGCACTAGTGTTATTTTTTAAGAAGAAAGATGGTTCTATGCGGATGTGCATTGATTATAGACATCTGAACAAGGTAATAGTGAAGAACAAGTATCCTCTACAGCGTATTGATAATTTCTTTGATCAGCTCTAGGGAGTGAGGGTGTTCTTGAAGATTGATCTTCGTTTAGGCTATCATCAGTTGAAGATTAAAGACTCTGATATTATGAAGACTGTATTCAGGACTAGATATAGGCACTATGATTTTCTCGTAATGTCTTTTGGGCTGACCAATGCCCCAGGCACGTTCATGCATCTGATGAACAGTGTGTTTCGGCAATATTTGGATTCATTCGTGATCGTGTTCATTGATGACATTCTGGTATACTCCCTTAGCCAAAAAGAGCATGCTCTGCATTTGAGCGTTGTGTTGCAGAGGTTGAGGGAGGAGAAATTGTATGCTAAGTTCTCCAAGTGCGAGTTTTGGCTCAAGTCAGTAGCCATGTGGTGTCTCGTGATGGTATTCAGGTTGACCCAAAGAAGATAGAGGTGGTGCAGAGTTGTCCTAGACCGTCCTCAGCTACGGAGATCAGGAGTTTCCTTGGGTTGGCGGGGTATTATCACTGATTTGTTGAGGGATTTCATCCATTGCTTCTTCTCTAACCAAGTTGATGCAGAAGGGTGCACCATTCGTGTGGTCGGATGAGTGCGAGGAGAGCTTTCAAAAGCTCAAGACAGCTTTGACCACAACTCTAGTGTTAGTCTTGCCATCAACTTCAGGTTCATATACTGTATACTGTGATGCCTCGAGAGTGAAGATAGGTTGTGTATTGATGCTGGAGGGTAGAGTGATTGCTTATGCTTCTCGTCAGTTGAAGCCTCATGAGAAGAACTACCCAGTTTATGATTTGGAGTTAGCTTCCATAGTTCATGCCATGAAGATTTGGAGGCACTATTTGTATGGCATGTCCTATGAGGTGTATACCGATCAACGTAGTCTCCAGCATTTGTTTAGACAGAGAGATCTTAATTTAAGGCAGCGGAGATGTCTTGAGTTGCTCAAGGATTATGACATTACTATTCTATATCATCCGGGGAAGGCGAATGTGGTGGCCGATGCTTTAAGCCGAAAGGCGGTCAGTATGTGTAGCTTGGCGTATAGTCCTGTTGGGGAGAAACCATTTGCATATGATGTTCAGGCATTGGCCAAGCGGTTAGAGAGGTTAGACATTTCAGATCCTAGCAGGGGTGTTGGCTTGTGTTGTTTCTCGGTCTTCCTTATATGATCGTATTCGTGAGCGCCAGTATGATGATCCACACTTGCTTGTCCTTCAGGACAGAGTTCAGGATTATGATGCCAGAGATGTCACTATAGATAGTGATGGTGTATTGAGGATGCATGGCTGGATATGCCTGGCCAATGATGATGGCCTTCGTGAGTTGATATAGGAGGAGGCCCATAGCTCGCGGTATTCTATCCATCCAGGTGCCACAAAGATGTACCAGGACTTGAAACAACATTATTGGTGGAGGAAGATGAAGATGGACATTGTGAATCATGTATCACGGTGCCTCAACTGTCAGCAGGTCAAGTACGAGCATCAGATGCTTGGTGGCGTGTTTCATCATATTGATATTCCCGAGTGGAAGTGGGAAATGATCACTATGGACTTTGTTAGTGGAGTCCCTTTGATAGCGAGGAAGTTTGATTCAGTTTGGGTGAGTGTGGATAGGCTGACCATGTCAGCTCACGTCATTCCTGTGTAGACTACATACTCCTCGGAGCAGTTAACTGAGATATTCATTCTCGAGATTGTGAGATTGCATGGAGTTCTAGTTTCTATCATATCGGACATGGGTACTCAGTTTACTTTGCAGTTCTAGAGGACATTTCAGCGTGAGTTGGGCTCACAGGTCGAGTGGAGTACTGCATTTCATCCTCAGACGGACGGACAGTCCGAGCGTACTATTCAGATCTTGGAGGATATGTTGTGAGCTTGTGTTATTGATTTTGGTGGTTCATGGGCTGATTATTTGCCTCTCGTGAAGTTTGCCTATAACAACAGCTACCATTCTAGTATTCAGATGGCACCATATGAGTCTTTGTATGGGAGACGGTGTAGATCTCCAGTTGGTTGGTTCGAGCCCGGTGAGGCTAGGTTGTTGGGGACAGAGTTAGTCCATGATGCTTTGGACAAGGTGAAGGTGATTTAGGAGGGACTTTGCACAGCTTAGTCGTGCCAGAAGAGTTATGCGGACTGGAAGGTTCGGGATGTGTCTTTTTTTATGGGTGAGAAGGTCTTACTGAAGGTTTCGCCTATAAAAGGCGTCATGAGATTTGGGAAGAAAGGAAAGCTCAGTCCGATATTCATTGGCCCTTTTGAGATTCTCAGGAGGATTGGAGAGGTGGCCTATATGCTTGCCTTTCCACCCAGCCTATCAGGAGTTCATCTAGTGTTTCACGTGTCTATGCTCCGAAAATATGTTGGCGACCCATCGCACGTGTTGGATTTCAATACTGTTCAGCTTGATGATGACTTGACCTATGATGTGGAGCCTATAGCTATTCTGGGTCGTCAGGTGAGGAAATTGAGGTCCAAAGACATTGTATCAGTAAAGGTTTAGTGGAGAGGTCGGCCCGTGGAGGAGGCCACTTGGGAGATCGAGCAGGAGATGCAGAGCAGATATCCTCACTTATTTGAGTCTCCAGGTATGTTTCTTCACCCGCTCGAGGACGAGTGTTTGCTTAAGTGGGGGAGAATATGACGACCTGGCTCGTTGATACGAGAATTACCACTTTGTTACCCCCTTCATTTATGTTTTTCATGGTTATATATCTGTGTTAGAGTCTATCGGGTGGATTGCAATTGATTCTGGTTGGAAATGAGGCATATAGCCTTTTTGAGTGAAGCTTATGAAAAGTCAACCTGGAGTTGACTATGTGGTTAGAGGGATCAGAATCGAATTCTAATGATTTAGTTAGTTCCGGGAGGTGATTTGTGACTTAGGGGAGCAATAAAAATTGAATTTGGAGGTCCAGTGTAGAAATAGGCTTGAATTGGCTAAGTAAGAATTTTTGCGAAATCTGATCGATAGGTCAGATTTTGATCCGTAAGTCAGAATGGAATTCTGACAATTGCAATAGCTTCGTTAGGTAATTTTGGATATGTCTGCAAACTTTCATGTCATTTGGACATCGTTTGATCGGGTTTTCGTAGAATGTAGGTTTCGGAAGTTTTTATTGAATCTTAGGCTTGAACTGGCTTTAATTTGATGATTCGTGTGTTTGAGGGTGTGTTTTTTATGGTTGGAACAAGTTCGTGTGATGATTTAGAGTGGATCTGTATTTTTGGTTGAGGTCCCGGGGGCTTCAGGATGTTTTTGGATGGTCTAACGGAAGAATTTTTGAAGTTTTGGACTGCTGGTGTGATTTGCAGCAGCAATTTCGCTTCTGCAGATGGGGAACCACAGAAGTGGCCCCACAGAAGCGGCCCCGCAGAAGCGACCCAGTGGTCGCAGAAGCGATCAAGGACTGGCTGGGGAAAAATCGCAGAAGCGATAATGTTGTCGCAGGGGCGGGCTCGGAGAAGCAAGCCCTTGGCCGCAGAAGCAGTCGTTGGGCGATTGGGCAGTCTTGCAGAAGCGGATAATAAATTGCTTAAGCGGTCTCACAGGTGCGAGACCTTAGCCGCAGAAGCGATTGTAGTTTTTAAGAAGCGATTGTAGTTTTTAAGTGGAAAGTCACAGAAGCAACCTATTTACCGCAGAAGCGGTCACGTAGGTGCGAGACTAGGACCGCTGAAGCGGAAAAACGTTAGTGTTTAATAAACTGAAGGGTTCAAATTTCAGAATGCTATACCATTTGGGGCTTAGGACTAAGAGGCGATTTAGGCGATTTTTAGGAGGAAATTGAGGGGATTCATAAGGTAAGCATTCACGGACTCAATTTATGTTATTATATTGTTAAATTATAGAGTTAATACCTGAAAATGGAGGATTGGAGGTGTATTAATGGAGGATTTTTGCTCTAAGCCTCGATTATTGAAAATCGTTGATTTGAATTGGCAAACGCAGTCCAATTTTGATAAATTTTATATGTATGGACTCGTGTCGAGATAATGATTCTGAAAATGTAACTTCTGTAATTTTTCGAGAAGCGGGCCCGGGGGTCGGGTTTTGGCAACTTCATTGTTTTTGGTGTAATTCGTGTTGTATCGATTGGGTTATGTTCCATTAGCCTATTTTGATGTGTTTCTATTGGTTTTGATCAGATTCTGCACCCGTGGAAGCCGATTCTCGTGGCAAGGGCATTGCGGGCTTGTCTTCGAGCCGAGTCGAGGTGAGTAATGGGTGTGGGTGATGACCAGCGGGTTCGAAACCCCGGTATATCACTATGTTCCACTGTATTGAGGCGAGACACATACTCTCTTGTGAGTGCGGGGTCGATTGTGATTGGGGACTATGGCTTAGTCCAACCTGGTAATACTATACTATGTTGTTGGCTATTATTGAGCAGGTAAACCTCCTATTTGGATGGTTGTGGATATGTTTGGGCTGTGAGTCAGTTATTTGGATCCCGCGAGGATCGTTACTATTGCTTCTATGATTATAGCATGTTATTCTGTAACCAGTCCTGAGCTATCACTGTCAAAAAATGGTTTTCCAAACTCTGGCATTTCTGAAACGCTGTTTCTTATTGTAAATGATAAAAAGAGATTTCAAGTGTTATTTCTGTGCTTGTGAGGCTTTCATAGCATGTAG
Source organism: Nicotiana noctiflora (assembly GCA_032618575.1). NCBI lineage: Eukaryota > Viridiplantae > Streptophyta > Magnoliopsida > Solanales > Solanaceae > Nicotiana > Nicotiana noctiflora. The sequence continues at coordinate 40,415 of JASVEL010007860.1, read as the reverse complement.
CTGGACTACTAGTAGACCGGGCTGCGCGCCGGAATATATCATTGATATTGTGCTTGGGCGGTAGGAGCCCCTTCGGAGTCTGAACCCCCACAGTGAGCACAGGTACTCAAATGGATCGGGATACGCGCCGTAACGGTCATATTTATGCATTGCATTTAGATATACTTATTATACTGTTTAGCTGATATTGCTGGTTCTGATACAGATCATGTTAATAAATGGTAAAGGATATTGTTGTATAGCTTTTCTTAGTGCTATTGGGTTTTCTTACCTTCGTTGTCTTACCCTTGATTATTACCACTGAGTTGGAAGTACTCACACTACTCTCTGCACCTTGTGTGCAGATTCAGGTACATCACAGCAGGGCTGACTTCCCAGCCGCTTGGAGTGCTTCATTTGGACTGTCAAGGTAGCTGCTAGTATCCGCAGGACCTGACTCTCCAGCCTATCTTTTCCTTTCTTTAGACTATTATGTATTTGTAGTCACAGGTGTATACACTATTACAGTTGTATTCTGGTAGAGGCTCATGACTTATGACTCCTGATTCTGTGGGAGGTGTTATACTGGTTTTGGGATAATTTCCCAGTTGTGCTAGATTTTATATCATTTCTTATTTTGTTAATTACTAAAAGGGTAAGTTGAGAGCTGGTAGCTCTGTACTATGAAAGATTGGTCAGGCTGGCCTAGCAATGTGCTGGGCGCCATCACGACTGAGTTTTGGGGTCGTGACATCATCTTATTTTTTATTTTTATTCACTATTAATGACTTAAAATTAATGATTTGGAGCTCTAAGCTCGGGTTGAGAGTGTTTTTGGTCGGGCTTGCTTAGCCGTTGGGTTGAGCACCATCACGACCGGGTTTGGGGTCGTGACAATGCCCTTATTTCTGTTGCCCTAATCTCTCATATGTGCTATGTGTGTCAGTACACTTCTGCTTTTATACTTGCCTCTTAGCCATCTCTTCCTCAACTACTATGCTTTAGTTCCTATTCTATATGATATATGATTAGCTCACCCTAAACACCTATACATGTTTATTATATGCTTCTTGCTTATTTTAACTTGTATGCTTTAGTCTTGTCCCATGTGGCTATTTGGTTAATATGCTTATGGTTTTTCCTATGTTTCTCTTAACCAACATGACTTAGGTTGTGTATTTTTCTATATGATAACATGCTCATGTTTGACCCATGACACTTATTTACCCATTTCTCAATTAGCACGCCCCAATTCTTGTCATATTTTATGTGTTGATAGTCTGCCTTAGCATGCTCCTGATAAACTCATGGTTTCTGTGTACTTATTTCAAGAATAATGTGCTTTAAACTGGCATTATCTTTTCTGTATGGCTATCTGATTAGTCATTTGCCTTAGCATGTTCCTATCTGTTAGATAGATGTCCTATGATTCCATTTGGGTAATAGTTAACAGACTAAATCATCTCTAGCAATGTGAAACCTTATTTGTGACTCTGTTCTGTCTATAATTTCAGTGTTCCTGATTGCTTAGATACTGGTAACTAAGTTTAGATAAATCTATTGAAACATAGTGTTGTTCTATTTGCAACCTGTTTTTTATTCGCTTATGAATACAAACTGTTTTCATAAAACTATCCCCCATCCTTGTGTACTATTTTCCAACTCTTACTCTTAGTTAACTAGGGTCCTGCCAAGCCTAGTGTGACCACTGCTTATGGTCCATGAGACTCCTCTAAACTCTTACACATTGGGGCTAGTGTTTCCAATCCTCTGTGAATCTTATTGAACATCTGATTCTGGTGTGAGCATTGCCCGAGGTCCCTGAGGCCCTTGGGAACTTTGACACACCAGGAAGTAGCTTTATGTGTTGTGGATGGGCTTCCACTATGTTCATATATTTGAAGGGGGTGATGTTGGGAATATGAAGGTTCCCTATAGTACAATGATTTTCATTACGTGATTCATTTATATGGTGTTGTAATAATAATCTTTGTACAAATAGATATTGGGTTTATTAGTAAATCTGGGAGGGATTATCACATATCTTTTCCCAGATCGGGTAGGAATCAAGCCTATATGTTTGTTGTGATTAATTAAATACAGTAGAAATTATGCCTTTAGATTGTTGTGATAATTGTTTACTCATTAGAAATCATGCCTATAGGATTTAACCTCATTCATTAAAATCCTGATTTTCATACTTTACAACATTAGAAATCCTGCTTCTAAGGCGTTTCCCAATTCTGAATCGAAATTCATGTTCTTGGATATCCTCAAGTCTCAATGTGCATTAGAAACCATGCCTATAGGATATTTTTGGGGAGTTATAAACTAAGTGTCACACCTCCTTTTTCCGAGCTTTACTACGGCTTTTACTACACCTCGGGAAAGGGATATAATAAAGAAGGAGTTTTTGCACTTTAAGGACAATCGAAACAGGATTCATTTTTATTTATGATTCAGAGTCGCCACTTGGGAGATTTATGGTATCCCAAGTCACCGGTTTGAATCCCGAATCGAGGAAGGGGTTTGACTCTGTTTAATAGACGCGAACCAGAAATTTGGGTAAGGAATTCTGTTAACCCAGGAGAATGTGTTAGGCACTCTCGAATTTCGTGGTTCTAGCACAGTCTCTCAACTGATATATTTGGCTAAAATATTTGATTTTGATATATGTTATCCTATTTGTGCAATTTTAGAATTAATTACCGTTTTTTATCAATTATTATTTTTATTTAAAAAAATGAACGCCGTTTAGGATTGTATTTTTGGATTTGTCACATGAAATGCACCCGGGTCATTGACACAATCATATTCAACATTTTTAGATTTAGATTTGGGTCACATGAAATGCGCACCCGTATTAGAAAGGTAAGATTATTAAAATCGCGCCTAAAGCAGCTAACGTATTATTATCTTTTCGTAAGGCCATGAAATTCGCTAAACGGCCCTCCCCGAATCTCTAAATATTTTCAAATTTTATTTGGCGAGGCTCATCTCACTTTATTATTAAAGGGCAACTTAAAGCGACTAAAATTTTCTATTTATATTATCTGTAATAGTCAATTAATCCATGAATATAAATTCGAGTCTCAAATTCAAGTCCGGATTCAAACAAAAAGGTAAAATCTTTTAGCTTGAACCCTCTACGTAATTCGAAACTCGATTTTATATTTATGAAATTCATTGATTTTGGGCCCAGAAATGGGTAAGGCCATGACTTAGGCCTTGTAACATTACTACTGAGTGCTGAGGCCCTTGTAAGATGGGCCAGCCAACGGCCCAAGCAGAACTATGCTGGATGTTTTAATGATTAAACTTAGAGAAAACTACCCTCTATAGCCCCTCAAAATTTTAATAGCCCATGTTTTATCCTACTTACTAAAAATGGCCCATCGGCTCAAATATATTGCATATAGTAGCCGAAAGGATAAATATTACAGATGAACGCTTGTAGCCCAGTGGTTTGAGCGCTTGTTACCTAAGGTGGAGGTCATGGGTTCGACCCTTGCTTGGCGCAATGGAGCAACTTTTTTTTTTTCAATGTATAAATATTGTTTCCTAAAGTTTGACAATGTATCTCTGGTATATATTGAGCCTATCTCGAGTGTACTTGTGTATATATTTGTGTACCCCAAATATATTTTTTATATAGTAACAATCTATTTTGTATATTGACACTCTATTTTGTATATTTTTGTATAGTGATAGTCTATTTTGTATATTATTTGTATAGTAATAGTCTATATTGTATAGTGACACTCTATTTTTGTATGTTTTTCTATAGTAATAGTCTACTTTGTATAGTGACTGTCTATTTTGTATATTTTTTTGCATATTAACAGTCTATTTGTATATTTTTGTGTAGTGACTATCTATTTTTATATTTTTTGTATAATAATAGTTTAATTTATATATTTTGTGTAGTGACTATTTATTTTGTATATCGACAGTTTATTTTATATATTTTCTGTATAATGACAGTCTATTTTTGTATATCCGTTATATACAATATGTATAACAATAGTCTATTTTATATAATTTTTGTATAATGACACTCTATTTTTTATATTTTTGTATAGTAACACTCTATTTTGTATAGTGACACTCTATTTTGTATATTTTTTGTACAGTAACAGTCTATTTTGTATAATACCAGTCTATATTGTAGATATTTCAACTTTTTTCATAGTCATCTCTTCTGTTCTTCCTCTCATTGAGAAACCAGCCACCGACGTCCATGACCTCACAGTTGCCAAAAATGGTAACAAGATTGCCGGAGTTTTAAATTTTTAGCCAACAATTTTCAGAATATTATCTAGAACTCTTGAAGCTCATATATGCAATTAAACAAAATATGAAGCCTAGTGATTCTTTCAGTTTTACTATTGTTTCTGGATGATAAGAAGCAAGAATTTTCTCATTACAAGCATCATCTGCTCCATTTTGTGAATACTCCAAATTTTATATTCCACTTTGTCATTTCCTTAAGCACCTTGTGAGCCTTCTTCATAGAATTTTCTATGCCTAAAATTGAGAAAAATCTAAGGTTTCAGAATTCACCATCTTAATTGGAGAAAATAACAAGGCTTTCTCTCCTCCAATGGTTTGGCTTCTGCCAATCGTTACCTCTTGTGTGGATTTCTATCTCATCCATGTATTTGGTCATATCAAAATCATCACCGCCTATTTCTGATTGCGGCTCATATGTGGAAAAATATTATTTCCTTCAATGGCGCGACTACTTCAGATATATTCCTCCTTAACGAAGCTTCTGAAATACCAACAGAGGACCCAACAACAATAAAATTTTGCTCAACCTTTGTCAATCTAAAATTAATGGCAACAGAAGCAATAAATTCTCAATCAGTAGCTTGCTATATCAACTGCAGCAAATTAAAAGACTAACAAAAAACATCAATCGTTTCACCTCCCACAAAAAGTAAATACGAGTTGGAAAAAAAGAAGGAAGAAGACGCGCAAAACTAATAAGGGCAGACAACAATAATTAGAAATAAGAAAGAAAACTTCTTAGATCTAGCTGGTTCTAGGATTTTCTAGCGTTTTGCTATTATTTTAACGAGTAAAATTCCAGATCTTCTTAGATCAGGCCTGTTCTAGGACTTTCCGGCAAGGAAATTCCATCAGTGAAGTTTCCGGCTAGCAATTGTAATTATTTTTAGGCTGTGACTTGTATGGGTCAATTTGTGGGCTACTGGATGCTATTTGTTTTGCCTGATAGGCTATAAATGAAGTTTGCTCTTAAACTTATACGATAAAACCAACAAACAAAGGCCCTAATCCAGTTAACAACTTATTTCTAAATCAGAGGTTCAATTTAGCATGCAAAATATTTATGAACACTTAATTGTCGATTTAATGACTGAGCTAAAGCCAGCACCTTTAATCAATAGTTAACATACTAACATTGTTTATCTAATCTCATAAAGCACTAATGAAGATAAAGAGACATAACTAGTTTATTAACAATTCACGCAAACAACATTTCATTCAATCTATTGACTTTATGGCATATATTCCATTATGTGACACAACTACATATGATAAAAAAGTTTAAAATGTCGCTGACAACCACTAATCACTGAATTTAACTAATCTATAATTTTTGCCGTCAAATCTAATTTTTAATGACAACTTGAATTCAATAATCTAAACTTGTTTAAACTAATACTGATGAATATAAATCTCTACAATCAGAAATAATAATCAAATCATTCTATAGCTAAGACAGTCCTCAATTACAATCTATGATTCAAAATTCAAGCAAACTCATAATTCTATCTGTTTAACAATATTGAGTGTATCAGGAAATGGCTAGTGTAAACATCTGTTCTATAACAATTTAACAATTATGAATGATACTAAACTATATTAAACTACGACTATCACCACAAGTTTAAATGCAATCTACATAATCCTCACAGCCCAGTTATACAATTCTTATTACCAATATACGAGTTAAAATAACTACTATTTCATTTAATAACTATATAACATCAAGCAAAAGCTAACTGACTAACTTTAACGACTTATACATGGAAAAAACAGAAACATTGTTTACATATAATGCTGAGAAGCATCTCCATTTATAACTTCGATTCAATTTACACTGTAATGGATTCAAAGATATGTACCTAGAGAAATAGAGAATAACAAATGAGAAATTAGTAACACAACAACAACAACATGATGATCAAATCCAATCATAGCCTCAAAATACCCAGGAATAATCCACAACACGAGATTTTAACCAAAAAAAAAAAAAAAGAACTCGACCAGTCTAGTGCAATTTCACAGAGTTTTGACTACTAGAATCGAAGAAAATCAATGCAGATCATTCAAGTTTAGCTAAATGATCACTTAAACAGTAACACTTTTTTGGGATTTTTACTAATTTCAAATGTTTTTGAATTTTGGAATTTATGAATTTTTGAATTTGGATCTATGAATGCAGAACTTGTTTTGAGAAATATTTTTAGATTTTCCAAACTTGTAAAATAAGGCATACCAATGCCTATTTATAGATGTAAAGTTGGAGGGAAACTCAAATTTTTGTATTTGTATATTAGTCCATCTTTTATTTTAATTCTACCCTTTATTTTTAACTTATAATACAATTAGCTAACCTTATTTATTAAGAACTATACTAACACCCCAATCTAGAATATTCTATTCTATTCTAATTCCTTATTTACCCTCACTTCAATTCAGAATCTACCAGATTACCCTTTTCCTATACCCATATTACCCCAGAGTTATGTTATAACTACCATTAGACCTTTTTCTTTACCCAAAATACCCTCATTTCTTTTATTAATTACTACCAATCCCTTTTATATTCCCAAAATGTCCCTGAAACTATACTGAATCTACTAGAGTAACTCAATTATTAATCAACTTTTTATCACTGAATTCATTAATCCAAAACTAGTTAATTTTAATTCCACGATTAACTAACTACTAATCAAAATCAAACAGCTACAACAAATCAAAACCGTACTAATATAAGAAATTAATAACATTAACTATTTAAATTATACTGTCCGTGAACAAAATCTAATTCACATCTAATTATCCTTAACTAATTGATCACAGTAAGTAACGATAAAATTATAACGCTTAATGATAATAGGTGAATTTGACTATAATTATGCCCTAAATAATCACACTTTGTTATGGTATTTATGTTGTTTATGAGGACAAAATGCTTTGATTAGTGTTTGTTTGTGTGTTATAGGTATATGTGATGCAATGGATGCTAAGAAAAGCTATTTTGAAGTCATATGTTGATGAAAAGGTCAAGAGAAGAGCTAAAGGGAAAAGAGCTGGAAGAAGCAGTTAAAAATCCGAAGTACTGTTCCTCTGTGGTTCACTCGCGGTCGCGGATGAACCGCGAATAAAGAGACTTTCTGAAGTTTTACTGTTCGCGGTCAGCTCGCGGCCGCGAACCAACCGCGGAAGGCAACGCACAATTCTCCTAATTGGATTCAAACTTAGTTTTTTAAGCCCTAAAACATCTTTATAAACTCCTAGTTTGCCCAATAGAGGCATGCTGTCTTTATTTCACTACTTTTGTAAGATATTTAGTAAGAGAGAATCCTCTCAACTCCTTCTTTTATTTTATATCAATTATTTCTTTATGATTTCAATTATTATTCTTGTTTCTTCAAGCATGAGTAGCTAAATCCTTTTCTAAGGTTTTGATGGAACATATTGGGTGATGAACTTATTGTTTATGTGATTATAAATTGTGACTTAGATTTCTATTTGTTTAACTTCATTCTTGTTGTAGTTAATTGCTAGAGCTCCCAATTAGCGGTGCCTATTTAGGGTGCATAACTTGGAAAAGAGTGCATATTTAGGTATATTGTTGAACAACACCACACCTAGGTTATTGGAGGAATCTATAACCTTAGGCGTAAAGACGGGGTTAGGAATAACGAAGTTTTGGGTGCAATCTTAAGTGAACTATTCAAATTAAAGCTAGATAGGGTAGCTCGGGAGAGTGCACTAGTAAATTATTGTAATTGCTCGAGAGAGGGTTATGATACACATAGCGTTCATGATTGATAGAATATATTAACAATTTGTATGAGCATAACGATAAGGGATTCCATCAATAGGGGAAATCAATACCTTAGTCCTTCTCCATATTATTTTTACTCAATATTCAATTCTTTCTTTTAAGCATTCTTAATTCTTGCAAAGTAGATATTCGAAAACCATACACAAATATACTCTAACTTTTGGGAACTTGATTCGGAAGTACTCTTGGGTTGTGAAAGTTGTGATTGATAGGTTAATTCTCTATGGGATCGATCTTGGACTTATTAGACCAAGTTATATTGACTGCGACCGTTGCTTGGACGTGAATCAATTTTGGCGCTGTTGCTGGGGAATTAACGGAATTATCAATTGCCATTGACAGAACTTCAAGATTCTTGTGTATTCAGGTTCTTTCTACACTTTACATTGAATATTTTGACGGTTGTTGATTTGGGTACTCGGTGCATGCCTAGAAAATCTGCAAGGACTGGAGAACTAATTGAAGGACTCTCAGACCCCGAGCAAACTTTCCGGGCACGTAACAAAGCCATCAAACAAATTCAACAATCTCAACAACCAATCAAACTAGACTTCGACATGGGTGACGTAAACGGACAAAACCAGCAAGCTGAGCTAAATATGCAAGAGGCGTAGGAGGCACAGGAAGGTGCACTGTTTGTCTGGGCACAACCCACAGCGGATAATTTGGCAACTGCCATCGTTGTGCCAACAATTCAAGCTGAGTCTTTCCAGATCACTAAAGACATGCTTCACTTGTTGCAAAACAAGGGATTATTCTCCGGGTCTCAGGTTGAAGATCCATAGCAGCACCTAAAGAACTTTCTCTTAATATGCAAGACACAGAGGAAACCGAATGTAACTCCGGAAGCTATCAGATTATTACTCTTTCCGTTCTCAGTTACAGGAGCAGCACAGATATGGCTAAACTCACTCCCAATAAACTCCATTGCAACTTGGGATGAGTTAGTCAAACAATTCCACAACAAGTTTCATCCACCTAACAAGACAGATCAACAAATTGATGAGATTGTGAGCTTCAAGCAGAAACCAATGGAAACATTACATGAAACTTGGGGCAGATTCAAGGGTATGCTTGTTATCTATCCTCACCATGGGATTCCTTAGCAGATATTGGGCCAAAGATTCTACATGGGGCTTTCAGATAGTATGAAGAATATTGTAGATGCTTCAGCAGGTGGGGCTTTTCTGAGCAAGACTTGGAGAGAGGGCCAAAATTTGCTAGACAAGATGGCTCAAAATTCCGGGTGGACGTCCAAGAATTTTCCTATCACATCAGTGTTACACTCTGTACCTCTGGATCCATCCAACACTCTAGAGGAGAACATGGCAACTTTATTGACACAAATGAGCATCCTGACAAAGAAGGTGGAAGAATCAGGGGTTAAGCAACATGTTCACATTGTAGATACTACCAATGGTTGTTTATGCACATCTTGCATTAGCCAACCCATAGGTAATCCATGGGCTACAGACCAAGAACATCATCATTAGCATGAGGATATGAACTATGTGGCTAACTATGGAGGGCAGCGACAAGGTAATCAAAACTGGGGCCAACAGGCTCCAATGCAGTACAGACTTCCCCAGCCACAATTTAATGCTGCAGGTATGAGGCCACCACACAACATGGCTCCATATCCTAGACCTCAGAATTTCGGCAATAAGCAGCAGGGATATCATCCACCCCTACCACCACATGGGGGTAGACATGACGATGGGTTTACAAGGTTGGAAGCTATGATGCAGCAGGTAATTGGTCAAATGCCAAAACAAATGAGAGGATATATGCACATGATGTCGCCGTCAAGAATATTGAAGTACAAGTGGGTCAGATTGCTATGTATCTCAACAATCGTCCTCAAGGGACATTGCCTGCAAATACACAAACAAACCCAAAGGACCAAGTCCTAAAGCAGATGATGGCAATGACTCTGAGAAGCGGTAGAGATCTTGATGCTGAGAATGAAAGTGAGAAAATCGACAGACAGGCTGAGACACCTACTCCATTGTCCATTGAACTGGATGAGTCCATAGGATTGATAGAAGTCACAGTACAGCCAGTTGCTGAAAATAAAGAAGCAAAACAGGGAACGGAGAAAGTAGCTGAACAGGTAGAGCAGCAGATTGATGAGAAAGTGATAGAAAAAGAAAAGTCCCAAGTTACTGGGAAGAAGAGGCCTCCACCACCATTCCCCGAAAGGTTGGCCAAACACCAGAAAGAGGAGCAATACAAAAAGTTCTTTGAAATGCTCAAGCAAATCCAGGTAAACATTCCCTTAATTGAAGCTTTAAAAGAAATGCCTGGTTATGCTAAGATGATGAAGGATTTGATGTCGTGGAAATTTGATTTCCAAGACTTGGCCGTCGTAACACTTACTCAGACTTGTAGTGCTGTGGTCTCCAGACCCATTGCTGAGAAGCTATCTGATCCAGGAAGCTTCACCATCCCATGCACTATAGGGAATTATGCCTTTACTAAGGCTTTGTGTGATCTGGGGGCAATCATTAATCTCATGCCCTTAGTCATTTATAAGAGGTTAGGCATTGGGAGAGCCAGGCCACATCTATGCTTTTACAGCTTGCTGACAGGACAGTTAAGCGTCCATTTGGTGTTATAGATGATGTGCTTATCTAGGTTGGGAAGTTCATGTTTCCCGCCGATTTTGTTATTCTTGATTGCAAGGTCGACGAAGAAATTCCCATAATCCTAGGAAGACCATTCTTAGCTACCGGGAGAGCTATAATTGATTGTGAAACTGGGGAACTCAAGATGAGGTTGAATGATGAGGAGATCATCTTCAATGTGCAAATATCCATGAGGCGCCCTAGTGAGTTCGCAAATTGCTCTCTCATTGATGCGGTTGATGTGATAGTGGAGACCGACGATGCAGAGTTGACCATTGAAGATCCACTTCAAGCATGCCTGATGAACATGGAAGAGGTAAATGGTGAAAGTTTAGCTGAATGGGTACTATCTCTGGAAGGCAAGGGATTTTGGCAGAGAGAGCTTGAGTTCGAGCCTCTACACTTAGAGAAAAGAGAGACCCCGCCAGCAAAGCCATCCATAGAAGAGCCACCAAGGCTCGAGCTTAAACCACTACCATCACATCTCAGGTATGAATTTCTAGGTCCTAACTCCACGTTACCTGTTATTATCTCATCTAGTTTGTTAGATGTGCAGGCCCAAAAGCTTATACAGGTACTCAATGAATGCAAGACTGCCATTGGGTGGACCATGGCAGACATAAAGGGGATCAGCCCAACCTATTGAATGCATAAAATTCTCTTGGAAGATGGACACAAACCTTCCAGGGAACATCAAAGAAGGCTGAACCCCAACATGAAGGAAGTGGTGAAGAAAGAAGTAATAAAGTGGCTAGATGCGGGAATCATCTTCCCAATCTCAGACAGCAGCTGGGTTAGCCCGGTCCAATGTGTGCCAAAGAAAGGAGGCATGACGATAGTGAAAAACGAGAACAATGAATTGATTTTAACAAGAACTGTCACCGAATATGCATGGACTACAGGAAGTTGAATATAGCCACCCGCAAAGATCACTTCCCACTCCCCTTCATTGATCAAATGCTTGACAGGTTGGCAGGGAGGTCCCATTTTTGCTTTATGGATGGATACTCGGGGTACACTCAAATCTCCATAGCCCCCAAAGATAGAGAGAAGACCTCCTTCACATGCCCATATGGCATCTTTGCCTTCGGGAGGATGCCATTCGGACTATGCAATGTGCCTGCCATATTCCAAAGGTGCATGATGGCTATTTTCACCGATATGGTGGAAGACATTATGGAGGTGTTCATGGATGATTTCTCAGTGGTAGGGAATTCATTCGATGAATGCCTTGCCAATCTGACAAGAGTGCTGAAACGGTGTATGGAAACAAACTTAGTGCTAAACTGGGAGAAGTGCCATTTTATTGTACAAGAAGGTATAGTATTGGGGCACGAGTTTCAAGCAAGGGCATTGAGGTAGACCATGCTAAAGTTGATGTCATTACAAAGCTGCCTCCACCAACATCCGTCAAGGCCATAAGAAGCTTTCTTGGACACGCCGGTTTTTACCGGAGGTTCATCAAAGACTTCTCCTAAATATCAAACCCTCTCTGTAAGTTACTTGAAAAAGATCACCCTTTTATTTTTTATGATGAATGCAGGATTGCTTTTGAGGAACGGAAGAAGAGGTTGGTCACATCACCCATCATCATTGCCCCCGACTGGGAGCAACCTTTTGAGCTAATGTGTGATGCAAGTGACTATGCAGTGGGGGTAGTGCTGGGCCAAAGGAAAGACAAGCTGATGCATCCAATATACTATGCAAGTAGAACTCTGAGTGGAGCACATCTAAACTACACAGTGACGGAAAAGAAGATGCTTGCGGTCGTGTTCGCATTCGACAAATTCCGGTCCTATCTCATAGGATCTAAGGTAATCATATACACAGACCATGCAGCTTTATGATATTTAATTGATAAAAAGGACTCTAAGCCGCACGTGATTCATTGGGTGTTGCTTCTCCAAGAGTTCGACCTCGAAATTAGGGATAGGAAAGGTACTAAAAATCAAGTCGCTGACCATTTGTCACGACTTGAAGGAGCTGAAATTGTCAAAGAGAGTGGGGAAATTCTAGAAACCTTTCCAGACGAGCAGCTGCTCACCACCACTCTCATTGAAACACCACGGTATGCTGATTATGCTAATTACCTAGCCAGTGGTATTGTTCCTCACGACCTCTCATCGGTCCAGAGGAAAAGATTTTTTTGTGAAAGTCAGCTATATTATTGGGATGAACCATATTTGTTTAGGATATATCTTGATAACATGATCCGGAGATGCGTCCCCGAGATAGAACAATCTTCTGTTTTGCAGGCATGTCATGCTTCAGCATATGGCGGTCACTTTGGAGGAATACGTATAGCTGCCAAAATACTTGAGGCCGGTTTCTATTGGCCAACAGTGTTTAAAGATGCACACTTGTGGATGAAAGGTTGCAACGAATGTCAAAGCACCGGGAACATCTCCCGGCGTCATGAAGTGCCAATGAACCCAATCCAGCAAGTTGAAGTGTTCGATGTCTAGGGAATAAATTTCATGGGGCCCTTTATTAGCTCATACGGCAATAAGTACATACTTGTTGCAGTTGACTACGTGTCCAAATGGGTGGAAGCTGCAACATTACCCACCAATGATGCTAAGGTGGTGGTGGGGTTTTTGAAGAAGAATATTTTCACCCGGTTCGGGACTCCAAGGGCTATCATCAGTGGTGGGGGCACACACTTTTAAAACCGAGCTTTTGAGAAATTATTGGCCAAGTATGATGTTAAACACCGTGTGGCCACTCCATATCACCCGTAGACTAGCGGGCAAGTGGAGGTCTCCAATAGGGAGATAAAAAGTGTACTGACTAAAACAGTGAACGCCACGAGGACTGACTAGTCCAAAAAGCTTGATGACGCACTATAGGTGTATATAACAGCATTCAAGACACTAATTGGCATGTCTCCATACAAATTGGTATTTAGGAAAGCTTGTCACCTACCGGTTGAATTAGAGCACAAAGCTTGGTGGGCACTGAAACAATTGAATCTCAACTTGGATGAAGCAGGTAAAGCAAGGCTAACTGGGTTGCATGAATTAGAAGAATTTCGGTATCTGGCATTTGAAAGTACGAGATTATATAAAGGGAGAATGAAGCGGATTCATGATCAAAATATCATTGAGCAGAACTTGAAAAGCGGGGACAAAGTACTACTATACAATTGAAGATTACGATTGTTCCCAGGTAAATTGAAATCAAGGTGGTCATGACTCTTCAAGGTAATTGAGGCATTTGAGTCAGGAGCTGTGGAAATTCAAACTATGGATGGGTCACGTACATTCAAGATAAACGGACAGCGGTTGAAACCTTACATAGGCCCGGATGACACTGAGGACAAGGTAGAATTGCGGTTGGATGAACCTCAAAGGTCTAGCGAGCCTTGAAATGCGCTAAGTTGAGTCGTGTCGCGACGTTAAATCAGGCGCTACGTGGGAGGAATCCCACGAACATGTTGTAACTGTTTTCAGAATAGTTAGTATTTAATAAAATAAAGAAATAAGAAAAGAAACAAAGTTTTTGCTGAACAACTGAGAAAAATTTCAGAGAAGGGCACTGTCCGCGGTCCATCCGCGACCGCGGATGAACCGCGGAAAAGTGACCTCTCTGAATTTTCTCGATTCGTGGTCCATTTGCTGCCGTGAAACAACTGCGAAAAAATGCCCCTTCTGAATCACGACTATTCGCGGTCCATTCGCGGCCGCGAACAATCACGGCAGTTCCGCGGTCAGTTAAAAATAATGTTTTTTTTATTTTCTTTTCCCCCCTCCCTTCTTTAAACCCTAAAAACCCAACCCTCTTTCCCATAACCCATTCAGGCCCCCCTCTCAAAACTCTCTCTCTCTAACTTCAAATCCTCTCCCTTCTCTCTACAAAATCCCAACCCCTTATTCTCCAAATCATCCCCTTCTTCCACCCTACTCCTCCATTGTTATAACTTGTAAGTTTCTCTACGTTTTCTCTTTTATTTTGTTTTTATTCTAGTTTTTGATTGTTTATTTTGTAGAAGTAATTAGATAATGTTAGTTTAGGGTAATTCAAGAATATTACTTGGTTTCATGTTGCATATTAAATTTTTCCATGAATTTCTTCTAAGGAACCTTGTTATATGATTGAAGTTTGGTAAAGAATGGGTTGTTGGGTCTTCAATTGTGTTTATGATGCTAAGTTTATGATTTGGAGACCCAATAATATTTTAACCATATATGTTGGTTGGTTAGCCAAGTTGGGCACATTATCCTTGATCATAATTGATTAATGTAGTCTTAGGAGACGTAATGCACAACTCATGAATTGGTTATTGTGTATTTTATTGGGGATGGATTAAGTCAATTGGGTAATGTTAGAAGTGTTCAAATAACTAAGTGTGGGTTGCTTGAATAGGCATGTGTAAAATAGTTAGATAAAGAAACTAAATATAGGAGTATGAGGTGATTGCACGAAAAATGGTCAATTGTGATATCTCACGGATGGCGAAGTCTGAGTAGCCTTCCGATGACTAACGGTTTACAAATTTTTTGGCTATCTTATTTGTGCAGGATCATGGCCCCAAAGAGAGCTCGACATGGTGCTAGCTCTTCAAGGCAACCTACTTATGATGAGTCTAGGTTTGCTTGCGAAGAAGCGGAGAATGGATTTCACATTAAGGCGGCCAAGAAATGGCTCCAGGAGGTAGAAGTTGACCTGATAGATATCTGCTCGGAGAAGCCGGAAATATGTGATGAGATTCGGAGGTGCGAGGTGGAGTTCCTTTTTGACTCACCTCCTAATGTGAACAAGATGATAGTCCGGGAATTCTATGCCAATGCTCCTTACGCTATGGTTAAACGAGTATTCGTCAGAGGTAAGCATGTTGATGCCCATATTCCTACTATTAGGCAGATACTTAGACTGCCCATGCATACTAGTGATGTCGACTATTACCATGATAGGCTAGGTGTCACATGGGACATGCTAATTGAGGCCTTATGTGTAGACAGCATCCTGGTATGGATTAGAAACAAGACTCTGCACTCTAACTCCTTTACACACACAGCCAAATGTTGGTTCTCTATAATTTGCAACCGTATCTTGCCCTCGAGCAACACCACGGATGTTAACTTTAATAGGGCACTTTTGACTTGGTGTTTTGTAACACAGTAGGAAGTTGATATCGCCCGCATAGTTAGTGATGAGATGGTATTGAGGGGATCCCTCACTGCCAAGGATTTTTATTACCCATCTCTTGTCACTACACTGTGTTTCCTCCATCAGACCCCAGTAACTGCAACTGATGGTGAGCTACTACCAAAAGCTCCATTTAGAGCTGCTCAAATCCGGGTTGGACGAGATACAACCCCAATTGACTTGGATAAGGAGGACGATCTTGTACCGGTTGCCCGTGCCAAGCACTCTACGGATTCAGCCGGACCATCCAGGCCTGCTCCTCGTGGAGCAAGTATGTCTAGGTCCGAGTCCACATGACCTATGCTTAGGTCCATGGAGGAGGAGGTTGCTGATCTGCGCACCTCTGTTGATGGCTTGCACACACGGCTAGACGCCATGTCTATAAGGCAAGCCCGGTCAGAAAACGGGTTTATGGCATGGTTTAGAGCACTTGGACGAGCATGTCATGTCGACCCATCCACCGTCTCCGACTCCGAGTGAGTCTCAGGTAAGTTTTCTTGCCCCTCTTGTGCTTTAATTTTTATTTATGTCATAGGGACATGACATATTTTTAAGTGTGGGGTGGGTGACCTTGTACATGATGTATATATTAGTTGTAGTAGTTAATAAAAAATAATAAAAACACAAAAAAAATCATAAAATTTTAAAAATCCAAAAATATGAGTAGAGGACTCTTCCCGATGACGGACTATTTAGGACAAGTACTCTTGAGGGAAGTAGTCCACGTAGGAATTTTTGTTTCTTTTATTTTCTTTTTATAGGTAGTGCATCATTTCCCCCTTGGTTTTTCTTTTGACCACGGTTCTTTTCCAAGGGTATTTATTTGAACCGGGTTAGGTAGATTTTTCTTTTCTTAGGATTAGAGGTAAAAGGGCAACATGTAACCCCGAATATGAACATTAGCAAAAGCGTAAATTGAACTTGAGAATCTCAATATGTCTTAAATTGCACAATAATGCTTGCTTGAATATCGATGGGACTTTGTAGATAAACTGGATTCCAAATGAGTTGCATGCCATGTGTGTGGGAGGTTTTACTTACATTGTATGCTTTACATGATGCCTAGAACTTGCCCTGTGTGTTTGCAAAGTGAAATAGAAGTTGTTTGGTTGTAGAAAGGATAGAGGCATTTCTTTGTGTAACCCCATATACAAATAGACATGAATTCACCCGTACATTATATCTTAGTTAACCCCTTTGAGCCTAAAGTCTATTCTTTGATAACCCTTGAATGTTCATCAAATATGTATAATGTTCCACTTTACCTCCTAGAAGCACTTGTATTGTAATGAATATGCAAAAGTTTAAGTGTGGGGTGAAGGAAAATTGAAAAAGGGAAAATCAAGAATTAATGATAGAAAATAGTGGACTGGTCCAAAATAATGTGCAAAGCAATGAGACAAAGAGCTATATCAATGAATATGTAAAAATTAGAAAGGCCGGTTACATCAACAAAAGAAAAGTGGGGGTTAAAAGTAAAGAAAGATGAAGGAATGTTTATGGAAGATATAAGGAAGAAAACAAAAAGGGAATATGTGAAAAGGAAAAAGAAAAGTGCTTAGGGAGGCTAGTCACTATAACCAAAAGTATCCTACCCGTCCCATAGCCTACATTACAACCCTTAAAGACCTCTTGATCTATGATTGAATAACTCGATTAGTGGAATATTACACTAGGGGCAAGCCTATGGTGTGTCTGTATGCATATAAATGTTCGTTGTTGAGAGTGAGCGAATTGTTTCGATATTCATAAGTTCCATGTCTTTGAATTGTTAATGTGTGGGAACTTCTCTCAATAAATTTTGTGAGGGCATGTAATTCAAGAGGAAGAAGGTAAATTTGCAAGTTTTTGGTAATAAGTAGAGTAAGTAATAATGGGCTGGCATGAGAGTTTGCGGTTAGGTAAGGATTGTGCATATCTTAGGTTGTTCATGTATAATAGCTTTTGTGACATATTTTGGGGGAGATAAATTTTTTTTAAATTGGCCTAAAGTGTGATTAAGGTTTCTCGAGGACGAGCAAAGGTTTAAGTGCGGGGTATTGATAGTAGGTGAATTTGACTATAATTATGCCCTAAATAATCACACTTTGTTATGGTATTTATGTTGTTTATGAGGACAAAATGCTTTGATTAGTGTTTGTTTGTATGTTATAGGTACATGTGATGCAATAGATGCTAAGAAGAGCTATTTTGAAGTCATATGTTGATGAAAAGGCCAAGAGAAGAGCTAAAGGGAAAAGAGCTGGAAAAAGCAGTTAAAAATCCGAAGTACTGTTCCTCCGCGGTTCATTCGCGGTCGCAGATGAAATGCGAATAAAGAGGCTTTCTGAAGTTTTACTGTTCGTGGTCAGCTCGCGGCCGCAAACCAACCGTGGAAGGCGATGCGCAATTCTCCTAATTGGATTCAAACTTAGTTTTTTAAGACCTAAAACATCTATATAAACTCCTAGTTTGCCCAATAGAGGCATGTTGTCTTTATTTCACTACTTTTGCAAGATATTTAGTAAGAGAGAATCCTCTCAACTCCTTTTTTTATTTGATATCAATTATTTCTTTATGATTTCAATTATTATTCTTGTTTCTTCAGGTATGAGTAGCTAAATCCTTTTCTAAGGTTTTGATGGAACCTATTGGGTGATGAACTTATCGTTTATGTGATTACAAATTGTGACTTAGATTTCTATTTGTTCAACTTCATTCTTGTTGTAGTTAATTGATAGAGCTCCCAATTAGCGGTGCCTATTTAATGTGCATAACTTGGAAAAGAGTGCATATTTAGGTATATTGTTGAACAACACCACACCTAGGTTATTGGAGGAATCTATAACTTTAGGCATAAAGACGGGGTTAGGAATAACGAAGTCTTGGGTGCTATCTTAAGTGAACTATTCAAATTAAATCTATCTAGGGTAGATCGGGAGAGTGCACTAGTAAATTATTGTAATTGCTCGGGAGAGGATTATGATACACATAGCATTCTTGATTGATAGAATATATTAACAATTTGTATGAGCATAACGATAAGGGATTCCATCAATAGGGGAAATCAATACCTTAGTCCTTCTCCATATTATTTTTACTCAATATTCAATTCTTTCTTTTAAGCATTCTTAATTCTTGCAAAGTAGATATTCGAAAACCATACACAAATATATTCTAACTTTTGGGAACTTGATTCGGAAGTACTCTTGGGTTGTGGAAGTTGTGATTGATAGGTTAATTCTCTGTGGGATCGATCTTGGACTTATTAGACCAAGTTATATTGACTGCGACCATTACTTGGACGTGAATCACTTAACAATATCAAATTTTGATTTTTGAACCTAAAAATACTATTTTTAAAACAGAAATGAAAAAACAACCCTAATTAGACTAATAACAAATAGTAAACAATTAAAAATATGATAAAAACATAAAGAGACCAACACATGCAAGACACTTAAAACAAACTAAAGAAGAGAATTGAAGAACTTAGCTTGTTTCGGCCACTTGACCGTCTACCTAGGCAGCAAGATCCTTATGAACAATAGAGGAGAGCTTCGTGGCATTTTTTTGTGAAATGTTGACTCACCAAAAAACTTTCAGACCCATATTTGAGCCACTTCGGTTAGATTGAGACTCAAGATTCTAAAGGTTGTGTAGGAAATGAGAGAAGATGATAGGATGTTAATTTGGGTTGATTTGGATGAAGTGTTGTTCGCCGGAGTTAGGGTTCCAACGAGACAAGATTTATTATTTGAGGAGATTGAGTGATATTTGAAGGCAATCAAGTAGAGGGGTGGATATAGGGGTTTAAGGCGGTCTTATGGTGTAATTTTGGCAGGTTTTGGCGTAGGTGGTGTTTCCCTCCGGCGAGGGTTCCGGCGGGGTCGACGATGGAACAAAGGTGGCTAGGGAAAGGGGGAATACGACAAGGAATGAATATTGAAAAAAAATGAATTAGGTTAATGTATTTTATTTAATTTGGTGTATTGTTTTTTTGGCCGTTGGATGAATTAATTTTAACGGCTCAGATTAGCCGGCCACCACACGGTGTAATTTTATTTTATGAGAGATCAGGCTGTGACCATTGGATTAAGGGTGATCAAGGGCTGAGATTAAAAGATTCTAAATAGCTTCATTTGGTTATATACTAGTGGGCAGAACAGATCATGGGGTTTGGGCTTGGGTGTGTAGCACTAATCTGGGCTTTGGGCAAATGGCCCAGTTTTATTTAACAACCCTTTTCCTTCCTCTTATCTTTTATTTACTTTTCTTGTTTTATACTCATTTTGTAGTTTATTTTTCAATTTGTATTTATTTTGAATTATTTGTTTTTGTTCCAGCTTATATATTTTTTATATCAAATTTATTTTCTGATTTTATAAAATTGAGAAATTAAACTAATTAGAGCCTAAAATTATTTAATAACTAATTTGTAGAAACTTTCAATTAAAATAGTAAAAATACAAAAATGAACTATTTTTGTGATTTTTTTTCAATTGTTCTAAAATAAATTAATACCTACTCAATACCAAAATGTAAAATTAAAATCCTAATGTAAAATTGTAACGACCCGGCAGGTCGTTTTTGAAATTTACGCCCCGATTACCAATTTAACTGTTCCCCTAAGTTCATTTCTGCTATTGTAATTTGCTGGGAGGGTCGGTTATGGAATTTGGAGTGTTTTGTGACACTTAGTCCCTAAATGAAAGTCTTGTAGTTGAAAAATAGCCCGTATTCGGAACAGTGTTAAGACAACCTCGGAACGGAGATCCGATGGTTCCATTAGCTCTGTTAGGTGATTTCGGGGTTGGGAGCGCGTTCGGAATGTATTTTGGAGGTATGTAGCTCAATTACACTTCAAATGCCGAAGTTTGAAATTTGGGCGAAATCCGAACGGTAGGTGAGATTTTGATCCGGGGGTTGGAATAGTATTCCAACAATTTCTATAGTTTCGTTATGTGATTTTGGATATGTATGCAAATTTTCAGGTCATTCGGACATCGTTTGGTCGGGTTTTTGGTAGCATGTATGTTTCGGAAGTTTTGGATGAACTTAGGCTTGAATCCGCTATAATTCAATGATTTCTATGTTTAAGGACGTATTTTTATGATTGGAACAAGTTCGTATTGTGTTTTGGTGTATGTTTGTGGTTTTCGTTGGGGTCCCAGGGGCCTCGGGGTGAGTTCGGACCATCATCCGGGCACTTTGGAACTTAGAAATCTGCAGAAAAACTGCAGAATCTGTGCAGAAATTTAAGCCTTCGCGTTCGCGAGGCAATGGCCGCGTTCGCATAGGCAAGGGGGATTTGTTCATCATGTTCGCGTCCCAGGCTACGCGTTCGCGTAGAAGAATGGAGCGAAGCATCACGTTCGCGTCCCGTGTCACGCATTCGCGTAGAAAATTTTCTGTATTGCTGAAAAGTTGTGCTTCGCGAACGCGTGGAGGACGTCGCGTTCGCGTAGAAGGAGTTTGAGCTGCTCATCGCGGATGTGTGAACAGTAACGTGAACGCGTAGAGCAATTTCGTCCGGCAGTGAATTAAAAAACCCAGAAGCAATTCAGTCGCGGGTTTATACACAAAAATGCCATATTTGAGTCTTAGAGAGAGAAACTCACGGGAAATTATTGGAGATTATTGGGTATTCATCGGAGGTATGTTTTATGGACTAATTACGCTATTTTATCATGGAATCGTTGAGTATTTCATTGTTAATGGAAGATTTATGGGGGATTTTAGCCCTAGGCCTAAATTATGGTAAATCGTCGATTTGAATGGGCAAACGAAGTACGATTTTGGTAAATTTTATATGCATAGACTCGTGTTGAGATAAGTGTACCGAAAGTCAGGTTTTAGCAACTTGTGGTTTTTGGTGTATTTCGAATTGTTTCGATTGGGTAATGCCCAATTGGCCTATTTTGATGTATTTCTATTGATTTTGATCAGATACTACACCTGTAGAGGCCGATATTCATGGCAAGAGAGTTGTCTCTTAGCGGTTTCGTACAGGAGCCAAGGTAAGTGGCTTGTCGAACTTCGTGTGGGGGAACATTCACCCCTAGGATATTATGTGTAACATGCGCAGATTGTTGGAACCCACCTTACTTGAATTGTCCAATTCATGATATTTCTATTCTTAGCTGATTAAATTGTGACATTTACCTAATATACGTTAGAAAAGCATGATTAGATAGGATTTATCTGTCTAAATGCCTAATTGTCTTACTTGAACTTCTTGATATTTGTTGGCACTGGTTTTGGTGAAGTTGTAGTTATGCATGTCATATTTCTCTGTGCGTTCCTTTTTATTGTTTGTGTTGGTGGACTGCGGGTTCAATTCCCGGAGATCCAAGAGCTGTGGGTTTGATTCCTAGAAACCCGGAGTGGTATTGTTTGTGGACTGCGAGTTCGATTCCCGGAGACCCAGAGTTTATTGATATATTTATCAAGATACGGACTGCAGGTTCGATTCCTGGAGATCTTGAGATATTGAGATACGGGCTGCGTGTTCGATTCCCGGAGATCCAAAGATACTGATATTGGGACTGCGGGTTAAATTCTCGAAGATCCTGAGTTGTTGGATATAGAGAGGGACTGTGGGTTCAATTCCCACAGGTCCTGAACTTGTTAATTTGAGTTTATATTGTGTTGGTTACTTGTAGTTAGCTAATCGTAGTCGGTTACAGTAATTACTTTATTGTTGTTATTTCAGATTCATTCTTACATATTCCTGCTTATTACTGTTTTGATCATTATGTTATTGTTTTCTCGGTCGGGCCCTGACCTTCCTCTTCACTACTCCATTGAGGATAGGCTTGGCACTTACTAGGTACCGCCGTGGTGTACTCATGCTACTCTCCTGCACACTTTTGTTATGCAGATCCAGGTACATCAGGTTAGGCTCAACTCAGGTGATTTAGCAGCACTTCAGGAGACTCGAGGTATGATCTGCTACGTCCGCGGATCCGGAGGGTCTCGTTCTATTCTCATTAGTGATAGCAGTTAATTTCCCTTGTTCTCGTTGTTTAGACATTCTTGATGTATAGAGCCACAGTTGTACTCTTCGTTTAGTTTGTGTTGCCCGTGGGTTTCCTGGTCTTGGTAGTATGTCATTTAGTGTATTTTGGCGAAGTGTATGTGCTGAGCGGCACTTATTACATTTCCTTTATATTACTTTGTGGTTAACTTATCCTTTTGTTCATGAAATTGTATATTCCGCATCGTGTTAGGCTTACCTAGTCGCGAAGACTAGGTGCCGTCATGACAGGTTTACGATTGGTGAACTAGGGTTGTGACAGGTTGGTATCAGAGCTCTAGGTTCATAAGAGACACGGGACACAGACCGGTTACTTAGAGTCTCGCTGATCAATATGGAGACGTCTGTAGTTATCTATGAGAGGCTATATGACTGTTTAGGAAATTCTTCTTTTCTTTTGGATTCTTTGTCGTGAGACATTTTTGGCACCAAATCTAAACTTCTTCTTTCTATTCTCTCGCAGATGGTGAGGACACGTGCTACTCGCGAGGACCAGGCACACGTGCCCTCTACTGTCGTCGCCAGATGTTGGGGTCCCGGTAGAGGTCGAGGATGCATCCGAGGTGCTGCCACATCACTCGGGCACGCTGCTGCTGAGGCACCACCGGTGGATCAGGTTGGAGCACAGGCACCTGCTACACCTACTACAGCTACTACTACTCCAGCACTTCAGGAGACCCTGGCCCAGCTCAGAAGCATGTATACTACTTTAGCTCAGGCAGGGTTACTTCCTCTCACTGCAGCCGCTACACCTGAGCAGTGAGTGCCAGTGAAGCAGGTTCTAGAGATTATTGTTATGCCTCCTGCCGCCCCAGTATAGCCCGGAGGTGGGCCAGCTGCCTCTGAGGAGGAGTAGCATAGATTAGAGAGGTTCAAGAAATATGATCCTCCAGTGATTAGTGGTTTGGATACAGATGATGCATTGGGTTTTCTATAGGAGTGTCATCGTATCCTTCGTACCATGGGGATAGTGGAGACCAGCGGGGTTTCTTTCACTGCTTTTCAGCTTCATTGGGCCGCTTATGATTGGTGGCGCACGTATGAGTTGGATAGTCCAGATGAGTCTGCTTCATTGACCTGGACGCAGTTTTCTGATCTGTTTTTGATGGAGTTTGTTCCCCAGAGCCTTAGGGATTCTTGGCGATCGGAGTTTGAGCAGTTTCAACAGGGCTCCATGTCAGTATCAGAGTATGCTATTAGTTTCACCCGTCTAGCCAGGCATACACCGGCTTTGGTAGCCACGGTACGGGAGAGAGTGCAGAGATTTATTTAGGGCCTTATTCCGTCGATCCGGCCCAGCATGGCCAGGGAGTTGGAGACGGATATACCTTATCAGCAGGCGGTGAGCATTGCCAGGAGGATCGAGAGTATGCTCCCTAGAGAGCGGGGAGAGAGGGAGGCCAAGAGATCTCGTGAGTCGGGCTATTTCTCTGGTGCCCGCACTTTAGCAGCCGGTCCTTTTGGAAGGGGTTATTCCGATCGTCTAGTTCATTCAGCATTGCCAGCAGCCGGTAGTACTCTAGCTCTTCCAGCATCTCAGGAGCCTTATGATGCTCCCCCAGTTTCTAGTGCGCCTCCTGCACGGGGTACCTCCAAGGGTCAGACTAGTGGGGGCGAGGCCGGTCAGTCACAGCCACCGCATCCTCCCAGGGCTTGTTTTGAGTGTGGGGATACTCGCCATCTGGTTAGTGAGTACCCTGGGCGTAGGAGAGGAGCACCTCCGCGGACTTTGCAGCTTCAGCGTGGTTCCCAGAGTCAGCAACCCATTGTTCCAGCCCCAACTGCCACCCCATCTGCCCAGCCAGCTAGGGGCGGGGATCAGGGTGCTAGAGGCCGCCCTCGAGAGAGGGGTCAGGCTAGATTTTATGCTATTCCCGATCACAATGCAGCTGTTGCATCTGATTCTGTTATCACATGTATTATTTTGGTTAGCCACATAGAGTCATCAGTTCTATTCGATCCCGGTTCCACTTTTTTATATGTATCCTCTTATTATGCTTTACATCTGGGTGTGCCTCGGGATTCTTTGAGTGCCCCCATTTATGTTTCCACTCTGGTGGGAGATTCTTTGGCTGTGGATCGTGTGTATTAGTCGTGTTTGGTTACTATTTGTAGTTTTAATCCAGAAGGGATCTATTGTTGCTCGGGATGGTCGATTTTGATATTATTCTAGGCATGGACTGGTTGTCGCCCCATTATGCTATTATTGATTGTCACGCCAAGACCGTGACGCTGGCTATGCTAGTCATTCCATGTATTGAGTGGAGTGGTACTCTAGATCACACCCCGAGCCGTGTTATTTCCTTTCTCAAAGCTCAGCGTATGGTTGAGAAGGGGTGTGCTACTTATCTAGCTTATGTGCAGGATGTTAGTATTGACACTCCTTCTATTGATTCCGTTCCAGTGGTTTGTGATTTCGCTGATGTATTTCCAGCTGATCTCCCGGGCATGCCGCCTGACAGAGATATTGATTTTGGTATTGACTTATTGCCAGGCACTCAACCCATTTCTATTCCACCGTACCATATGGCTCCTCCTAATTTGAAGGAGTTGAAGCATCAGTTACAAAAGTTATTGAGTAAGGGTTTCATTTGACCCAGTGTTTCGCCTTGGGGTGCTCATGTGCTGTTTGTAAAGAAAAAGGACGGTTCTATGCGTATATGTATTGACTATCGTCAATTAAACAAAGTTATAGTGAAGAACCGGTATCCATTGCCACATATTGATGATTTATTTGACCAGCTACAGGGCGCACAGGTGTTCTCCAAGATTGATTTGCGCTCTGGTTATCATCAGCTGAAGATTCGGGAGTCAGATATCTCGAAGACTGCCTTCAGGACTCGGTATGGTCACTACGAGTTCCTCGTGATGTCTTTCGGGCTGACTAATGCCCCAGCAGCTTTTATGCATTTGTTGCACAGTGTGTTCAGGTCATACCTGGACTCGTTCGTGATTGTTTTCATTGATGATATTCTAGTTTATTCCCGGAGTCGGGAGGAGCAGGTGCAGCATCTGAGGATAGTGCTTTAGACTCTGAGAGAGAAGCATTTATATGCCAAGTTCTCTAAATATGAATTCTAGCTGAGTTCAGTTGCATTTCTAGGCCACGTGGTGTCGAGTGATGGTATTCGAGTGGATCCGAGGAAGGTGGAGGCCATCCAGAGTTGGCCCAGCCCTCCTCAGCTACTAAGATTCGCCATTTCCTTAGCCTGGCAGGATATTACCGTCGCTTTGTGGAGGGGTTCTCTTCGATCGCAGCACCTATGACTAGATTGACCCAAAAGGGTGCCCCTTTCTAGTGGACAGAGGAGTGTGAGGAGAGCTTTCAGAAGCTCAAGACAGCTTTGACTTCGGCCCCTATCTTGATGTTGCCTACAGGTTCGGGGTCCTATAAAGTATATTGTGATGCCTCACGAGTTGGACTCGGTGCAGTATTGATGAAGGACGGTAGGGTGATTGCCTACGCGTCCAAATGGCTGAAGGTACATGAGAAGAACTACCCTATTCATGATCTGGAACTAGCAGCCATTGTTCACGCCTTGAAGATTTGGCATCATTACTTGTATGGGGTTCCTTGTGAGATCTATAGTGATCACCGGAGCTTGCAACACTTGCTTAAGTAGAAGGACCTGAACATGCATCAGAGGAGATGGTTGGAGCTGCTCAAGGACTATGACATTACTATTCTCTATCATCCAGTCAAGTCTAATGTAGTTGCAGATGCCTTGAGTCACCGGGCAGAGAGTTTGGGGAGTTTAGCATATCTACCAGCTTCGGAGAGGCCTATGGCGATGGATGTTCAGGCTTTAGCCCGTAAGTTTGTTAGACTGGATCTTTCGGAGCCCAGTCGGGTTCTAGCCTATGTGGTTTCTCGGTCTTCTCTATTTGACCGCATTAGGGAGCGTCAGTTCGACGACCCTCATTTGCTTGTCCGCCAGGATAGAGTTCAGCTGATAATGCTTGAGATGTTACCATTGGGGATGATGGAGTTATGAGGATGCAGGGGTGTATTTGCGTGCCCAATGTAGATGTTCTTCGAGAGCTGATTCTAGCAAAGGCTTATAGCTCGCGGTATTCCATCCATCTGGGTGCCGCGAAAATGTATCAGGATTTGAGATAGCATTACTGGTGGAGGCGGATGAAGAGGGATATAGTTGATTATGTTTCTAGGTGCCTCAACTGCTAGCAGGTGAAGTATGAGCATCAGCGTCCGGGTGGGTTAATGCAGCAAATTGAGATAACAAAGTGGAAATGGGAGCGCATCACCATGGACTTTGTATCTGGGCTTCCACGGACTGTGAGGAAGTTGGATTCCATTTGGGTCATTGTGGATCGACTGACCAAGTTCGCCCATTTCATACTGGTGAGCACTACTTACTCATCACAGCGACTGGTGGAGATCTAGATCAGGGAGATAGTTCGGCTGCATGGTATTCCAGTTTCCATCATTTCAGATAGAGGCACTCCGTTCACTTCACAATTTTGGAGAGCCTTACAGCAGGAGTTAGGCACTCGGGTGGAGCTGAGCACATCGTTTCACCCCCAAACAGATGGCCAGTCCGAGCGCACTATTCAGATTTTGGAGGATATGCTCCATACGTGCGTGATTGAGTTTGGAGGTTCATGGGATCATTTCTTTCCACTAGCGAAGTTTGCTTATAACAACAGCTACCAGTCCAGTATTCAGATGGTACCGTATGAGGCTATATAAGAGGAGGTGCAGGTCTCCCGTGGGTTGGTTCGAGCCGGGCGAGGCCAGACTGCTATGTACTGATATGGTCCAAGATGCAATGGACAAGGTCAAGGTGATTCAGGACATACTTTGTGCAGCCCAGTCAAGACAGAAGAGTTATGCAGACAAGAAGGTCTGCGATGTGGCTTTTATGGTTGGCGAGCGGGTTCTGCTTTGGGTCTCGCCCATGAAGGGCGTTATGAGATTTGAGAAGAAGGGTAAGCTGAGTCCTAGATTTATTGGTCCTTTTGAGATTTTGAGGCGTGTTGGGGAGGTTGCTTATGAGTTGGCCTTACCTCCCAGCCTAGCCGGAGTCCATCCTGTATTTTATGTCTCTATGCTCCGGAGATACCATAGTGACCCGTCGCACATGTTGGATTTCACTTCTATTCAGCTAGACGAAGATTTGCCTTATGTTGAGGAGCCAGTGGCCATTCTGGACAGGCAAATTAGGAAGCTAAGGTCAAAGAACATCACTTCACTAAAGGTCTAGTGGCGGGGTCAACCGGCCGATGAGGCAACTTGGGAGACCGAGCAGGATATGCGCAACCAGTACCCTCATCTCTTCACCACTCCAGGTATGTTTTCTATGCTCGTTCGAGGACGAACGAATCTTTTAAGTGTGGGAAGATGTAATGATCCGGCCGGTCGTTTTTGAAATTTACGCCCCGATCCCCAATTTAACTGTTCCCCTAAGTTCATTTATGCTATTTTGGTTAGCCAGGAGGGTCAGTTCTAGAATTTGGAGTGTTTTGGGACACTTAGTCCCTAAATGAAAGCCTTATAGTTGAAAAATGGCCCGTATTCGGAACAATGTTAAGATGACCTCGGAATGGAGATCCGATGGTTCCATTAGCTCAGTTAGGTGATTTCGGGGTTGGGAGCGCGTTCAGAACGTATTTTGGAGGTCTGTAGCTCAATTAGGTTTGAAATGCCGAAGTTTGAAATTTTGGCGAAATCTGAACGGTAGGTGAGATTTTGATCCGGGGGTCGGAATGGAATTCTGACAATTTTTGTAGCTTCGTTATGTGATTTTGGATATGTCTGCAAATTTTCAGGTCATTCGGACATCGTTTGGTCGGTTTTTGGTAGCATGTAGGTTTCGGAAGTTTTGGATGAACTTAGGCTTGAATCCGCTATAATTCGATGATTTATGTGCTTAAAGACGTGTTTTTATGATTGGAACAAGTTCGTATCATGTTTTGGAGTATGTTGATGGTTTTCGTTGGGGTCCCGGGGGCCTCGGGGTGAGTTCGGACCATCATCCAGGCACTTTGGAACTTAGAAATCTACAGAAAAACTACAGAATCTGTGCAGAAAGTTAAGCCTTCGCGTTCGCGAGGCAAGGGCCGTGTTCGTGTAGGCAAGGGGGATTTGGTCATCGCGTTGGCGTCCCAGGCTACGCGTTCGTGTAGAAGAATGGAGCGAAGCAACCGTTTGTGTCTCGTGTCACGTGTTCGCGTAGAAGAATTTCTGGATGGCGGAAGAGTTGTGTTTCGCGAACACGTGGAGGACGTCGCGTTCGCATAGAATGAGTTTGAGCTGCTCATCGCGGATGCATGAACAGTAACTCAAACGCGTATAGCAATTTCGTCCGGCAGTGAATTAAAATCCAGAAGCAGTTCAGTCACGGGTTTATACACAAAAATGCCATTTTTGAGCCTTAGAGAGAGAGACTCACGGGAAATTGTTGGAGACTCATCGGAGGTAAGTTCTATGGCCTAATTATGCTATTTTATCATGGAATCTTTGAGTATTTCACTGTTAATGGAAGATTTATGGGGGATTTTAGCCCTAGGCCTAAATTATGATAAATCATCGATTTGAATAGGCAAACGGAGTCCGATTTTGGTAAATTTTATATGCATAGACTTGTGTTGAAATAAGGAACCCGAATATATAACTTTTGTAATTTTTCGAGAAGTGTACGGAAAGTCGGGTTTTGGCAACTTGTGGTTTTTGGTGTATTTCGAATTGTTTCGATTGGGTAATGCCCAATTGGCCTATTTTGACATATTTATATTGATTTTGATCATATACTACACCTGTGGAGGCCGATATTTGTGGCAAGAGAGTTGTCTCTTAGCGGTTTTATACCGGAGTCGAGGTAAGTGGCTTGTCCAACCTCGTGTGGGGGAACCTTCACCCCTAGGATATTATGTGTTAATTTAAATGCCTTATACGCGAGGTGACGGGCGTGTACATGCGCAGATTGTTGGAACCCACCTTACTTGAATTGTCTAATTCGTGATATTTCTGTTCTTAGCTGATTAAATTGTGACATTTACCTGATATTCGTTAGAAAAGCATGATTAGATAGGATTTATCTGTCTAAATGCCTAATTGTCTTACTTTAACTTTTTGATAATTGTTGGCACTGGTTTTGGTGAAGTTGTAGTTATGCATATCATATTTCTCTCTGCGTTCCTTTTTATTGTTTGTGTTGGTGGACTGCGGGTTCAATTCCCGGAGATCCAAGGGCTGTGGGTTCGATTCCCAGAGACCCGGAGTGGTATTGTTTGTGGACTGCGGATTCGATTCCCGAGATCCAAGGGCTGCAGGTTCGATTCCCGGAGACCCGGAGTTTATTGATATATTTATCGAGATACGAACTGCGGGTTCGATTCCTGAGGATCCTGAGATATTGAGATACGGGCTGCGGGTGCAATTCCCGGAGACCCAAAAATACTTGTATTGGGACTGCGGGTTAAATTCTCGGAGATCTTGAGTTATTGAATATAGAGAGGGACTGTGGGTTCAATTCCCATTGGTCCTGAACTTGTTGATTTGAGTTTATGTTATGTTGGTCACTTGTAGTTAGCTAATCGTAGTCGGTTGCAGTAATTACTTCATTGTTGTTATTTCAGATTCATTCTTACTTATTCCTGCTTATTACTGTTTTGATCATTATGTTATTGTTTTCTCGATAGGGCCCTGACCTTCCTCATCACTACTCCATCGAGGTTAGGCTTGGCACTTACTGGGTACCGCCGTGGTGTACTCATGCTACTCTTCTGCACACTTTTGTTGTGCAGATCCATGTACATCAGGCCAGGCTCTGCTCAGGTGATTTAGCAGCACTTCAGGAGACTTGAGGTGTGATCTGCTATGTTTGCGGATCCGGAGGGTCTCCTTCTATTCTCATTAGTGATAGCAGTTAATTTCCCTTGTTCTCGTTGTTTAGACATTCTTGATGTATAGCGCCATAGTTGTACTCTTGTTTTAGTCTCTGTTGCCCGTGGGTTTCCGGGTCTTGGTAGTATGTCATTTAGTGTATTTTGGTGAAGTGTATGTGCCGAGCGGCACTTATTACATTTACTTTATATTACTTTGTGGTTAACTTATCCTTTTGTTCATGAAATAGTATATTCCGCATAGTGTTAGGCTTACCTAGTTGCGAAGACTGGGTGCCGTCATGACAGGTTCACGATTGGTGAACTAGGGTCGTGACAAAAATGCTTAGATTTTATATTTTTAATATGAGTTATTATGCAACTAATTAGCACAATAATGCAACAAAATTCCTAAAAATTGTAAAATCATTTTAGGTGAAACTTTTGGAATAATTTGCTTAGGACAAAAATCACGTGCTCACAGCTGCCCCTCTTTGTCTGGAAACACGAAGAGTTTTCGTGCAAAGACAAGTGAGCGAAACTAAGAGATTTTTGGCCATTCGCATATTCCGTGTGAAGCATTTTTGAAAGACTTGGTCGCACCCTACTTCAGAGGATGCCTACATATCTTGGGCTAAACAGGAATCATGTTAGTGTAGTTCTGGAGTGTCTGGTAGCTGGGACTACCAGGAGCTGTGATTTCACTATTGTTGCTGTTGTTACTGCTTGCTGACCCTCTTATTACACCATCAAAAATAAAATGAAGCTAGCCTAATCTATGTTCTATGAGTTACAAGAAGTCCTATCTATGCCTTAAAACTTTCTCTTCTATTGCCTTGAACTTGTATCTTGTGTTTTTCTAATGGAATTCTTGCTCTTGTCTTGGCGATATTTTGCCATTCCTCCTGATTGATTACTATAATTTGAGATATGTGTCCATTCTTCAGGTGGACTCCTCCTTGCAATTACTTGAAAAGGTATTCCGTTGTTCTTCAGGTGGGCTCCTGCTTGCGATGCTTGAAAATGTATTCCCTTGTTCTCCAGGTGCACTCTTGCTTGCGGCAAAAATAGACAAACAAAGAAAATTTTCTGTCCAGGCATATCGTGTTATCAAATATTAAAATTAAAATTAAAATTTGGATTGTACTTCCTTTATTTTTCTAGGTAGGTGCCTGTTTGCTGCATTTGAAGAGATATTCCCTTTATTCTTCAGGTGGGCTCCTGCTTGCTAAATTTGGAAAGATATTCCCTTGTTTTTCAGGTGGGCTCCTGCTTGCTGACTTTGAAAAATATTCCTTTTGTTCTTCAGTTGAGCTCCTGCTTGCTAACTTTGAAAAATATTCCCTTTGTTCTTCAGGTGGGCTCCTGCTTGCTGAATTTGAAAAGATATTTTCTTGTTCTTCAGGTGGGCTCTTGCTTGCTGCATTTTGAAAAAGATATTCCCTTGTTCTTCAGGTGGGCTCCTACTTGCTAACTTTGAAAAAGATTCCCTTTGTTCTTCAGGTGGTCTCCTGCTTACAACAATCATACAAAACGAGGAATATTTTCTGCCCCTGTTTGATAACTGGGCGTGTTGTGTTACTGAATGTTAATTTGAAAGATAAGACTTGCATTATACTTCCCTTGTTCTTCAGGTGGGTGCCTGACTGCATTATTTGAAATGTATTCCCTTGTTCTCCAGGTGGGATCCTCACTACAATGCTTGAAAAGTATTCCCTTGTTATCCAGGTGGGCTCTTGCTTGCTAACTTTGGAAGGCATTCCCTTGTTATCCAGGTGGGCTCCTGCTTACAACAACCATAAAAAACGAGGAAACTTTTGTGCCCCTATTTTAATCAAAGAAAGATCTGTTAATATAAAAATGGTGGTTAGCTGCTGGCATTCTTATAGTCCATGCTCCAGCTTCCGGCTTTGCTCTGACTTGCTTTTTGGACTTGCTTTGACTTGCCATGATTTCCCGGCTAACTTTCAACTATTTGATCTTGATGACCGAAATGTTTTACCATGTATTTGGTGTTTTTGTTTCCTTTTTGTGAAATTTTGCTTCTCACTTCAATTATATGATTACCTTTCTTGATGGGATTGGCATGGTCCTTTGTGTTTTACTTTCTTTTGATATGTCCTGATCTCGTTGTGCCATACAACTAGGAAGCTGGTAGTTAGCTTTGACATCCTTCTTTTGTTTTGAATTGTGCTGACACTGAAATGTCTTATAGACAGACTTCAAGACAAATGAAATGCAATGACCTTGAAGATTTTGAGGATAAAAAGACTCTGAAAACGAACGAATTGTAATAAAGAGAAACATGATTGGAGTTATCTGAGTAAAAATTGATTCAAATGATTGTGCCATGTGTCACACCACCCTTTTTACTACATTTTTTGATTTCCCCGACTAGGAGAATAAAGTATACCTCGATATTGTAAATACCCCGAGAAAGGATATAATAACAATGAGAAGGTGTCTTTCCAAATAAAGGATAATCGGTTCGGAATTTTATTTAAAATTTCAGAGTTGCCAGGAAAATGATGGTGTCCCAAATCACCGGTTAATCCTGAATCCGAGGAATTTGACTCTATTTTAACAGTCTGCGCAACAAGAAATCTGGACAAGGAATTCTGTTAACCCGGGAGAAGGTGTTAGGCATTCCCAGATTTGGTTTTAGCACGGTCGCTCAACTGTCGTTCTTAATTTTTGATGATTTATTATATGTCTTTTAAACAATATGCACATGTTTCGCTTTGAATATTTTACGTATTTCCTACATTGCAAAAATATATTTCGAGTCACACCGCAACCAGTACGCCTGCGACTTTTAACACGCTTCGGCTTCGCCGAGATTTATGAATTGAGTCACATCAAATGTGCACTCATATTAGGGAAAGTATATTTTTAAAATTGTGCCTATATCGTCTATCGGCTTTTTAATCTTTTGGAAATGTTGTGGAATTAGCTATCAACCTTCCTGAATCTATTATATAATTATTCGTTTATATGGGGGCCCTGCTATTTTGTTTTCATACGAGGCTCGTCCCACTTGATTTTTATAGTCCAATCCTATATATACAACTATATTCTCTAGCATTTGGTTTTTCCCTAGTTAATTAATTTCCAGAATACAAGCCATGTCTTATTTTTATGTTACATGGGCCTGGACTTTTTGTACTCAATTCAGCATATTAATTTATGTAACTGGGTCTCGAAACCCAGAAACAAATTGAAGTTATTCAGCAGAAGCCCAGTTTTAAACCGACATAGATCTGGGCCTGTGCTATTTATTAGGCCCAAACCAAACAAAATAGAAAAGGAGAAGTAGAAACTAGAAGTCATCATATACACAAGTATTCAGAATCAGAAGAAAGCAAAACTCGAATTATATTTATTCAATGAAGAGAAGCAATAATACATAATTACAGTGTCAATTTCAGATTCTCAACTATCTAATGTTAAAGTAATTCAATTGACAGACTGCTTTTCCTTTTATATTGCAATAACTGATTTAAACTACACGAAACAGGATACTGATTGGCTAAAATGATAGGATTATTATTCAACTAATACGAGACTATTTGACAATATACTAATCATGATTACTTATAACTTTCAGAGAATTAATTATATCGAATCGTTAAGCTAAATATGTACTAGATTCTATTAACTATTTGATTACTAATGATTATCAGTTTTACCTATACCATTTCAATCGCTATTAAACTGCCTATATCAAACTAACAGTTATTGAATTAAACAAATTGCCACACATGTTAATATCATTATTAGTCTACCTGTTATGAACTTGTTTTTAGATTAGATTAATCAGATTAATTATTATCCTATTTTAGTTATCTAGGTGATTATGACTACCATCACTACACTAGCTCTACTTTCTATTATATTACATTATTTTTAGCACACGTTCGTGCCTCATATGAACTGATTATACCATAACTTCCTACTGAATTACAGCTTTAGCTACTTTATATTCTAAATACAAAAGTAAATGCAGAAACAGTTCTCAAAAAATCATCTCATTTTATTCAATCACTTCAGATCCACTGCAGTTACATGTTGAAAGTTCAGTTGTATACCTGATTCAGCAATGTAAACATATGAGTCTAAAGGGGTGAAGATGAGAATAAGCAGATTGATCACAGTAGCAAAGCAACAACAGTGAAGATGAATGAACACAGCAATGCAGTCGAATTCAACAACCAAATAAGAGTTCTAGATTCAACAAAGCAGTAACGCAGTGCACAATAGCAGAGGACCAGTAGAAAACCCAGTAAACCAACATATAATAAAGAAGTTCTACAGAGCTTCCGAATAGAGCTTCGACTAAACCCAGAAAAATTACTCTTAGTATTTGTGTTTTCAGTATATATTCTCTGAATTCATAAAAAACAGCCCTTATTCAGGCTTTATTCAAGACTACTTATAGATAAAATCGGTGAAATTTTGGGGGGGGGGGGGGATTTGAAAAAGTTATTTATAATTCCATCCCCTTAATTCTTTTATTTATTACACTTTAACACCCATTTTAGATTCAAAATTGCCTTCCAGCATATGCTGGAAGGTTCTATTGGGTTCTATTTGAGGTGTTTTACTAATGTACCCTCACTTGCTAAGGTTATTAACTGATTTGCCTTTTTATTAGGTCTATTATACCCTTTATTTTATGCAATATTGCAGAAATACTAGGCCTAAATGTCTGAATTGTCCTTATAGGCTCTATTAAATCCACAATTATGCCATTTTTTTATTCCATTTATACCCTTATTATCAATTGTTATTTACCCGACCTATCCAAGGTCAGGGTATTCCATTTTATTCCTTTATTTAACTTCTGGCCACTACTCTATAAGTCTTTATGACTTAGCCAGATTTGGGTGTTAGTTTCTTTTCAATTTCAACCTCTTTTGAGAGGTATTGTTTTCATTTATGTGTTAGAAGTGATTTGCACGATTAGCCTGCTTATTTGTTAAGAATTAACCGTTTAGTTTTGGCCAGTATGAGATTTATGGTTTATTACTAAGTTAACTAGTTTTCAGAACTAGCCACTTGGATTTAATACTTAGAATTTTACAGAGTTGGCCAGTTTTATTGACCACTCTATTATTATTTCAATTATAACCACTTTTTATGTCATTTTCAATTTTAACCTAATTAAACTACTTTCAAGCTTTCAAAGTTTGCCAATTATCCAATTACTATCTAAAACAGCTATAACCAATATCCCCTAGAGCATAATAGACTTAATAATTGTCTAATAACATGAACTCATTACAAATATAATCTTTCATATCAATTTGCACACATAGCCACAAATAAGAACCATTTATCATCTAACCAAAACTGAGAGAAAAATTTGAATTTGGTTTAATTTCAATTAAACAACTTCACAACTCAGATTTTAGGCATAACATAACAGATTTGACATAGAAGATATATTCAGAATATTTTCATGTTAAAAACTCACAAAAACCATAAAAAGCTCGAGCATATTTAATCATGTATTAATAGACAGTTTTATCAGAGAATCTAATAGAGCATGCTTAATAAGAGAAAGAAGTTTAAAACAAGAAACTATTCAAAGAAGAAGCTAATCTAACATGCATCTAACTTAATCAAAAGAAACTTAAGGAAAAACAGAAATTAACACATGAATCATGCTCAAACAGAAATGAAAATGGGACAGGGGACTTAGCTTAGCAGGATTCGTCTCCTGAGCTTCCCCGTTGTTTCATTTTGTTCTTTTCTTCTTTTCTTTTTTCCAGTTTTCTTTTTCTTTTCTTTCAGACTTCAGACTTTAGATTTGAAGTCTTTTTATTGGGAAATAGGTTTTAGAGATGGAAAAAGGGGGGTCTTTTGGTGTAGGGTTGTTTAAGTCTGCCGGAGTTAGGGTTCCGACGACTTATTTTCAAAGATTCGAAGGGTTTGAGGAATATTCGAAGGAAAAGGATTACATGGGGTGAAAGATCAAGATAAGGTGATTCTGGGGTGTTATTTTGGAGGCCAGTATTAAAAGTAGTGGTCATCGGAGAAAAACTTCGGTGACCGACTTTTCAAGAACTTGGGGCTTTTGGGGTTTTCATGGAGGTTTGGGGTAGAGGAGTAAGAAGAGAGTGGTTTGGAGACTAGGAGTGGCAGGAGACTGCCATGAACAGTAGACAGTCTCTATAGCCATCGTGAGGATGTGAGAGGATGAAGAAGAAAATAGGGGGCGATTAGGGTTTATTGTGTTTTGAAACTGGCCGGTCTCAAAGGAGACCAGCCTTAAATACCCTGAGCTGAAAGATCAATCCTGGCCCTTGGATTATCTGTGATCGACGGCTAGGATTTTATGTATTGAAATGGTGTTGTGCAATTTAAAATGGAGACTAACTCATCTCCGTTGGATTAGATAAACGGAAGGCCCAGATTCACTCATCAAAACTATATCAATTTAATTAAATCTCAGATTAATCCTTAACCGTTGGATTGTGTAAATGGACGGCTTGGATCATTGGTTTCTTATTCATTTGGACCGGTATCTCTACATATACTGGGCCAATGTGCATTGGGCTTAGACTTTTGGCCCAGTTCTATATTTTCATGTATTTTTATTATTTTTATGTATTCTCTTGTTGTATTTTATTCTCTATTTTTATATTCTTTTTCAATTATTCAAATTCTTGTTATTTCCTATTTTCTCCAATTTTTCAGATATTGTTTTACATTTTTTGCTATTTTTTCTTATTTCCGGTATATATTTGTATTTTTTTGCTAATTCTCTTTTAAATTCCTTTATTTGTATATTTATACTCAACCTAATTTTTTTAATTTCCTAATTTTTATATTTAATTGTTTAATCACACAAATACACTTTATTTCAGTCAAAACATGTAATTGCACACAAAAAATATTATTTATTTAAATTTTAGAATTTTATTGCTTAGGGCAAAAATCACGTGCTCACAGCTGCACGTCTTTGCTCGGGAACACGAAGAGTTTCAGTGCAAAGACAAGTGAGCAGTAATGAGAGATTTTTGCCCACTAGCATATTCCGTGAGAAGCATTTTGGAAAACTTTTGACCGCACCCTGCCTCAGAGGCTGCCTACATATCTTGGGTTAAACAGGAATCAGGTCAGTGTAGTTCGGGAAGGTCTGGTAGTTTGAAACTACCAAGACTTTGTTGTTGCCTTGTTAGTGCTACGACCACTGACTTTCTCATTATTACACCAGGGGTAAAATGAAAAATGAAGAAGCTATTCTAAGCTATAATCCTACAAATTACAATAGTTCCTATCTACTTCTTGTCTTCTTGTTATTCCTTGTCTTTTTTCTTGATTTTCTGTGCTATCATCCTTCTTTTTTGTTGATTTTCTTTTCTTGCTTTTTTTCTTCTTGGTGTGACTTCCAATTGTACTCCTTGCTTTCAAATTGATACCCGCTTGAAACAAAACAAAACAACAAAATTTTTTCCTCTACCCTAGTGTGGCCTTTTCTCATGTTACGGTGTTACTCATGTTATCTAACACAAATCAAAATTTGCAGAAATTAAAAATTGCAGAAATATATTCCCTTGTTATACAGGTGGGCGCCTGAACAGAAATTAAAAATTGCAGAAATGTATTCCCTTGTTATACAGGTGGGCGCCTGAACACAAAATAAAAAATTGCAGAAATGTATTCCCTTGTTATACAGTTGGGCGCCTGAACAGAAATTAAAATTGCAGAAATGTATTCCCTTGTTATAAAGGTGGGCACCTGAACAGAAATTAAAATTGCAGAAATGCATTCCCTTGTTATACAGGTGGGTGCCTGAACATAAATTAAAATTGCAGAAATGTATTCCCTTGTTATACAGGTGGGTGCCTGATGCATGAAATGCGAATGCAGAAAAGTATTCCCTTGTTATCCAGGTGGGCGCCTGATGCATGAAATGCAAATGCAGAAAAGTATTCCCTTGTTATCCACGTGGGCGCCTGATGCATGAAATGCAAATGCAGAAAAGTATTCCCTTGTTATCTAGGTTGGCGCCTGATGCCTGAAATGCGAATGCAGAAAAGTATTCCCTTGTTATCCAGCTGGGCGCCTGATGCTTGAAATGCGAATGCACAAAAATATTCCATTGTTATCCAGGTGGCACTTGATGCATGAAATGCGAATGCAAAAAAGTATTCCCTTGTTATCCAGGTGGGCGCCTGATGCATGAAATGCAAATGCAGAAAAGTATTCTCTCAGTTTGATAACTGGGGTGTGAATTTGAAAAGATGATACCTTTTTGTTGTTTTTGGTATTTCTTGCTTGATTGAGTGACTCCTTCATTACGGATTCCTCCTTTTATTGATGTACTTCTTTTTGTGTTTTTCTTTTTTCCATTGGTCACATTCACTTTAAAGTGATTAGTGACAATTTGTTCTTCTCTAATTCAAAGAACAGTCTTATTAGTTGTAAACTACTAGCAACTGGTATATTGCTGCTTCTGCCTTTTATTGCCTTTCTCTTTTGCTTTTCCTACGCTATGCGGCCTTTCGCTGGATTTCCTTTGTAAGATCCTTTTGTATTTCCTTTTTTTCTCTTTCTTTCCTTTTTTTATTATTTTCTTTGGCTTTGATTGTCGTCCTTCTTTATTTCCCTTTTTTTTCTTATTTTTTTGACCAAGCATTATTTCACCATCTTGTCATGAGAAGCTGGTAGTTAGCTTTCAATGGGAAAATTGGATTTTTAATCAATGAAATGCAGAAATAAATGAATTTCAAAAGGGTAAGGGTGATGTCACGACCCTAGTTTACCAATCGTTAACCTGTCATGACAGCACCCAATCCTCGTGACTAGGTAAGTGTCACGACCCAAATCCGGTCGTGATGGCGCCCAACAATCAAGCTAGGCCAGCCAGACCAACAATTTCTGATTACATCGGATATTAGTCCCAAATGGACAACCCAAGAAGAATATACGAGTTTAAGAACTCCAATAATAATAGAAATGAACAAAATACTGACACTCCCAAAGATCCGGAGTCACAAGTCTAGAGCCTCTAACAAAACCCAATAGGAATAGAGAGTACTATATAGAAATACTCAAGTCTGAATACAAATACAAATAACAACTGGAAAGGAGAGGAGAAGCTCGGTTCTGCGAACGTAGGCAGCTACCTCAGCAACTCGATATGACACTGCACACGCTGGAAATGCCTGTCTACTGCTCCTGAGTACCTGAGTCTGCACACAAAAGGTGCAGGGAGTAGGGGTGAGTACTAAGTACTCGGTGAGTAATAAATATATACAAGTAGCTGAAAATAAGAAATCCACAGAATACCACATAATGAAGCTAAACTACAGTTCGAATCTCCTACGAACTAGCATCAACAATACAATACAACTACCACAGAGTAATTCAACAAATAAAGATGCAATGCAATGCACATAACCACTACGGCGTGTAGCCCGATCCATTTAACGTCGACGACGCACACTGGGGGTGTGTACAGACTCCGGTGGGGCTCCTACAGCCCAAGCGCAATACTGCTGCGGCGTGCAGCCCGATCCTCATATCAACCACTGCGGCGTGCGGCCCGATCCATGCTCAGTCCACAATAAGCAAATAAGTCACAAAACAGTTCATTTTTCTTAATTCCAATTCCCAATTCATAATTTATGAAAAATACTTTAACTTTATTAACTTTTGCAAAAGCCGGTGACTTAGCATT